>VXBH01004257.1:1797-33590 GCA_013400035.1 Rynchops niger | reverse complement strand
CCTAATAAGAGGTTAAAGGTGGCTGGGGTCCACCGCTGCAGCCATCGGTGTCCCTTGGTGCCTTCTTTCATACAGTGCTTGAATTCCAGCGGCTTTTCGCATTCCTTCCGCTAGCTCCGACAATCGTTTTATCCGGAGAGTAATAGTTGCCACCCGAATTTGGGGTCCGCACCCCCACCCTCGGCATCACTCAACAGTATCCCACCACCCCCGGCTAAAGAAACCCTCCGCAAATATTCCTTTTCCCTCTCTCCAGGTTTTTGCGGGAATTTAGATTACTATTCACGGAGCTCAGGTCCCGCCCGGGGGGGCGGTAACGGAGGGTGGTGCGGGGATTCCCGCCATGAGGACCCCTATCCCTCTCTGTTTTAATAAGAGGTCGCGATTTCTTTTTCTCCAATTCCTCCATTTCCTCAGAACTATTTTCGTCAGCGTCTCCCCAGATGTCCCTATCATCAGGGTCTGTGCCCTCAATTAATTTTCGGTCTTAAATAATACTGGGGGGTCTTTCCGCTTGTTTTAGCATGATCTCAATTTTCTGTTCTAAATGAAATGTCCGCTCTCTTTCTCTTTTCAATTACGCTTTTAGACAATCTATTTCTAATTGCATCTTTAAATTATCCTTCTCTAACATTCCGGAATAATTATAATGATCTTGCCCTGGAATTTAACAGGCACCCAGGGTGGCATACATAGTCCTTTTATCTCTGCCATCTCGATTATTTCCGCGGCATCGTTCTACTCTTTTTACTACCGCCTCTGGACCAAACCACTTCTCCTTTGCCCAGGGGATATCTGGAGGAGGACTGCAACCGTGGGTCCGTAATGATTCCTCTAGGGACATTATCCTGCCAACTATGCAAATTTATTGTCGCAGAGGCTCACAAAATCAAGTTTAGACACGTTGTAAACTCAAAATAAACGTTATTCGAACCAAAATTGCTTACCAGAGACCCAACTGGAAATGAGGCATATCGAAATCGTTTAGCACTCCGACAACATTAGTAAAACACAGGTTCAGAATGTATGAGGAAATTAATACTGCACGACCTACGAATTCATAAGCTTTAGAAAAGGTGATTCAAATTGTGCACAATCACACACGGAGAGTATGTGCACTACTGCGTGTACAGGAGATGAACCGTGAAATGGCATCCCAGCCCACAGGTAAAGTCACTGACCGCAGCCTCGCTGCTCCAAGGAGAACCATCTCTAAATGGCCTCTTGAGGGAGCTCCGTTTATACGTTATTCGAATACGATCTGTCATGTAGCCGCCCCAATAGTCTAATGACCTCAACTTCTTCACCTTTCGACCAAAATGCATATGTGCTAGCTACCACCGCGTGGACATAACAAGAGTCGTAGCAGGAAGTTTTCGTGGGCTTTTGCCAGGTTTTTATTAGGTCTTTATCAGATCTTTATCGAGGAGGGTGCATCTGCCACACCCACCCACTAGTTTCTTAAATATCTGAAAGTTCACTCTATTAAAATTCAAGGTCTTGACTTTACTTTTTGCCTGGCCCATATCCATCACGTTCATGAAGGGCCTGGACCCAGGCTGCAGCCCAGGCTGCCAGCAACCTTGACCTCTCTACTCAGTTTATTTGTGTTGGTGAGCAACAGGTCCAGTAGTGCTTCTTCTCTGGTTGGACTGTCTTTTGTCTGGATTAAAAAATTATCCTCAATGTGCACCAGAATTCTCCTGGGCCAGTTACAGCTTGCTGTGCTGCTTTTCCAGCAGTTGTCAGGTTCTTTGAAGTCCCCCAGCAGGATCAGGGCCTGCAAGCGTGATGCTTCCTGTAGTTGAGGTAAGAAAGCTTCATCAACATCNCGTGGACATAACAAGAGTCGTAGCAGGAAGTTTTCGTGGGCTTTTGCCAGGTTTTTATTAGGTCTTTATCAGATCTTTATCGAGGAGGGTGCATCTGCCACACCCACCCACTAGTTTCTTAAATATCTGAAAGTTCACTCTATTAAAATTCAAGGTCTTGACTTTACTTTTTGCCTGGCCCATATCCATCACGTTCATGAAGGGCCTGGACCCAGGCTGCAGCCCAGGCTGCCAGCAACCTTGACCTCTCTACTCAGTTTATTTGTGTTGGTGAGCAACAGGTCCAGTAGTGCTTCTTCTCTGGTTGGACTGTCTTTTGTCTGGATTAAAAAATTATCCTCAATGTGCACCAGAATTCTCCTGGGCCAGTTACAGCTTGCTGTGCTGCTTTTCCAGCAGTTGTCAGGTTCTTTGAAGTCCCCCAGCAGGATCAGGGCCTGCAAGCGTGATGCTTCCTGTAGTTGAGGTAAGAAAGCTTCATCAACATCCTCCCCTTGATCGAGCAGCCTGTAGTAAATACCAACCATTAGGTTTCCTCTGTTGGTTTGGCTTCTAATTTTTAGCCATAAACTCTCAAGTGTTAAACACTCTTTTTCAAAGGAGAATCTGTGCAATCAATTCATTATTTTTTTTTAAGATAGAGGGCAGCCCACACAAACATACCCCTCTCCTTCCTTGATTGTCCCTTCTGAAATATTTATATTCATTAGTTACAACATTCCAGTCTTGTGATTCATCCCATCAAGTGAACTATGACTGTGCTGGACTTCTACTGTTTGTGCAGGAGGATGTATAGAAGCAGCCATGTCACAGATGCAGCTGAGGAGGCAGGACTGCAGCATACTTAGGCATACTTCAAACAGGGTGATCAAGGTCATGCATTAAGGCTGCAGCTGAGAAGCCCCATTAACGTGTTTTTCACCTCGGGCTGCATAAGGCTGCATGGCATCTGCAATATTTTCTCAAGCAAGTAGCTTTTCCTGATGCCTGTGCTGCTGAACATTCACACTTTATATATGTGACACAGTTAAATTCATTCTGACTTATGGGTGTTCCAGACACATAAGAAACATAAATGAAGTCACAGAGTCACTCAAGGCAATTCAAACCTGCTTTTGGTGTAATTGAAGACTTTGGATGATCTGGGAGATATCTTTTTGTCTGTGGATGATGGATTTTATTTAAAAACTGATTTATCATGATGTCCTACATCATAACACATTATTACATGAGTAAGAAAACTTCATGTCTCAATAGGGAAGGGGTTACAACTGCATACTATTCGGTCTCCAGCAAAGGACTCTTCCCCATGATAAAAGGGGTTTGTATTCATATAGATTTAAAATCCCCAGGTAGATCATTAATTTCTTAAATTAAGAAATCCATGACCAGACGTATGTAGGCATTAGGCAGGAAATGCAGTTATTATAAAGGGATACATAGCTACAGTTTTCTTCATTTTTCTTAAAGTTATCTCCTTGCAAAAATATTCAGATTTTTTAAAAAGACTCATTTTGGTTCAAAGCAAGAGATAAATAGCTCCTTGATCATTTCAGACCAGTTATCAGTTACTTCCAAACTCAGTTAAGGGATAATTCCAAGAATCAGTTCAGATCAAGCAATCAGCAATCAGTCAGTGAAATTGTAAAGTTTCTTGTTCAGTGATTAATATTGATATAAATATAATATGTATGAAAATGTTATTGTACTGGATGATTTATATGTGTATAATAATGGTTTAATAAAAAAAACTAATTTTTCCAGAAGGGAATGTGAACTTAGAGATAAAGTAGCCACTCACCACTCTTCCTTTCTCCTTAACCCATTCCTTTAATAACCTGGGAGGGTCACAGGATACACAGAAAATATGACGTGTCTGGAAAATGTGTGCACAAGCTAGAGACCAGAAGGCTGTGTAGAATGGAAACTCTGGGTCTAGGCCAACCATAGAGATGTTCAGCACATTCCTTGGCTGACTTGATACAGCTCAAAACCATAATTCAACACCACAAAGCAGTAATCAGGATATTTGATGAGGCAGGGAAGAGGTGGATGCTATGTGTTCAGTAAAGACAGGTTTTGCTTGCATGATGTAAGGGAGAAATGGTCCTTCCCTAGGAGAAGGGGTGAGGATGAGAGAACCCTAGTATGTAGCAACTTCCAGGGAACAAATTCCTGGGAACAAGAAGAATAATGAAGAGGAGGCATATTAAGATGGATTCAGTGGATAGGAAGAAGGACGGGAGAAGAAAAAAGGAAGGAAAGACAAAACAGGTTGATGGCCACTACTATTGACACGTATGATACTTTGCAGCCAATATTCATCGAAGCAGATGCAATATTAAACTGTGTCATTCCAAGTCAGCAATAGGTCATCTTTAAGCAAATCAAGGGGAGCCTGCATCAGGCTATTATCCCAGCATCAGGTATTTGAGAAAGTGATGGCATATTGAGCTAGAAAAAGTGAACTGTGCAGGATCAACAGGGAAGGCTGCTGTCTCAGGAACTACTTGGAAGTGGCTGAATTTTTACTTCAATCCTCATATCTGTGCTACCATCACTAACATGCTAGATGGGGGCAGATGTGTAAGTGATGGCTATTTGAAAGGGGAGGAGATTCTGTATTAAGTCTAGTTTAACTTCAGTAAATACCTTCCTCGGTGGACAAACAAGTTAAAAAAAGTTTGTGGGGGACCAGCAGGAGGGGGCTGCCCCACAAAGGCAGGTATGCTGGGAGATGAGGGGGACAGCAAGGCAGGCAGGGCCCACACATAGGCAATGGGTCAGGGATGCTGGCAGTGACTAGGGACAGCCACAGACCTGGATCATTGGGCAAGTCCGAGGGGACGAGGCTGGGACGAGGTCGAGCCAAAAAAGTACAGCCAGTGGAACCAGAGATGTACAGACACAGTTTGTAAGGCAAAGCCTGAGCCTAAATGCGACCCCCAAAGCCAAGAAGTGGAGGGCAAGATCCTGTAAAATCCTCAAACAAGTCACCTTCAAGTCTGCCAAAATAAAAGGGTGAAAGAAGGCCCTAACAACAAGGAGCATGTTTCCCTTATGGGAACAGAGTCCGATTGGATGCAGAAGTCCAAGCAGAACTGAAATGAAATCTGCCTGTACACAGTTGATGCAATGAACGAAGCATTTTTGTTCTGCATTGCCGGCGGACGGTGGGGTTTTCCATCGCATGGAACCGATGCCCAGAACACCCCTTCCAAATGTCAGTCTGTGTTTAGGGAATCAGTTCTTCCATAAGATCTAAAAACACACAAAAAGTTAGGAGAGGGACAGGCTGGCCAAATATCTCTGAGCGCTGTTCCTGCGGGAAAGAAAGTGCTTTACAGGAACAAAAAGAGTGCTAAAGCTCCTGTCTTCAGATGTGCAAATTTTTTTTCTTTATCTTAGGTACATTTCCATTTCCTTTGACATCGGGTTTGTGGATCCACCCTGAGCAATGAGTTCAGCTTACTTTTTTTCTGCTCTCCGTACAGTTTAGTTCGTGTCTAGAAAGACATCAAACTAACCTTTGTGACTTGTATGGTTTTGTTTACTTACGCTTGTGGCTGCTGGGTGAAGTTTCATAAGAAGCTTCCAAAGGAAAACTGATTTATACTGCCTAAATTTTGGGGGGGGTTGATTGCTTGTTTTTACCTCGCCTTCTGATGCTGATTCCATCTCTTTCTAGTTAACTTTCTCTCCCAGACAATATGCAACACACACCAGAGTCTATTAGGGAGAACTTTGGCAGGCGATAAATGGCAGAGAGGTAACACAGGTCTGCAAAAAATTCAACGAGAAGAGGGTTTTAATTTAGATTCTCTTCATTGCAAGCAAAAAAAAATAATCCTGGAACCACGCGACTTTATAAAGGCACAGACCATATGCAAGCGAAAGTGTTGTTTGGTAAAATATTTGTTTATGTCGGTGACGGTTGCCACAGTTTTGAGGAGAGAAGGCACTTCATCCCGCCACTGTGAAGAGGAACTTTATCCCCACCTCACGCCAAGATATTCTCACCGCTGTTGTTGACTATTCCACACTAAAAGGGCCCCATGAAGCTGTTCTTGGAAGCTAAAGATAACACAGGAAATCAATTAGTGATAACTAATGTGTAGCTCTTAATTAGGCGAAGGGTGGCTTCCCTGCCAAATCTGTGCACATGAGTATGTGCTACTTACGGAAAGAAAGGGCGGCGGAGTGTGCTCCTCCCTGATAATCTGCCTCTCGTGTAGGCTGGGAGGAGGGTTTGGGATGCTGAATGGCACAGTGTCGGGCCGCCACGGGCGCTGCCCATGCAGACTCCCCCGTGACACAAGGAGCGAGGGGACGCTGAGGACTCCGCGCTGCCCTTTCGCCGCGGTGTCTGATGCACCCTCCCTCCCGCCGCGGACAGGGATCCCTCCCATGGCCGTGTGTGTGCCCGGGGCTCGGAACCGTGGCGAGGCTATGGAGTGTGCCAGCCTAAAGTGCAAGATAATCGTGGTGGAACCAGCGTGGGGAAATGGATGGAGAGGAAGGGGCCCAGGGTGTGTGTGTGGAGCGGAGGCGGGGGGTGGGGTGGGCGATGGTGTGTAAGCAGGCAGTGCTCTGCTGTGACTCAGCCCCGAGCCGCGGGCTCTGGTCTCCTATTTCTCCACTCGTGACTATTTCCCGTATGAGCGAGCTCCGCCACAAGTCTGGGCACCAGCAAACGGAGGGACTGGGGATGGGGGTGGCGTTCTGGGAAGAGAGATTCTGGGGACGTGTCCAATACTTCCATTCGCGACAAAACATGGATTTTACCTCAGCAGTTCCTACACTTAGAAAACTTCCACGTACAATCGTTTTTTTTCCCTCAATACCCAGCCAAGACAGAGCCTCAGCAGCCAGAGGAGAAGCTGGGCAGGACGGCTGCCGGCCTCACCAGGTCCCTCCTGGACATGGTTGAGGGGAGGTGGGGTGCAGCCGCTGGGTAGAGGAGTTGCTCCGCGACACGGCTGGGAATGTGCGCAGCCCTCTCTGTTTCCGCATTTACCGCTGAAGCCGGAAAAGCGTTAATTTGAGGCTCGCGAGTACGATAGCTTCGTTCAAGGGCTTCCGGCAGCCATGCAAGAAACGGAAGGTAATTGAATCTCCAACATGTATGTTTACAGAAAGAAAGAGCCAGATGAGACAAATGCAAATTCTTTACAGGACTGTGTTTAATTAACATCTCAGTCACAAGGCCGGACCAGGAGAGGAACCGGGAGCGCGGCGGGACGCGGCGCCGGGGCCGGAGAGGAACGAGCCGCGGCTTTACACTGGGCGCAGCGGGCACCTTCGCGACCATCTCGTCTTACCTAGGCTGGGCAGGGATGGGGGGGGCGGGAGGGGAATCCCACCGCCGAGTGAGCCTCGGGCAGCGCGGACAGCCGGGCAGCGCCGCGCTCGGCAAGCGTGAATGCGGAAATCCACGAGTGGGTAAGAATTCCCCGCGCTGTGCTGTGGTGGCTTGCGCAAGTTCGACCGATTAAACTCGAAGAGAAACTAGTAACGGATGATCTTCATGAAGCGCACGGCACACTCACTCCCATGTCGTCAAGCAGCAGGACAAGGAAGATTGGATGTCCCGTCCCAAGTGCTCGGGGGTCCCGAGCCTCGTAACCCGTAACACAGAACGCTTGTTACAGTGACTTTAGAGACCGCTTCTCTCAACAGCCCACTCCTGTGTTCAGGTACACGGCTTTGTTCTGGGAACGGCCCTTCACTGCCTTAACGTTACGTAACTTGTTTACCATAAAATGATATGCAAACACACACAGAGTGTGTCCCCGACACACACCCGCACTGTGCTCCCGAAAAAAGACGGCACACCCCAAAGCACACATTGGATTTTCACCCCCCGATGCAAAAAACACCGTGCACCGACTGACGCGCATCGCTCCGCGCCGACGGCGCACGCACTGCCCTGCGTACGGCACAGCCATCGGTCAGCGCCCGACAGCGCACACATCGCACTTCTCCCGGTGACCCACACAACGCTCCGCTCCTCCCCTACACAAGCATCGCTCCCTCCCCGAAGACGCTCACATCGGTCTGCACCGCCTGACAAGCTCATCGCTCAGCGTACCATAGTCCCATCGCGCTGAGCCTCCCAAAACACACATCGTTCTGCGTCGAAGGACACACACACTTCGCCGCGCACACATTCCCCTATGTATGACACAGCCGTCGTTCTGAGTTCTCCCGAAACACAGCGCTCTGCACCGCGCAAACATCCGCTACGCCCTGAGCTCAAAAAACCACACACCGCTCTGCGCCCGACGACAGACGCACCGTTCCGCTCCTCCCCTACACAGGCATCGCTTCGCTCCCCGACGGACACACACGTCGCTCCGCTCCCCCCGCCCCGTACTCCGCTCCCCGAAGACACTCCCATCGCTCTGCACCGCCTGACAAACACATCGCCCATCGTACCATAGTCCNGCCCAGCTACCCTTGTTCTGTGTCCTTCCGAAACACAGCCCTCTGCTCCCCGCAAACATCCACTACGCCCTGAGCCCCAGACCGCACACACCGCTCTGCGCCCGACGACAGACACACCGTTCCACTCCTCCGCTACACAAGCATCGCTTCGCTTCCCGACGGACACTCCCATCGCTCTGAACCGGCTGACAGACACTTCGCCCAGCGTCCCAGCGCTCCGCGCCTCCCGAAACACGCATCGCCCTGCGGCGGCGTCGCCATACCCATCCCCTCTTCCCCGAAACACATCGCTCTGCGCCTCAGCGACACACACGTCGCTCTGCTCCTCCAACGCTCGCTACACCCTGAGTGCAGCGTCACACGCTTGGCTCCGCTCCGCTTCTGCCCAGCACACACATCGCTCCGCTACCCGAAGACACTCCCTTCGCTCTGCGCCCCACAACGCGTATGTCGCTTATCGTCCCATCGCTTTGAGCCTCACGAAACACACATCGCACTGCGGCGTCGGCGTTCCTCCTCCCCCCACTCCTTTCGCGGAACACATCACTCCCGACGGACACACACATCCCTGAGAGCCCCGCCACGCATACATCGTCCTGCGGACGACACAGTCATTGCTCTAGCGCGGCCCCTCCGCCCCCCGCAAACAACCGTCGTTCTACGGCCTCCCCGAAACACACCGCTCTGCCTCCCCCGTCCCCAAATACCCGTCGTCTGCATCGTCCCCGAAACACATCGCTCAGCGCCCCAGGAACGACATTACCCGTACGTCCCGACACACACAGCACTCTGCTCCCCACAAACATCCGCTACACTCCGAGCCCAACCACGCACACCTCGATCTGAACCGACGCACACATCGCTCCGCTGTGCTCCGATGGACAAACACATCGCTCAGCGCCTGACGGCGCACAGATCGCTCTTACGATGACACACACATCGCTCCGCTCCCCGCCCCATACTCATGTCACTCCGCTCCCCCAAGACACTCCCATCGCTCTGCACCACCTGACAAACTTATCGCCCATCGTCTCATCGTTCCTAGCCTCCCGAAAAACACATCACTCTGCGGCGCCGGCGTCCCTCCTACCCCCCCTTCCCCGAAACACATCGCTCTGCACCGACGGACACACACATCGTTCAGTGCCCCGCCACGCACACATTCCCCTGTGGACGACACAGCCATCGCTCTGCCTACCCATCCAAACACCCGTCGTTCTCTATCCTCTCTGAAACACATCGCTCTGCGCCCCCCGAACCACACTGCCCTTATGTCCCGACACACACAGCGCGCTGCTCCCCACAAACATCCGCTTCTCCCTCAGCCCGACCACACACACACTGCTGTGCACCGACGGACACTCCCATCGCTCTGCTCCGATGAGAGACACATCGCTCCGCGCCCGATGACACACACCTCGCCCCGCTCCTACCCCCACACTGGCATCGCTTCGCTCCCCGAAGACACTCCCACGGCTCTGCACGGGCTGACAGACACTTCCCCCTTCGTACCATCGTCCCGTCGCTCTGCAGCTCCCGAAACACAAATCGCTCGGCGGCGTCCCCCCCATTTCCCCGAAACACATCGCTCCGCTCCCGCAACGTTGCCATCGCTCTGCACCGGCGGCGGAACACATCGCTCCGTACGCCGCGACGAACCAATTGCCCTGCGCCCCACGAAAAACAGAACACACGCAGCGCGCATACGGCGATGTAACGATGACAAACACATCGCTCCGAGCCCCACAACAACACACAGGTCCCTCTGAGCCCCCCCAACACACATCGTCCTGCGCCCCTAAGACACACGAATGGGTCCGCGCCCCGCGACCACTGTCCTGCGTAAGACAGCTGTTGTTCTGCGCCTCCAGAAACACATTTTCCCCACAAAATACATAGATTTGGGACCCCCAAAATTCATTACCACTATGCCCCAACACAGTTATTGTCCTTTGCCTTCCGGAAACTTATCACCCTGACGCTAGCGACACACACATCGCCGTGCTCGACGTCGGCGAAGCACATCGCTCCGCTCCTCCCCTACACACACACGCCGACGGACACACCGTCGCACCATCGCCTCGCTGCCCGAAAACACTCCCATCGCTCTGCAGCGATGCAGCGATGCCTCTCCGCGCGCCCCGTGGTATTGCAGCCTCTCGGCGCCACCACCGCGCCACCGCTTCCTCCACAGGACACAGAGGTCACCGCGCCGGTGGCTCTAAGGCGATGACAAACATAACCATGTTCTCCGTAGGACTATACACGGCGTGCAGTACACCGACAAAAGCGCACACTCCGCTGCGGAGTCGTTTCAATGACTCATGCGGTTCGTGGAGGCGGGGCTTTCTCTACTGGAATTTACCCACTATAAAAGGAGCTCCCGCGGGCGCTCTGTTATCCGGCGCTTTGTGAGCCCTGCCCGTGGGTGAGAGAGAGAGAGATGCTCGTTTGCTGCGATGCCCGAGCCGGCCAAGTCCGCCCCCGCGCCCAAGAAGGGCTCCAAGAAGGCGGTGACCAAGACGCAGAAGAAGGGCGACAAGAAGCGCAAGAAGAGCCGCAAGGAGAGCTACTCCATCTACGTGTACAAGGTGCTGAAGCAAGTGCACCCCGACACGGGCATCTCCTCCAAGGCCATGGGCATCATGAACTCCTTCGTCAACGACATCTTCGAGCGCATCGCCGGCGAGGCCTCGCGCCTGGCGCACTACAACAAGCGCTCCACCATCACCTCGCGGGAGATCCAGACGGCCGTGCGGCTCCTGCTGCCCGGCGAGCTGGCCAAGCACGCCGTCTCCGAGGGCACCAAGGCCGTCACCAAATACACCAGCTCCAAGTAAGCTGCCGCTGCGCCCTGTGCCAGACCTGCTCGACCCAAAGGCTCTTTTAAGAACCGCCAATTCTGTGACTTTGAAGAGCTTTATCACTGGTGTTTTCCGACCGTTATTTAACTTCACTGTCTTCTGAGCCTCGCTTGCATAAGGACCAGTTTTTCATGGGTTATTGTAGTTTTTCCTGTGTCTCTGAGCCTGAGGTCTTAACCCGATGCTATAAAACGCATCTTCGTAATGAAAGTTCAGAAATGCCCATCGGGGGGCAGCAGCGGCTAAAGAATCGCGGTCGTGAATTTGCGATTAGACCTCACGTATTTGGATGTTAGTCCATTCTGAAATCATTAAGGATTTTGTATTAGGAACCTTAGACTAAAGAAAAACTAGGAAATAGCTTAATTAATCATTTAAGGTGTACACTTTGATTCTACAGGGAAGGAGAATGGAACGTCTCTACTAATTATTAAAGTCTTTAAAGAAACTCTAAAGCTATATTGATATATGTCTGTGACTGATAACATAGAAGTTAATAGTCTGAGAAGAGTGAGAAGGAATAGAACAGTGCTGAAATCGGCCTGACTCAGGGAAGGTAAGCACTGTAACCACTTTCCTTTTCTCTCACTTCAGACGACAGTGACTTTCACTGAACGATGGCACACAGGAAGCGGACGGCACAGGCAAGGTGCCCTGCAAACAGCTGGTAATCGAGGCAGTCCGCAAGAGGGCACGCACAACAGGCAGTGTGAAGGCTCAACGGTAACCGCTGGGTTCAGCAGGGCAGAGAAAGCTGTTAAAAAGGTAAGTGCACTGACTACAAGTAGGGACCAGAGATAGGCGTTTGTGTTCCGAATGGTAAATTATACTAGGGCTTTTCAACTGTTCAGATTGAATGCTTATCACCACAGTTATCAAGAACATGCAATCAGCAAAACTGAAATAAAACAGAAATCAAAGCTCTTTTACTGAAAATGTGAGTGGCTCTTAAAAGAGCCTTTGGGTTAAGTCTTTAAAACGGATATTTACTTAGAGCTGGTGTATTTTGTGACAGCCTTGGTGCCCTCGGAGACGGCGTGCTTGGCCAGCTCGCCGGGCAGCAGGAGCCGCACGGCCGTCTGGATCTCCCGCGAGGTGATGGTGGAGCGCTTGTTGTAGTGCGCCAGGCGCGAGGCCTCGCCGGCGATGCGCTCGAAGATGTCGTTGACGAAGGAGTTCATGATGCCCATGGCCTTGGAGGAGATGCCCGTGTCGGGGTGCACTTGCTTCAGCACCTTGTACACGTAGATGGAGTAGCTCTCCTTGCGGCTCTTCTTGCGCTTCTTGTCGCCCTTCTTCTGCGTCTTGGTCACCGCCTTCTTGGAGCCCTTCTTGGGCGCGGGGGCGGACTTGGCCGGCTCGGGCATCGCAGCAAACGCAGGCGTCTCAGTCGCACACAGGCAGTGTTCGCAAACCGCCAGTAACACCGCTGGCCGCGGGAGCTCTATTTATCGCGGCGCTGTGCAAAGCAGCAGCTCCACAGCGTCGCATCACTATTGGCTGGAAGTTCCAGCCTAGATAGTCACACCGAGCTAAGCTTTGCTATTGGACACCTCTCGATTCGCGCTCCCATTGGCTACTGAAACAATGCTTTCTTTACAGCCTATCAGCGAGCGCGACGCCGCTCCGCCCGAGCAGTATATAAGCGGGCCGGAGGGCACAGCCAGGAGCAGGTTTCTTTAGAGAGCTATTGTGTGTGTTGTTTGGCTGAGCTGCTGCGATATGTCCGGCCGCGGGAAGCAGGGCGGGAAGGCGCGAGCCAAGGCCAAGTCGCGCTCGTCGCGGGCCGGGCTGCAGTTCCCCGTGGGCCGCGTGCACCGTCTGCTGCGCAAGGGCAACTACGCGGAGCGGGTGGGCGCCGGCGCGCCGGTGTACCTGGCGGCCGTGCTGGAGTACCTGACGGCCGAGATCCTGGAGCTGGCGGGCAACGCGGCCCGCGACAACAAGAAGACGCGCATCATCCCCCGCCACCTGCAGCTGGCCATCCGCAACGACGAGGAGCTCAACAAGCTGCTGGGCAAGGTGACGATCGCGCAGGGCGGCGTGCTGCCCAACATCCAGGCCGTGCTGCTGCCCAAGAAGACCGACAGCCACAAAGCTAAAGCCAAGTGAACACCTCGAAGACTAGTCAGAATACTAAACAAACAAAAGGCTCTTTTCAGAGCCGCCCACAATGGTCATAAAGGGTTGAGTCGCTCCCTGCGGTTTCGGTTCTTCTTGTGAACGCAAGCAGAAATACGTAAGCCTCTTTCTTGAACGTGTTTGCCTTAACTATGCTCTTTTCTGTTCCTGCCTGCCTACTTTTTTTCGTAGGGACGTTGTTTAATTAATACTGAATGTTACTTTTTAAAAAAAAAAAAAAAAATTGGGCTGTTCTACGGAGAGGTTCAATTTGGTTGCTGTGCTGCTTTTTTTTTTTAATTGCTTCCTATTTTTTAAATAAAATATTTTAATAACAAGTTTTTTTGCTTGAAAAAGTTTAGACACTTATAACTGCATTTTTTTATGGTACTGGACTAAACATTGGCGTAAACATTGTGCCCTGTAATAGGTGAACTCTGCCTCTGCTGTAAGTGCTCCATGCAGTGTTTGTCAAAGGACGATACAATACGAAGTCTTCATGTATGTTCAAAGTCTTCACAGATTATTTCTTTTTCCCTTAGTGTATCAGAGGGTTGCCCATCGATGTTGCAGCTCCGGGCAACGCAGTTTTACAACTCGGAGAGATCTGGGGGGTGGGGGCAGAGGCAAGCAAAGCACAGACGGGGGAAAAAAAAAAAAAAGCCCTGAAGAAGTCACGAGTCCGGGCAACGACTCTGATCCGATTCTTTCGCAACCGGAGGGGCGTTCCCTGCCTCGGGCCCTTGTTGATTTCCATTTTTAACGGGCTCATGTGGGAGGGTCCTGCTGGCTTTCCTTGGCAGAGTTAACTCTTGAGAGCACTCGGGAAGGCTATCGGGCAGGGTTACCGGTGTTCTCAGTGAGCTGCCTGATGCGACGCGCCACCGCCGCGTAATACGGGGAAGAGCGCTATTACTTTTAATTTCGTCTTTCTTGTAGTACTGGCTAGATTCTACCCCCCGCCCCCGTTCTCCATGAGGTAGGTGGAGTTTCGAGTTCCCCCCCTCGTTTTGTGTGAAGGCGAATAGTTCTTAGAAGAGCTGCTGCTGTTCCAGCAGGGCACAGTGTTGTCCTAAAGTCGTTCCTCTGTTCTGCTGCCGCCCTGCTTGCTTTCGATTTCCTTCTGGCTTTAGAGGGGGTCCTCGCTGTTTGTTTGGGGTTTTTTTAGCCTTACAGACTTGTGCAGGCCCTTGGCCGCAGAAGCTGCCATCTTCCTGACTTTTCTGGAGCTCTTTTTTTTNGATACAAATTTTGAAACACCGTTTTTTTTTTCCTTTTTTTTTTCTTTCTCGCTGTGTGGAGGCAAAAATCACGGCCCTGGTGATTAGCTCTGTGGCACTGGAGCAACAGGAGAGGTTTTCAACATGACCACAGTTTTCCCCGTCTCTATCCCCCAGTATAGGAGAAAGACATGTAGGCTGACATATCTGCAGATTTGGTTGGTGTTCACTGAATTTAGCTTTCCTAAAACTGAGTCGGTAATAAGTTCACCCATCTACAGAGGAGGGAAGTCTATTCCCCTCTGTGTCTGGGTTTCTTCCACATAATGAAACTGTCATCTGCACCTCGGAACCATGGGGGGTTGTAACAAAAATAGGAAAGGGTCCTGTGAACCGCCCTGGGTACACGTACATCATCTCGGTCTTGTATGAGAGGATTTACACTCTAGTTTCTAGGCAATAGGAACTTTCAAGAGGACATTTTTTAATTATTATTATTTATTTCCCTTATAAATGAATGTTCTGGTATCAACAGTACAGATACCATAGTACAGA
Source organism: Rynchops niger (assembly GCA_013400035.1). Taxonomy (NCBI): domain Eukaryota; kingdom Metazoa; phylum Chordata; class Aves; order Charadriiformes; family Laridae; genus Rynchops; species Rynchops niger. Next base: position 18,551 of record VXBH01004257.1, on the reverse strand, counting down.
AGATATAGTATTTGTTATTATTCTTGTAGCTATTCCTCTTACTTCCCTGCTGCAGAATGTGTTTAGGCATTATGTAGCTCTAGTTTCAAATCGTCTATCTGGGAAACAAAGCCTTAAAAAACCGATAAGGTTACATGAGGTCTAAAGTGTGAAGGGACACAAGGCCTCAAAAGTATATTATATGGCCACACACTTTCGTGAAGATGTTTCACAGATGTAGTTTACCAAAACTGGGATAACTGAGGTAAGATTGGTTTTGAAAACATGTATATATTTCTTAACAAGGGAAGTGTGAAAGATTATGGTCTCCTAGAAGCGGCACAGACATATTCCTCGTTATTTCTTTATCATTAACTCGGTTTTGCAACAGCAGAATGGGAGAGGGAGGCGAAAACGCCGGTGACAAAGAGAAAACTGCCTCCTCCAGCCCGTGTGAATGGGGACCGCTCGGCGACTCTGTCGAGCCGGCGCTCGGGGCGGCAAAGGGCAGCGCGTCCCCCGCGTCCCCACCGGCGGGTCCCGCTCCCGGACCCCTCCCGAGCAGGTCGGCGCATGATGGGGCAGCCACCCCAACCCGTCCGCCCCTCTTCATGCGCCAAGCTTGAGGAAAAAGGGGGAAGCGTACGCTGTTTCGGCACCCAGATTGAAGAGCTGGCCGTACATTGAAACAAATCAATTTTGTATGAATTTGGTTCTTTCTTCGCTGTGCGCTTTATTCCTTGAGGGAGGGAAACATAAAAAGAACCAAAGCGTTCAGAATTGTTTTATATCTAATAAGCACTATTGGCTTTACTGTGTGATCTAATCCCACTAGTTTAATTTGGGTAGGTTAACGGAGGAGACCTCAGGCAGAAGGCCAGTTACCTCGTCGCTGGGTAAGTGCGGCGGGCGGGCGCACAACGGAGTGACAACTCACCCTCGCTGAAGGGCGAGTCCCCGCCAGGATCCCTCATTTCTCCACCGACAACGAAACCCTACGTGTTTGTCGGTCCGGCCGTAGCAAGCGGAGATTTTCTTCTTCCCCGCGCCGGTGCCAGAGGCGGGGGTTTAAGGACTGACCCGGCTCCAGGGGAGGGGGGAGCCGGGATCCATTGCGGACGAGGTGAAGGAGTGGGAAGTGCGGTGTATCACGGGCTGATTGAAGAAAAGAAGAGGGGAAGGAGGACAAAGCGGAGACAGGGGCGTTGCGGGGGTTTGAGGCTGAAAGGGCTCCTCTGCCAGAGGTGTCTGGAAACAGCGGGGAGAAGAGCCAAAAAAAAAAAAAAAAAGGTCCGGTATCTCTGGGAAGGGCAGAGGGTCCCACATTTTTAAATCCAGACTCACGACACTTTAATTTCCCTTTCTAAACAATTAAAGTTTGAATTCTCTTCTGTTGTAAAGTAAACCTTGTAGTGTAAGCGGAAGAGTCCACATTATTCAGTTCAGATAAACGCTGTTAATGAACCCCCGTTCTTATGAAACTTCCTGATGCCCGCTGTCGTTTGTGCTCTGTGCCATTTCCTGATGAGAAATATGGTCTGTCGTGCAAACGCTCTTAGGTGGAAAACAATGTAAACATGAAAAAAAGGGTTAAAGACTTATCTGCCTTCATGGTCTTACAAAAAGTGTTAATCGTTCTGATTGTCTCTATCAATGTTTTAGAAACCCTCAATGTTTGATTTTTGTCCCGTCAATAAACGCGCCATTAGAAGGCGCTATGTTAAGTCTGAAGTGCAACTCCCACGCATCCCGTGAGCTTTTCCGTGACATTTAAGTATCGGTTAAGGCTAAAACCCCAAGATTTTTATACCCGTGTGAGCCTTTCGCTTCTTCCATGGGATTTATACCAGCGATTTCAAAAGGCAGCGTTTAAAAGCCCCTGCACGTAAGGAGTGGAACCGATTCAGCTACATTGTCTGGGCTTCCTGAGGCAGCTCAGCTAAGCCCAGGCACCCGGCTTTGCTGGCCCTGCTGTCAGCCCCGTCTACTGGTGCTTGGAGCACAGGAGGCGGCAGCCCTATTAAAAGACGTATTTCGATGTGTAGAAAGACTGGGGCTTCTACCCTTCCTGTGGTAATTCTTGCCCCGTTTTCTAAGCAGGATGATCAAAGACCTTGCTGTGTCCCAAGTGCACAAGGCATGCATTTCTTCATAGTTCTGACGCTGCACAAACGTAGTGCAAGATCCTTTGTACTCTCTGAAGTCAAAAATTCAGCTGTAAGTCTCCATCTGTGCCCTCTTCTTACTTTGGCAATTATTCTTCCATTTTGCTGTGACCCTTTCAAGTACAAAATCTACAGGCAATGCAAATAGGACTACAAGTACAAACAGGTTGTGGATTTTACCAGGGATGAAAATTCCAAGCTGTCCTGATGCTCCTTTCACACCCAAACTGCTTATTTTCTAGTTTTTAAATGCAAGTATGTCCAGAATTGCTTCCTGAGCTTTTCCGTGTTAAAAAGTGAATGGAAGAACTTTTGTGATTAATACAAAATTAATCATTCTTGACAAGGAATGCTTTTGGAAGAACTTCTGCATCAGGATGGGCCATCAAACAATATAGTTCTTTGCAGCCACCAAGGAAACCCAAAACAAAACCTAAAAAATCCTTTCCACCAACCTAGGCCTATGGTATGTGACCCCAGTCCCCAAGGAAAGAGCTGCCCTTGCTCATTGTAATGCTTCTTCCTTCCTTGTAGGGTATGTGAGCTGGGAAGGGAGAAAAGGTGTCACCAGCTGCATTACCCTCTACTTTCAGCCCCCTCCTCCAGTGAGTTTTGTATCACTGTGCTCTGATATAGCACAACCCCGAGCCAAAGCACTCAATTTTTTTCCTTTGCAGTCTGAACCAGACACATTTTCATTACTGGCCAAAAGCATTACATCAAGGCATACATAAGGCCAAATCTTTTTCCCCAGCTGCAGTTAATACTTTCTCCCTCAGTCCTAATTATTTTGAAATATATTACTTTCCATTAAGACTGGAAAAGAAAGTCTCTGGAAAACTAACATAGTAATAATTTGCCCTGTGTGTTGAATAATTATAATCTCTGGTCATTAGGAAAAAGAATTTGATTTCATAAGTGGATGAGCAGATATTGATTTACTCCATTAACAAAAAAGTGCAGGAAGTAGTATAAAATTGTTATAGTCAGTGTGCAATTTTTCCAGGTTTTGGATCAGGTGTATGGCATCTATTTCTTGTTTCTGATTCGCTGTCTGGTCAGGGGATATTTGTTTACCCAGTTGTGTTTCCACCCCTGGGGCAGTCGATTCCAAGTCTACTGGATGCCCCTCCACATGAAAGCAAACTGTGGCCTGCACTCTGCTGCCAAAGGGATTGGGAAAAATGCATTAGTGACATCGATTGTTGCACAACACTTGGCTGCCTCGGACTCCAGTTCGTACAGAAGTTCTAGCATGTCTGGCACAGCAGCACTCTGTGGTGGTGTGACTTCATTCAGACCACAACAGTCTATCGTTAGTCTCCACTCTCCATTAGACTTTTTGGGGAGCCCAGAGCTGGATGCAGTACTCCGGGTGGGGTCTCACCAGAGCAAAGTAGAGGGGCAGAATCACCCCCCTTGACCTGCTGGCCACACTTCTTTTGATGCAGCCCAGGATATGGTTGGCTTTCTGGGCTGTAAGCGCACGTTTCTGGTAAAACCTGTAACATATTCAGAAGTAATGAAGCACCTAGCAATAAAAGCATGTTGGTTCGAGCATCCCAAGTGTACTCAAAAGTCTTGAAAGCCATCGTAATTAGCCTGGAGGAGAAGAGGGAGATGAAGGTGTCTCCCCCACAGACTGATTCTCAGAGGAGAAAAGTTAAAGGTGTAGTAACTAAAAGTTACTGGATACTAAAAGTTTCCACTAAATATCTCCTGAAATACAAAGATGAACATGCCACTTCTGTTTTCCTTCTTCATCACACTTAATCATTAATGAGTACAGCCACAGCACACACAATTTCATCATATCATAAGCCCACACTACAAAGCACAGCAAAATGATAATCTTGACCCATGACCCAAGGATGATAAACAGCACAACAGGGAGCACATATAGCAAATAAGGCATTGTAAGATGCAGCCTCAAGAGCAACATTGTGACTATTGATCCCATACGACGAACACTCATGTCAAATTTGTTCTAATGCACTCTTATCAGGTTTGTCATTATCTTAACCCACCAACCTCCCCCTGTTTGGCACCAAAAAGGTCACAAGAGCTGACCGTGAGTAAACTTTTTGATAAAACTAATGCTGCAAACAGAACTAGCTGAAACCAGCAAATGCAAGCAAAACGAAAAAGATAAGGACCAAAGAAACAATTCGAAGAGAATGAGGTAACGTCAGAAGACGACCAGCCCAACTACCAAGAAAACCAGTAAGAAATCAAGAGACCACTGACCAGAATTAAATGATTGCACCTAGGGATCGGGTGCTGAGTGGTACGGGTATAATTGGGGGACTTGATCTGGGATAGGGGTCCCTCTTCGGAGGCACCTATCTGGAACTGCTCTGCATGTCAGATAAATAAAATCTACTCACTAAAATTTACTTACAAATGAAAAAATTTACTTAGCGGATTGGAGACTCATCATCTTTGAGCAGAACCTTGGGCCTTGAACGCTGTTGAGATGGCATCTGCATGATTCCTACCATAGTCTAGGTGGCAGCGGCATAAATCCTGCTACTCCAGGATGATGTATTTGAACACTGTGCCACCTTAGTGTTGCTGGGTGATGTCACCTGGGTAGAGTGGATTTAAGAATACAAAGAAAACTGCTTTGAACTGAATAGGAAAGAACATAAAAGATGAAAGAATATGCTGGCATATGATTTTATATTCACACTATTTGCTTTATTAATTTTGGATGTTCATCCTCCTGTGGAATGGAATTGTTATGTTTGCTATTCTTGCTGACACTAAATCCTACTATTTTTACCTTTGGTGAAAAGAACAGGTACACAAAATTTTCCAATGTAGTTGCTTTTTACCATTTCAGAACCTTTGGTCTCAGCACTGATGGAAAAATAATGGATGTGCTAGAATCAGAGAATTGGCCCTAATCACATGCGTGTGCAGGTAGAAATGCTACATTCACATTATACCCCCTAATATTGCCTCATCATTGATACTGAGATTGGAAGAAGCAATCATAAACAACATTTTCTTTTCTGTTGAGTGAAGTGTCTCATAAGCCTAGAAGTAATCTCATATACTGAAACATCCTTTTAAAATAAAATCCCCTGAAATTTCTATGAAAGCTGTGTTGATGAAGCATGCAGCATGGAGCATACAAAGTCAGGAAAGGCAAAGAGAATGCTTATGGATTCCTGAACTGGGAGGCCAAAAGACACCACAAAGTTCCTACTCTAGGGCTGCCCTATGATAGCTGCAGTTTGAACCAAAGTCTTCCCCCACACACACACCCCCCCCGAACAACATAACTGACTTTGACATGACTGATTCTTCAGAATAATAGCCACTGACAAATCGTTCAAATGATCACCACCACGGCCAAAATCTGAACATTTTTAGTGTACAATATTTTCTAGAGTCCCTTTCTAGTGAGCCATACACACCCTTACACAAACTCCTAGAGACTCGAATATACTGTGTTTTCTTCATCATCTTAGGTACAGGACAAATCTCTCAACTCCATTTGAAGCTGATGGAGAACTGAGTACGAAGGATGCCTCTTACAACTGGATTTCTGAAATCCAATGAGAGGCGTCCATCAGCCTTCAAACTGAAATTAACTTTGATAAATTGGTGGTTCATTTAAGAGACACCCAGTGCCTGCCTTTGTACCTGTACTATCAAACAAATATGCAATCAGTACTAGAGAGGTTGACTTTTGTGATTCTTTGGTCCCTGTATGGACTAATTTTGCTCACAAATCCACAGAATATGCTTGGAATTCAGGATTATTCTGATTTAGTTTGAGAGAAGGCAATAATGCCTTGGATCTGCAATTACAGAAGTGTCTAATTGCCTGAGAATGTGATGAAACATATCAGCCCTTGGTCTGATGATGAAAGACTTAGGGCTGGTTATTACTTAAATCATAAACTCTGATAGTTTAAGATGTCAGCCCAGAGGGGCTAGTTTCTTAATTTTTAATAGTTTTAATACAAATAATGATATATAAACACGGGGAAAGGTCGAGTATGTATGAAATAATATCAGTTTTCATTGTGCATTTTTAGTTACAAGGGGAATATTCTCTCCCTAAAGCAGTCCTAGGGAGAAGCTGCACAACTTACTGTAAAAATCACATGCACAGCAGAATTATTGGTAAAGTTAAAGAAGATGGTTTTAGAAAGGACTTCTGTGCTTTATTAATCACTGGGCTATTGGTAACAGCTTATTAAGATAAATATCACTTGCTACTCTGAAAATTCTTTTACAGTACAGTGCACTTTAGACCTCTCACTTTACTAGGAAAAAAGACCGAGCACCATCAAGTGGTAGATGTTGCTACAGCGGTTACAACAATGTACGTAGGTAAGCTCCCATTAGCAACAATATTGAATCTTTCCTGACTCGAAAACCACACAAGCCATTTTTTCCTTCAAATTACAACATTTATAACATGAACGTACTTAGAACTTAAAAAGAAGTGTAATAGAACTATAAATTACGGAAACCAGCATCACCTAGAAAGTACAACAAAAACCTTTGGCTACAAAAAAATTTAGTTAGCAAATCCTTTGTCGCTTGCACAGTGTTTATTCCTCAATACAGAGAACTGAGTAACACTATTTTATCAAAATTAATTTTTAGTAAGACTTTAAAAAAATAAGTTAAGAACCCCTTTTTTCCCCCGTATTTGTCTGTACAGCTCTTTTACTGAGAAGGTGGGTGGCTCTTAAAAGAGCCTTTGGGTCGAGCAGGTCTGGCACAGGGCGCAGCAGCCGCTTACTTGGAGCTGGTGTACTTGGTGACGGCCTTGGTGCCCTCGGAGACGGCGTGCTTGGCCAGCTCGCCGGGCAGCAGGAGCCGCACGGCCGTCTGGATCTCCCGCGAGGTGATGGTGGAGCGCTTGTTGTAGTGCGCCAGGCGCGAGGCCTCGCCGGCGATGCGCTCGAAGATGTCGTTGACGAAGGAGTTCATGATGCCCATGGCCTTGGAGGAGATGCCCGTGTCGGGGTGCACTTGCTTCAGCACCTTGTACACGTAGATGGAGTAGCTCTCCTTGCGGCTCTTCTTGCGCTTCTTGTCGCCCTTCTTCTGCGTCTTGGTCACCGCCTTCTTGGAGCCCTTCTTGGGCGCGGGGGCGGACTTGGCCGGCTCAGGCATCGCAGCAAACGCACGGCTTTCACGAACGCCGTAACGGGAACAAACAGCGATCGAAACCGAAATGAGAAGCGCTACCCCCGTGCCACGTATTTATAGCTCCCTTATGCAAATGAGCAGTATTACTGCTACGTACTTTCATTGGTCAGAACACACCAACGCGTCACAGCTCCCCTTTAGCCGTTTTTTATTGGTCGGACTTCGATTCGCCACCTCATTGGCTGCCCACCGGAGACCTACTTCTCAGCCTATCAGCGAAGGGGCGAGGTGGCAAAGCGAGGCTATAGCTGAGCAGCGCCAGCTTTTTTCTCCGTTCTGCTGCCGGTTGCTCTTAGAAGTGAGTGAAGGAGCGATCGAAGATGTCCGGCCGCGGGAAGCAGGGCGGGAAGGCGCGGGCCAAGGCCAAGTCGCGCTCGTCGCGGGCCGGGCTGCAGTTCCCCGTGGGCCGCGTGCATCGTCTGCTGCGCAAGGGCAACTACGCGGAGCGGGTGGGCGCCGGCGCGCCGGTGTACCTGGCGGCCGTGCTGGAGTACCTGACGGCCGAGATCCTGGAGCTGGCGGGCAACGCGGCCCGCGACAACAAGAAGACGCGCATCATCCCCCGCCACCTGCAGCTGGCCATCCGCAACGACGAGGAGCTCAACAAGCTGCTGGGCAAGGTGACGATCGCGCAGGGCGGCGTGCTGCCCAACATCCAGGCCGTGCTGCTGCCCAAGAAGACCGACAGCCACAAAGCTAAAGCCAAGTGAATGCAACGGAAAGCCAGCACGTTGTGTCTTCTGGAGAACGTAATCTTAAGGCTCTTTTCAGAGCCACCCACAAAATCATAAGAGAGCTCAGTTATCCCTACTTTTATGCCGTTTTACATTAATTACTCAACCCGTGTTTTGTCTTTTTTTTTTTCTCCATGTTTATTGACAGTATTTTGGGCTTGGGTAATATTAGCAACGCTTTCCATGTTTCTCTTAACACAAAGTCCTGCCAAATGTCCTTCCAAAGCAAGTTGATCCGGAGACGGGGTATTTTCCGTTTAGTTCTTAAGCCAGAGATCACGGGAACGGTGTGTTTCGGTGAGAGCTCCCGTCCCTCCGGCTCTCCCTCCCCCCTCTTCCGCTTTTTTCTTCTCCGAGAGTGGCTGCAACAGCACTAGAGATACGAGGCGAAGGGGAGGGGGGAAGGGGCAGCGGGCCGGGCTCTCCGCTGGCCAATCCTTGGTCAGGGCGGGCTTTTTCAATACTTAAAGCTCCTTTTCTTTCTCATCGAGAACAAAAGGAAGGGGAGAGCTCAGGGCTATTTTCAGGTCAGTAAGAAAACCCTCCCCTCCTCCCCCAAAACAGACAAAACCATTTAAGGAGGCACCTTAAGAGAAATAATACAACAGATTAGATATGGCTCAGTAGTAGCGTGCCCGACAATTGCATTGCTTTTCTTACAAAATATATTCTTAAAAAACGTACGTCCGATTTTTATCAAATCATTACTATAAAACATTGCTTCCTGGTAGTCAAACCAATTACTCGGCAAAAAGATGTAAGTCTACATTTCCCTAAAGCTGCCGCGTTATACCGTGCTCGTTAGCGTTTCTTTCGGTAATCGTAGGGGGGGAGGAAAAGACACAATTATCCTGTCGACTTACAAATTACTGGATCCTTGCTGCAGGTTACTGACGACCTCGGTACCTCAGCTCCTTTAGGGAAAGTGTGGGTGGCTCTTAAAAGAGCCGTTGGATAACAAAATATGTAGAGCAAGACTCTTCTGGTATAATTTACTTCTTTTTGGGTGCTGCTTTCTTCGCCTTGGCTGCTTTGGGCTTGGCCGCCTTCGGCTTGGCTGCTTTCGGCTTCACCGCCTTCGCCTTGGCCGGGCTCTTTGCTGCCTTTTTAGGGCGGCCTGCTTTGGCCGCTTTCTTGGGACTCTTGGCCGCCTTCTTAGCCGCGGTAGCCGCCGGCTTCTTGGCCTTTTTGGGGCTCTTCTTCACGGCTGCAGCTTTCTTGGGCTTCTTGGCGGCGGCCTTGGCGCCGGGCGCGGGCGCATCGGGGGCGGCTGCGGGAGCGGTCTCGGACATCGCGGCGGCGTCCTCTGCGGAGCAGGCGAACACAATTGGGCTGGCGCGGGTCAGATGCTCGTATTTTTAGAGAGGAGCCGCGCGGTGATTGGTGCGTTGCAGAGCCCGCCCCGCTGCACGGCCGGGGAGCCCTTCGGTGTGCTCGATTTGTGTTTCTTTGGACTCACAAAAGTGTGTTTTCCTCGGAATTTCTGCCACCAAATCGCCCCATTTCCCCGGTGAGGGAGGAGAAGAGCAGGTACTTGCGTTCGGGAGAGTTTCCAGCCGCAAAGGCGCGGGCTGAGTTAAAGGAGAGGCGATAAATCCCGTGTGCTGCTGCTGGAGAGACCTCTGAAGAGAGAAACTTTTGTTTTTCCTTGCAAATTAAAAATTTCCTTTTGACATAAATGTTACAGCAACGACTCAGTCTGATTCTTTAGAGGGTTTTCTTGGGGTCAAAGTCGAAATCTGCGGATTTAAAGCTATTTTGACAGTTTAAATTGATTTTGAAGAGGAGGAAGTAACACAAACTCCTCTTTCAGCTCTGAATATGGATTAAGAACCGGTTCCTTTGACCATGTGTTTTACCTCCTAAAACGCTAAAGTCCAGTGAAATAGTGTCTCGTACAACCTCCTATTGCACTTTTTATAGATCCATAAGCATTTTGTTAATATCTGGTGATTTATGAACACACAGTTGTTTTATTTTGTCTTCCTGGAATTTCTGTAGATGGGAGGCAAACTTGCCCTGCTGCCTTGTGTTGGGTGTTTTCTTTCTTTTGTTTGTTTTCCACACGATTTTCTGTACCAATTATTAAGTAAATCAAGCTATTTGCTTTTCATGTTGCATGTTACTTTCAAGGAAACAGTAATTTAATAGATGATGTTACGAAACTGCAGCTTTGTAAAAGAAAGCAAGCTCCTAAACTTCTGGGATATTTACTGGAATTATCTTTGTTTCTCTAGTAATTTAAGATGTGCAAGGGCTAGTGTAGCAGTTTAGTAATTATGTTTTTCATTCCCAGGGAGTATTATCATGTTATGTATATCTCAAATAGTAGAAGAATTTAAAATCATATTACTGTTTGGGATTTTTTTAATACATCTCACCCAGTATGTCTACACAAAGGTTTATCTAAAGAGTATTCTGAATCCTCTTCCCACTTTAAATAAAATCCACCTAATTCTTCCTTGTGCATTTTACAGCCGTTACTGAAATGAGGAAATGCTTTCAGGACAAAAACCAGAGCATTTTGTGATAACCTGAGTTTTAACAAGGGGAGAGGTAGGCCATAGGTCGCTCCTAAAGAACCAGGAAGAATTCAATCAATATTGATATCTGCTTAAAGATGATGTAATATGCTGAACAGAACAGAGCTCTGGAATAATATTTCATTAATCTCTACCTGATTAAAAAGAAATGTATTATCCATTGCCTTTTGTAGCTATTTAAGTATCACAAAGACTACACTTCAGCCCTGCCCTCTGATTTCCTTTGATATAACCAGATATAACTTATACGGTAAACAGCGTATTTAAGTAGGTATTAAAAACTAAAATTTCAGATTATATGAATAAGTAGTTTTAGGTAAGTGTAATCCTATTTCCACCTCATTGATTCATTTACATCAGCCATTTTGTAAATACTAAATGTGCATATAACATGAAAACATTTTAGTTTGCTGTAAAATTGTGTTTCAGTGAATATGAAACTGTGCATCAATACAACGAACAGAAAAATTACAACCCACACCCTAGAAGAAAAAAATATCAGAAAAAAAGATTGCAGGTAAAATGCATATGGGTTCTCTAATGCTTCAGCAGGAAGATAATTGCGATAAGCACTAATCAAATTCGGATTTCAGCGTCTTGTTTTTAAAAGTTAGGTAGCATAAAATAAGGATATAGGAATGAAATAAATTGGGGCGGACATGGGTATTGAATATACAGCTTCACAAATTAAAACAAACAAACAAACAAACTGGAGTAAAATAAATATATATGTATTTTAAGCCTATATCCTACATGCTTTTGTAAATAAATGAATGAGACTTGCTATTGACTTTACTGCAAAGTGAAATAAAGTAGCAATGCTGTGAGTAGATGTCATTTAGCAGCTACCAAGACATTTTATAGCACATAGAGGAAAAGTGTAGGCTATGAGTGACATGTCAGCAAAATGAATACTCACTTTGCCTACTCTTGTTATCTTGAACTCATACACATTTACTTCGGTAACCTTCACTGGAGGAGATTTAAATACTCCAGCCCTCAGTTGTGGCTTCACAGAGTGTTGATTCACATTTATTGGTGGCTGAAATTGAGGTGGCTAAAATGGTCGCCATCCCAGTTGTCTGCCTGGCTTTTCTCCCAGCAGTTGCTACTCTCTCCCTGTTCCCAACATGCATAGCTAATAATATGTGTAGTAGCTTCTGATCTCCAACAGTTACAGTCTACCATCTTAAAATAAACTGAAGTAACTTCAGAAATTTCATGACACAGAGAGAAGCTCTGTGGCTTTTTAATGGCTTTGCACCAAAGACATAAAATAACTTTAGTGATGTACAACTGCTGCTTGGAACATGTGTTCTTCTCTACATGAAAGAAACATATGCAGGAACCAAATTTTTTAAAATCAACTTCCATTTGGCAATTTTTTAAAGAGTTTGCTCTGCAGTCAGAGCAGATAGTTTAGAAGGAATGGACAGTTGCACTCAGGCAAAGAAAAAATGTGGTGAAGGATTATATAAAAGGCAGGAATGGTAGTTTCACCTCCAGCTAAGCAAATGAGAAAAGGAAATAATCCTGGTTTAGGTGTAGGATACTGTAGAAAGACTACATGACGAAGGTGCCACGTAGACTCTGACATGCAGTTTGGCTTCCCCAATATGACTGGAAGGAGGTAGACCTCACCATTCATTAAAAGAGGAGGGGAGTGATATCAGGGTCTCCAGAGATACTTTTTGGGAAAGCATTATTGTAATGTCTGCGACATCTGAATGACTTCAATCCTTCTCATGTCATGGGCACCCCATCAGGCCACACTACATCACAAACCTGCATGAGATTGCAATCTGAACCCTGCGAGTCCCTTCAGATACCCAGATCTGTCCAACTTTTGCAGTTCTCTATTAAGACCTCTTGGCGTAAGCAAGAAGACACATGAACTACAGCCAAGGGCTGGCACTACACCTGAGAGCTATCAAACATTCCCATCTCCAGTTTAGGACCTGCCAGTACTTGTTCCTAAGAAAATGAGCTCTGGGTTATATTTAGATATTTTTGCAATAATGAGAGGTGGCATGGTAGGTGTTCTTCGCAAGCAATTTTCTTAGGAGGCATTAGAATGAGAGCTAGCCACACTAATGTGGTGAATGGGCTGCTCTACCTGCTGTAGGTGAGTGTCGTGGCCAGTTGCTCTTAGAGAGCTGGAGGAAATACAGCTGATATGCCTGGACACCACAGCCCTTCTCCTTCCTTCCAGTGCCAATTTCCAGAGAGATTTAAGTGAGGGCCTTTATGTTAAGTGCTGTGCTCCCGCATACATGTTCCACAGGAAAGAGGTGTAAATACTCCCTGCAACTGTGATTACACACTTATTACAGTGTTACACCCATGCCTGTCTTGCCCTCAGTGACTTCATCCTTCATCTGAGTTACAAATGCAACAACTTGTGTGATCAAACCAGCCAGCACAGTTTAACAGCTTTTAACCCTTAGCCAAGCAATTTTAAAGTGGTACCTACCAAACTACAAACTCGTTGCAGCTCAGCAAACAAGTCTCAGCCTACATAATACTAGTATTGCTGCTGCTGCTGTTGTTAAGACTCCTTAGTGTAAATAAGGCCACACAAGGCCTTTTAAATCCAGTGTATGGCTGAGCATCTGTAGTGGGCAGGACAAATAAGGTAGGGCAACGGATGACTGTCCCCGTAGACTCAGCTTTCTGGAATGTTGCACACTCCTCCCTGTACTCTTGGTTAAGGGTTGGGGCACCTATTGTGGCCTCCCTTCATCATTGCCATGGCATGTCGTTTGGCAATTGAAAACCTCTAGTACAAAACTTGGATACGTCCATAGTTAGGAGGTGCTGAGAAGGATGCCCTTCCTGGGAAATGGGGGCTGGGGTCCCAGGGGAAAACCAGCAAAAATGCAGGGGGCCAAAATCCTTCCCAGAACAGCTAATGAGGAAAAAAAAGATGCACTTTGCTCTCTACTGTACAGGAGTTTACCAGTCTAACACATATTTACTTTTCTTACATACAGGCAAAGAAAAGATCCTCACTGTCAGTCAGATACCAAAGAACAGAATTATTTATGTCTTAAAGTACTTTGGTCTTCTAAAACTAACCTAAGGCACTTGACAAACTGTCTTCTGGAGCACGCTGGCATGCTTTGAATGTAGTCATCAACCCGCGATTGAGGACATCAGGCCCTGAGACAAATTATTCATGAAAGGTAAGCAAAGTTAACAGAAGCTCCACCAACCATGGCTCCCCAAAGAAATCATCTTCTCCTGAATCGACAGTGCCTCTCTTTCACCTGCATTTAGTAGTGAATTCCACCAAGGAAGGGTGCCACCACACTGTCCTTTCAGAGCAGCCTGTCCATCAGCACTGAGGCCCGGCTGTGCAGAGAAATGTGCAGCCCACACAGAGCAACGCTGAGCAACCCACTCTTCGTCCCCACAACACCCCGACTCTTCTGCATGATTTCTGCCCTCCACTCTTTCCTATTTGTGTGCCAGTGCTCCCTGTGAATGCTGGTAAGAAGGAGGGAGCAATGTGACCAAGCCACGTGGTCCCTCCAGCCAGAGCCGTGTTTGATACCTATGGGGGGACAAATTGTCCTTGGGACATAGTGTGTGCACAGCTGGTCTGTAATCCACCATCTCCCAGGCTAGTGACACCCCAGGCGCTGATGTGACAGACTTCCAGGTACATCTGGGTTGGCAGGCAATGCATTTTTTTTTGCCACGCAGGCAGTGATGCTGGCACCCAGAGACTGTGTAAGCTGGACTTCTGCCATCAATGGTAGCCAAAGCACTGTGTCACACACCACGTAAAGTTACTCTCATTAAATGATGCTGCCTTGCCGGTTTTCCTCAGAGGTGTGGGGGTGAAGCAGGTACTGGCTCCAGATAAGGCTGTCTGTGCTATCTTTCTCGAGCAGGAGTATTGCAAGCATTTGGGTGTCTGTCTTCTCATAGAAGGGAGCAGAAAGATATTGAAGAGTTGTTCAGCACTCGAGGGTGCTATGCTGTAGCTTACGTTTTTTACGGTACATGCTTTGTAGTTACGCAGTCCATGGGCTGGTGCCAGCGTGGCACTGTCCCCAATGAGGATGTCATCCAGACTGCCAGGGGCAGTGGAAGGGCTGGTGGTGCCCAGATTTCCCCACAATATACACATGAGGCCACACACCCAGCACTCCTGCTCTCAGACAGTTAGGAAGTCAGGAATTTGGCTTCAAAGGCTCAGGAGAGTATGTGTACACAGTGTAGGCACATTCAAGAAGAATGTATTTCACCTATTTTTTCTGCAAACTGCCTTGTATGAACTGATTTCAGAAGGAAGGATTGGATTCTATGTTGAGTGTATTAAATATAAATCTTGGTCTTCCTGACATAGTTTTTTTACTGTTTTGCACACTGAAAATGCAAATTTTGGTTGCTTCATGCATGAGATGAAGAGTAGAATAACAAGTTTAACTTTTATGTGCTGTTTGAGGTTAGTAGTTTGTAACATCTTACCTTTATTTGCATGGTGAACAAGACTAGCACACAAGCCAGCACTGAGCAGCTAGGAGCAGGGAGCAGCCTGTGTCCAGCTATTTAGAGGTGGTAAGTACAAAGAAATCAGCTGGGATTTTGGTTTTACCCAAACTGAAATAGGGGGCACGTACAAGAAAGGAAACTTAATAGTCCCAATTACCCAAAGCTGTTGAGAAAAGGGCCGGCTGAACAATAAGGTAAACATTTGAGTAATTCTGATATTAACTGTCCAGATCTAATACATGCCCATTTATATAAACATCTTCCTGGGGAAGGAGGGGGAAGAAAAAAGGAAAAAAAGAGAAAAGGCAAAAAAAAGGGTTTAGGCTCAGCAGTTGAACCAAAACTTAAGTGGAGGCAAAGGTATGATCCCTGCTTTTTATTAATTCTTTAGAATAAGACAGGCCTTGGCATGTTGAGTACATGGAAAGGGTTTCAAGGGTTACCACTGTCAGCGACATCACTGAATGAGGACAGGAATGTTTGTCTGCATTTGACACTAATGAAAAGAAGAGGTTCTTATACTTGAAAATGGTTAGGTTTTAGGTTTTTCTTTTTTCATTTAACAACATGTGATTACTTCAGCAACATGGTGAATAGTCTTAGCTCTCATTTGTGTTGTTTTGAGGTTTTTTGTCACCTGGTTATGATCTCTTCAGTGCCGAGGGAGACCATGATCTCTTGGGCTAGTATCAGAGGGACAAAAGCCTTAACTTTGGGAGAGGACAGAGGCAGAGTACAGAGTGTAGTAGCAGAACTTGTTTCTCATCAGGGATCCAGAATGGGGAGAAATGAATGGGTAAGATGAGTGGGACAGCCTTGAGATAGTGCTGTCCTTTGAATTTCTTTCTGGACAGACACTTAATCAACATAACACTTGAAGAACTGAGTGACTCACAGGAAACTTCCATCTGGGCCAATCTGGGCCAATATCCCATCTGGGCCAATATCCCATCTCTGACAGAGGTCAGTAAAAAAAGTGTGTAAGAACAATAACTAGTATTTCATCAAAATGATGTCTTGGGTCCTAGTGATTTGTAGGCCAGGGACTCACCAAGGCGGGGGGGGATGTCTTTGGATTGGAGACACTTGAATGGATTTTTCTCCTGTGTTTTTATTGATTGCTTTCTCTGGATATAGCAGGTCTCGTTTTTCATGTTTTAGGATGTGGCTTTAGCATGACAAAATATGAAAGGCTGAGGAACACATACAGTGGGAGTGGGAGATAGACAAATAGGTGACAGACATGTATACTATGTGGTGTGTATCCCTTTCATAAAGGAGAATCTCATCTGTATGCAGTTAAGTGTACTCTGTGTGTGTGACAAACTGGTGCTGGAAAACATGCTTTCTATGGTGTAGATGGAGTGGGACTGTCCTGGTTTGAGTTAAAACAGAACCAAATTTCTGTTTTGTAATTTTACTTTTTAGCTGGGCCTCTGCTAACCGACTAAAGTCTGAAATTAACAGCATATTGTTCAGACACTGTTCACTCTCAGAGTGATAAGACCTGATTAGACCAAGGAACGGTATGCGCAAAGGCTCTTGCTTAGACTTATTGCTATAACAACCAAGGTCAGGTAACTTCCTGTTTGCCCCATTAGAGGGTTGGAAGTGGAGAAGCGTAGAGGGGTCCCACCTGCAGGGAGGAG
>VXBH01004256.1:733-23784 GCA_013400035.1 Rynchops niger | reverse complement strand
GCTTGGGGGTGTTGGTGGTTGATAAGTTCAACATGAGCCGGCAATTTGCACTTGCAGCCCAGAAAGCCAACCACATCCTGGGCTGCCTCAAAAGAAGCATGGCCAGCAGGTTGAGGGAGGTGATTCTGCCCCTCTGCTCTGCTTTCATGAGACCCCACTTGGAATATTGTGTCCAGCTCTGGAGCCCTCAACATAAGAAGGTCCAGAGAAGAGCCACAAAAATGATGAGAGGTCTGGAACACCTCTCTTATGAAAACAGGCCAAGAGGCGTGGGGTTGTTCAGCCTAGAGAAGAGAAAGTTCTGGAGAGACCTTATAGCAGCGTTCCAGTATCCAAAGTGGGCCTACAAGAAAGCTGGAGAGGGACCTCTTACAAGGGCACGTAGTGATAGGACGAGGGGTAGTGTCTTCAAAGTGGAAGAGGGTAGATTGAAACAGGTTGCCCAGGGAAATTGTGGATGCCCCATCCCTGGAAGTGTTCAAGGCCATGTTGGATGTGGCTTTCAGCAACCTGGTCTAGTGGGAGGTGTCCCTGCCCATGGCAGGGGGGTTGGAACTAAATGGTCGTTAAGGTCTCTTCCAACCTCAGCCATTCTATGATTCTATGAAATAGTTCCCTGGTTTGACAGAGACTAGTTAAATGCTTTAACTTGTTTGAATAGTCTAATGCCACTTGGCAACCTAATCTAAGAATGGGACTTGTCATTCTAGGTATTATGCACACATGTACTAGGATCAGTTTATGCCCTGAAGAGCCTGCTACCAAAATTTAGCCGAGGAACAGAAGGTAAAGTTGAACTAACAAAACTGATTGTTTACCTGGCAGGGGCAGTGAACTATCAGGTTTGGTTTAAGGAGTAACAAGAGTCACAACATTCTTGTTTCAAAGCTGTTGTCAGTTGCTGTGTTTGCAATTTTGGGGAAAACAAGGTTTGAGAAAGGATTTTTAAAAAGTCAATGCATGCATATCCAGGGGACGATGAGGGGATTGGGGTTGTTAAGTTCTTTGTTTGCTTGTTTACTTTTCTTTCTCAGGGAATTATTCTTCATGGAAGGTGACAATGTTTTACTTGCTTAAAAGGACAGAAAGACTTGGGATTATGTTCATCACATATCACAGCTTTACTTTCAGTATTGATGATAATTATTTAAAAAGGCATAAATGGAATTAGACATCGGACTGTCTTTTGGGCCTTTGAAAACCTCCATACTTAATTTAGTGCTTACCAATTAATTTTTCTCCATTTGGTTTAGAGATGTTGAAATACTGAGAAATTGAAAGGGCTGTTAGTTTCTGGATTCTTTTGCCTTTTTGTAACAGATTAAAATAATATTTTCCTTTCTTTACAGTGAATAAATAACATTTTTATTTTAGTTCTGTGGCAAATAATGCTGTGTTCATATAAAAGCATTGCATTCTCCTTCTCAAGGTGACTCCAGATTTTCCTTGCAAAGCTTGGACCTGGGAAATAAACACAGCCCCAATGCATCTGACAGTGAAAGATCCCAGCCTAAGTTTAGAGCTGCTAAAAATTGGGCTGCGGTTTAGGCTTCTCGGTTTTGCTTGCTAGGGTAGAGTAGCTCCCAATCTTTTCACCTGGCACAGTCTTTGTCAAGTTTTAAAGTCCTCTTAATTTAGATTGGGAAAGTGTCCAACCTTGACCAACTCCAATGATTCATAATATTGCGCATATTGGAGTAAAATAAGATCAGATACATTTCCAGAAAGAAAAAATCAATGACAGAGAAGCAAATCATTGTACAAATATGTTACTAGTCTTTGTGGTTGTAGAACCTAGAAATATGTAACCAGAAATCTGAAAAAACAGAAATATGCCCCTCTCAAAGCTGTTACTTCCTAAAATTACAGGTCTCAGAAGCCTAACTCATGACCCCCAAATGCCCAGAGCTGTTGTTGTTGCAATGGTTATTGACCTCAGGGCACCCTGAACGTCCTCTGGATGAGGCAAGGAAAGCAGAGGCAGATGACTGACTCAGACCATCATCTCCTGTTATTGCATGAACATGGAGGAAGTCTCCTCATTTGTCAGGACATTCCGTAATTGGAAAAGTTGGAGCCTGTTGTATATTACTCACAGCAAGGGGAGCAAAGACTCTGGCTTTACCTTTCCCAAGGAGAAAGGTTTCAGGAAATTTCTTTCTGTGGAAACCCTGCCAATTAGAACTGTTCAGCTGGGCTCATGGCATCTCGCTTTCCCTAATTAAAAGAAGGTTGCATTATGAGCAAAGAATTAATTTCTGAAAAAAAAGTGAAGACCAAGTTAAAGAAAGAAGCAGAAGAATCAGAAAAGTCACTACACATGAGAATACATGTACAGGTTATGTCAGAAAGGTCAAAGGCTGAGGGATCTTCAAATGTAAAATTCTGCAAATGTGATGCTTTGCTGAGAATGCCTTATCTGAGAATTGACCATTTATCAGAGGGGCAAGCGCATATGTTTTAGCTTTACAGCTAAATAAACGTTCCTTTATCTATCTTAATCCAAATAAAAGCATAATTTAAAGATGAATCAAGCAAATACATTGAGGAACTTTTCTGCAACTGCCAAGTAGCAATTTCATTTTATAACAACCAGCAGAGAGCAGTGCTACTTTGCCGTCTGAACATGATCGCATTACAATCTCAAAAGCTTCTCAAGAGAAACTTAGCAAAATTCTATCAAGACCTTTTGTAAATATACATATTTTAACAAGTTATGATCTTATATATCAGTTAAGAACTTTTACTAGTTTCCTTCTGAAATTAAGTGGAAGTAACTGGAAGAATTCTGTCAAATATGGAAAAGGAAATGGGACAAAGAAATTTCATTTCTGCTTCTAGAATTCTTTTTGCATAACCTATATATTCAAATTTTCTCCTTATTCATTTAAATGTTACATCAAAATACTGTAGGAAGATTTAAAAAAAAAAAAAAAAAGAATAATCAACCATCAATTTAAATTAAGCAGTAGATAAGTAGAACAGATCTCATACATGCTTATCAGCACTGCTAGTGAGGTCCCCCAATTTCTTAGTTCCGCCACTGTCTGCATGCAGTGAGGTTGTCTGAAGTTAAATCATGAAATGGGGGCAATAATGACAGGTGGAAGAAAAAATATTTTAGAAAATAGAGAATACACATGGAAGCTTTTTTCCCTCATTCTTGTGTCTTGTTATAGTGAAGGCATGTTTGATCAGATATCCATGTTACAACATGGCTTCTTTGAGATATGTCTATCCAGAAAGTTATGGTTTACCTGAACAAAGTTGTTCAAGGTGAAGACCAGCAGGTTTGATCTTCGCAGGATACTGCACACATAATCTAAACCTGAAGTAGTACCAAAATTCTAGTCAATATAAATGGCCATAAACAGCATGTTGCCAAATTAATCCAACTGAGAAGATTAAACATGCTATGTGTACCTAAAACCAATTGCAAGTATTGTTCTTAATCATGGCTACTTCTTGGGAGGTGAAATTCCCAGATGGATTCCTCTTCTTTTTTTCTTTGTTTTTTGTTTTGTTTTGTTTTGGGTTTTTGTTTGTTTGTTTCTTTCTTTCTTTTGGGGTTTTTTGTTTGTGTTTTTTTGTTGTTTTTTTTTTCCACCTCAGTCCCAATTTACAAAATTTGCAGTGGATTAGTACTTTTGAAGAGTGGATTAGAGTTTTCTTTTAATTTTTCGAAGAATACTTTTAAAACATTTGTATGATCTTGCCATCACGCATTATTATTCATGGGACTCTTTATCTCTTGGGCTTATTTTCTTCTGGGGCCACCCTGAGGTACTTAGGAGATTCTTCATCCACCAACAGCATCTAAGAGTAGACTGGATATTTTTATAGATTCCCAGTGACAATGTAAGTAATTAAAATAAATTAAAAAGGATGAGTTGTCGAATTTGTGTTGCAGCTCTTAATCTTACTCCTGACTGTGACAGAGCAAGGGATAATCCTTTAGGCATGAAGGGAGGTGCCCTAAGTAGGCTGAAATCATCATTACCACTTGTCACATTCAAACTTGTATGACTGCAGCATTCAAGTCAGTGCTGTGAACGTGCCAGAAATCCATTGATTTCTCATTGTTTTGGTTGCCCTTAAGATAATGTAGTGTATAGGGTAATTTGTGGCATCCAGCGCAGCAAATGGGAATATGCAGATGGCCGTATAAACACAGCCCCAAAGGATTTTCAAGCTATAAATTAACTAGGTGGCATCCCCACTGTAAAAGGAAGGTTAAGACCCCATTAAAAAGGAGGCTGGGTTATAACTCTTACTGGGTTAGCTATTACAAACATAAAGATCTCTGAGTGCAGGTCAGAAGTTCTTTTTTGCACCTGGCTACAAGTTAACTCTTCAGCAAAGGCACACTGTCACAGCTGAATCTTGCAGGCAGTAAATATAAGATTATAACATATTTACCATTATCAATGTATGCAGAACTAGGTTCTCAGGGGACTGCACATACAAAGGGGACCTTTGTATGAATTAATATCAAGCCTGTAATATTTTGCTTTTATATTGTTGCGTGATTAACAGTAAATACTTAATATCTTATTAAGCACAAACCTTTGTTAAGAATTCAAAGGTGTTTCAGTGAGGTGCATGTTTCCATGCAATAGCAGCAGCTGTTTTGTCCTCTTGATTTCATAAACAGAGGTGCATAATATAGGTTGGAATAGTGAAAAAAAAAAAAAAAAAAAAAAAAAAAGAANAAAAAAAAAAAAAAAAAGAATTTCACTTGTAAACAAACATCTGCAAGTATATGATATAAAAAGTGCTAATGCACTGTAGACAGAGCGGGCAAACAAGGTATTTCTCCAAAGATGATTCCTTAAACCTATCAGTGGTACTGACTTGGTAACAGCTAAAAAATACAACTGTGAAGTACTTCAAAGAGAAACACACAACACTTGGGTTAGGTGCCTACTGCCTGACAGTATGTGTTCTTAAGTGCAACTAGAGAGATCAAAGCTCTGAACGGAGGAACTGTTAAATCATTTGCCATGTGAACTGTTTTGTGAATTGACTGGCTGTTGCAAAGTTGTATAACTCTCCTTTTTGTCTTAAATTATCGCTGATACATTGACACTAATGTTTTGGTTTTGTGAATATAGCTATATATAATACAGTTCTAATTGGGCTATGAAATGAAATACAAGTAATGATAGGAGCAGGAAGACGGTGGTCCAGAGAGAGGGTAAGCCAAGGTCAGTTGTAGTCATTGCCCTGCAGCTGCAAACCTTTTCAGGAAGGGAATGGATGAAGGAAGGTGATGAGTCATAAAGCTGTAAGAAAAAAACAGAAACATCCTCAGGGATACAGATCCTGCTGCTACAAGCTTATCGATGAAATTTAAGCTGCATTCTGCAGCCTGACCTGGGTGTTAGACTGGATTCTCGTCTCTTTGCCAACAAAGAGGGCATGAAGGCCTTACAAATGCCTTTTTCAAGCATTCAAAATGTCCTGCAGACATAAAACAAATGCTATTTGTCCTCCCGACAGATCTGCTTTAACCACAGTCCTTCTTTTGTTGTAAAACAAAATTCTCAGCAAGATTATTAACTTAATCATGTCCCAGAACCTGCGGTGTGTCAGTTTCTGCGTGAGCTGGTCAGAGAAACGTGCTCCACATTTCTGTAGCATCTGTGACGCTGGCATGGATCAGCGTCTCCTATAGTGCAGAAGTCCCAGGGTAACTGCACAACACGAGCTGTTCGGTTTCCAGTTGTTTGGCCTCGTGGTCACCTACTCATGATTCAAAACTTAAGCTACTTTAACCCTCCCAACACAATTTCTGTGATTTTAGTGGAAAGAATTGTACTTTTTAAATATCCCTGATGTAGTAAGGCAAGCAAGGCCCATGATAGGTCAGAAAAGGCTTTGTTTGAGCGTGTCTTACACTGTTGAATTTGGTTTTGTGTTTAACTATGTTGTATCTCTGCTGAAATCTTTTGTCTTGGATGTAAAGGACTTCGAATCTTACCATACACAAAACATTGCATATGTCATTAAACAAACAGTTCCCAGCTTCTCCTAGTGAGAAGAGCAAGGATTTTTAATGGCTACTGTAGCTCAATTGTAACTCAATCAAATTGTCAGTGAAAGGAAACTCTCATAATGATCAAATTCTCTACGAACTAATACAGAAGGGCAATGAAATCAGAACCTGGCTGAAAAAAGCATCCAAGAAGTGAATTGGAAGATGATTTCCTCAGATTCATTGGCAGACAATCTGAGAACACCACCTCCTTCTAATTCAATTATTCTGTGGTAGCATATGTTGACAAATAAACAGCAAGGCAGAAAATCATTTGACATTGACAGAGGTGAAGAAGGGATGTTTTTCAGTGGTTTTCTAATTTTAAATTTTTAAAACAAATTTTAAGACTTGACTTCTCTAGAATTACTCTGTGAGATGGGAATGGATTATCTGAAGAACTTTGACCCTGCAAGTATTATATTGCATAGAATGTCTCTTATGTGTCCATGGTAATTTAAGTCCAGGCATTCCAAGGAGATAGACGGACATGTAGCTTTGCTCGATACTTTGTTGTTTTGTTTTGTTTTTCTCTTTAGCCCTCTTTTTTCCAATTGTCCATGGTCTTCTGAAAATTATCTTGTGGGCCTGGAATTTTTCATACTTAAAAGAGATGAAGATGGCCTATTTTGAAAACAGAAGATTTGATTAGGTCAAATGCAAAGGGAATAAATGTTTTCTTCAGTATAAAGCAAGCCTTCTGAAATGGATTAGGGTGCTGATACAGGTCATGGAAGTGGCCCTCACGGAGTCCAGGAAGTGAAAAGTGTTTAAGTGTTTTGAGACAGTCCAGTTGAAACAATCTGAATCAGTTCTGTGTGGTATTTAGTGGCATTTTTTACTTTTTCTACTGTGGAATGGCTGTTGTCCAGCTAAAGGAAACTGCATTACAAATAGATGTGACAACTCTCTGGGCAAAAACTCTCAAATTTAGCTGCCTAAACTGTATCTACCTAGACTGCACTAGTTAGTTGTCTTGGTTACTTATTTAGTCAAAGGAAAAATGTATCCTCTTCCAGAGGTCAGTCCCTCTGATCTGTTTGAGAAGACTAGATGAATGATTTAGACTGGATGCCTAATGCTTAGATGTCTGAAGGTAGGCAAAGTAAATTCCACTCTTGCTTATACAATGACAAAAGGAGAGGGAGGACATGGGGCCTGAGCCCTTAGCTCCATTAAGGTGTGCAGGGTTTAGTGGAAGCTGAGGTTCTCCCCACATATGGAGGCATCCTAACCTGTGCTGCAGGAGTCCTTCTTGCTATACAACATAATTTCAGGTTTTGAAATTCAAAAACATCAATCTGCTGATAGAGATATACATCCCTAAACAGTGACAACCCTTTTGTTGATTTTTTTTTTTTTTTGTAATGTTATAAAAAATAACAACAAGTCTTGCAGAGGCATAGTAAAAGGTACTTTTATGCACAGGTAATAATGCATTACAAATAAATGAACAGTGTCATAAAGCTGAGTTTTGCATGCCTGAGAGGCTTAACTGTTTTCACAGCTTTCTTATAAAGAAAGTTTTGCTTTGGTTTTGGTTTTCAGACCTCATAGAAAAGGATGCCTGTGGCCAGGTAGACTGACCATCTTGCTTGTACATAGGTGCTGTACAGGGTACAGGGATACTCATAAAGTGTTTTTCTAGCTACCCAGAAGAGTATTCATATGCATAGAAGTTTACTATTGACTCCTTTCTCATGATTCTGTGATGAATACCACTTATACAACTTCAGGTGCAAATTTCACGTACCTATTTGTTCTGAACGCTGCAGGCACAAAATACAGGTTCTTGAACCCCTTCCTCACATACTGAATTCAGAGACTGTTACTCCACAGACAACTGCATATTGTTTCTAGATGAAAACTCATGCAAAAAGCTGTTAGTCTTAGGGCTAAATAAAAAAAACCACAGAAGCTGAAGAGATAGAAGTGATCCATAGCCTACAGAGTATGGAAGCAGAATTCCTACAATAGCTGAACTCTTCTGCTGAGAAACTTATAGTTATTTCTTTCTCAGTATACTTTTGATTATGGCAATGTGAACATAAAATTCAGCTTTGAAATGTGAAGCTGAAACTGAACCCACAGAAACACTCATATCCCTCCTACCTATCTTATTTTCAACACCATGTGAGCACACAACTTGAATGCTACATTTTTACAAGTGATATTTTCTTACAAATGAGTTTTCCTTAAGGCTTCGGCTGACTTCTTCAGGCAGCATAGATCAATCTGACTAACAAAACTTTTGTTGAGTTTGATAAATGTGAGAAATGTAGTGCAACAGCTTTAGGGGTTTTTTTAAAAGCATTTGATACGGTACTATCAAATAAATAGTCATTGTGGGGTAGTCATGGGCATTATTTATGCTGGTTGAGGTCTTATCTATCTAGTGAGAAACAGACTGTAATATCAAGCTCTCCCACATCAAGTTTTGCTGTGGTGGGAAATTGCAGAACACTGCTAGGAATGGGACAAACTCTCTGAAGGCAATTTAAGAAGGCAGTGAACTATCATGATCTTACTCCCAAAAGGAACAGATGCTTTTTTTGTATAGCTTCTTTCTTGCCTGCTGGCTCTAACGTTAGGAAAATCCCATTGAGAGGCTTTAGCATTGGCTTTATCACCTAAAAGCAGTTTCTCTTTAGAAAAGACAAAGCCTTTTGTGAACCTTTGATCTTATTTTTCTTTGTGGAGTCAGTATGAATTCTAATGCACTAAAATAACATTATTAATACATCATTGCTCCTGTCATTTCTCCCTTGTACACACAACCATAAAAGTCCCTTCTTGAGGGGTAGATTCACCTTCGTATCCCTGCAATTTGGGCGGGTGGAGTCAGCTTTATTTTCACCATTGTAGGTTTGCATGATAATTACGCTCACCCTTTGGACTTAGATGTTTTTCCTGTATAATAAAATGCAGGTAGTTTTTGCTAGGAAAACACCTTTCATCAGAAGATCCTGAAGGGTCCAGTGGGCAGGAATTGATTCAACAAAGAATTACAATGTATTGATGACTAAACCTTGAAGAAGAAATTTGGGAGAGCTTCTATTTTCAAAACACTGTTCAACAGAGAATAATTCTTCAAGTTTGTGAGTACTGAGTTCATAAGAGAATTCGGCCTTAATTGTTTCCATTTAGCAGTCAACATATGAAAAATGTGTCTTGTCTACATGAGATAAATAATTAAATTTGGCATGCCAGGAATAGAACTGAGATTATGAAACTAATTGACTCCTATGCTTTATTTAACTACTAAGTCAAACAGCTAGTCTGCAGTCTAGATATGCATGAAAAGTTTTAAATTAAATCCCTGCTGGAATCCCTATTTTGGTAAAAGATGGCTTAAATAAAGCTGTATCTCAAAAGGGGTGAAAATACATTTCAAATGATCTGAATGATGTTGACATCTACAAAACACTTTCTCCTAATTTAACTTCCTTTTAATATTTAAGTCATAGTTAAAATAGTTAAAAGCTAAATAATGTTTATTAGAATGATAAAAATGAAATATTTGCATCTAATGACATTGGAAAGTTCATATGAATTAAAAATAGGGTGGACTTTTAGTTTTTACTTTTGATCTAATTCAAGTCAGGATTTTTTTAAAATATCTTTTGCCATACTGTATAACTCTCCTACCCAATTCTATTCATATCCCTGTATTAATGATTAAACTTCTAGGAATCAAACCATCATCTTTCTGTAGGGTAGTAGGTATAGTATATTAGGTATGGTACCTAGGTACTATAAATGAAATGCCATAATTAATTTTGTCAGTTCATTCTGTTAGTATATCATGTATTATAGAAAAAAAAAAAAGGTCAAGATTATTCCTCCATTGGTGCATGGATTAAACTGATTTCACTGCCCATAGCTGTCCACTTATTGCGTTCTTTGAACACAATATGAATTCAGAACAGATTGTACTTTTGAGCACCGGTATTTCGTATTTTGCATAAAATCAATCTGCTTGGAACCCTGTAATTTTTAGTATAAATACCTATATCTAGTGACGTGAACAAGTATTTCAATTCAGTCTTTGTTAAATTGTTTTGTCCCTTGCTTACTTTTTTTTTCTTACATATATTTTCCTAGAATTAATTTCCCAGTTTATCCACAGGTTCAGTTAGTCTATGATACGATAGTAATTGAAATTACTAGCTGCCACGTTGCTAGCATGGATTGCTGGTGCTCATTTCATATTTATGAAATGACTCCTAATACACCCTTTTCCACCCCCCACATTCTTGGATATATCTCATTTGTTGCTAGTTAGCTTAATAATGATGGATAAGGGGAGAATTAACTCCCTGTGGGACTGGCTCTATATGTGTGCATGCTGTGCAAGGAGCTCTTGGTTTGGGGAGATTGGTTCTGCTCTTTTGAGAATCGCAAAAAACTGACAACTAAAAGAACAGGAGAGGTACATAGATGACACCTACTTATTGGGGTGCTTCAGAGTGGGTGCCCATCTGCTGTGATAGCTTTGTGTTTCTAAAGAGAAGTCTTGTAGAGAGAAGGTGCCAAGATGAAAATGAAAGATACAATGTCTGAGATGAGACCATTCCTCTCACCAGTGCGATAGCTCTTTCAGGAAGGGTTCTCAGCAGCAGACTATCAGAAGAAGCAGGTGATAGTGAGAAATGTGAGGGTGCATGGGAGGATCCAGGAGTCATGATCTGAGCTGGTACCTGTCTGGGGCACTATATGAGCGATGTTCTACATGGCTGTTTGGGCTGGCCAATAGAAGACCAAAGTTAGGATTCTCATGGCAGCGTTCTCCTAAATGCCGCCAGTTCCAGGGCATGAGGCGTGAAAGGCCAGCAAGGATCCAGAGTTGCACTGCACAGATGAGACCATGTTGTAGCGAGGGCAGGTATTTCAGTACACGCGAAACTGGGAAGCCTTTTGAGACAAAAGGAGCCCATAAAGGAAGGACAGGCTTTACGTTAATCAAGGTGGAGACAGACTGCTGGCTCTGAAAATTTAGAAGGTCACACAGGATTATTTAAGCTAGGAACTGGGAAAATGTTGACAAGCGTGGAGAAACACCTCGTTCAGATTGATTCAACTTGGCAGGGTAACCTGGATGATATTCAGTGCACCTCTGAAAAGGCCAGAAGGGAAATAAACAGAAATAAGGAAGGCGAGTCAGTTTGCCTAAAATGGCAGCTGACTAGCAGGGCAAAGCTAAACCAAGGACAAAACTAACAAACGCTGGCTTCTACACCAATTCTAGGAGTCTAAAATAAAAGATGTGGAAACCAGAATTTTTGCCAATAAACAGCAACTCTGATACAATAGGCATCTCAGAGACCTGGTGAAAGGATAATTAGTGGGATACAGGGTTGCCAGGCTACCAGCTTTGAAGGATGATGGAATGAGGTGTATAGGTGAGGGCATTGTATGTGAAAGAAAATATAAAATTTAACAGCATAAAAATATTGTGGAGAACGAGAAGCATTATGGAATTCTTGTTGGAAATCCCATACTCTAATGATAACAAACAAATAGTACTAGGATGATACTCTGGGCTCTTAGATCTGGAGGATGATAGGGCTTAAGTAAGGTTGCAAATTTAAGACAGGTTGCAACATTACATTTTCACTATACATATCCAAATCCCCATCCCTATCCATATCCATACTGTATCATTGCTGTCTTAGGACAAGAGGTAGAGATAACACTGTTGTATGCAATAAATGACTGCTTCCTAGAATAACTAATCTTAGCACTCATGAAAAGCTGCCATTTGGGCTTTGGTCCTGAGTAATGCACAGGTCCTAATTCAAATGTTATTAGTTGAAGAGCACTCTGTAACAGCAATCAGAATAAAATTAGGCTTAATATTGCAGTGGGAGAGAGCAAGCCAAATAAAACCCGCATACAGAGATTCGATTTCAGGAAGGGGAATTACATAAAAATGAGGCAATTAGCAAAAATACCCCTAAAGCGAATACTCCAAAAAGCAAGAAGCCTGCAAGCAGCATTGAGGATGTTTGAAAATGCTGTATTAGAAGCCCAAGTAAACTGCCTAGAAAAGGAAAACTATGAACCAGTAAAAACCCCGTATAGCAAAATAGAAAACTTAAGGAGGATACTGTACGGAAAGGATTGACTTTGAAAAATAGAAAGGTTGTCCAAATAAGGAGAGCAGTAAAATCATGGCATAAGTACACAGGAAATTATGGGAAACATACATGAATTTGTAAAAGATACTCAGACGGATAATTAAAAGGCCTTTAAACACATCAGAAGCTGGAAGCCATCTCATGAAACAGCTGGACCACCTGATGACAAAAGTGTTAAAGTGGCATTTGAGGATAAGGCCACAGCAGAGAATATCAGATTTATTTTTTGTATAAATTTTTTTTACCGTTAAAGGTGTTGGGGAGTTTCCGATATCCAGTGCATTTTTTGCAGCAGATCAGTCAGGGGAGCTATATCAATTTGAGCTAAATATGCAGGAAGTATTAGACCGCGTAGAATAAGTTAGATGTCAATAAGTCACCGGGATCAGCAGCCATTCACCCAAGAGCTGTGAAGGAACTCAAATGTGAAATTGCAGACCTGCTGCCCAAAATGTGTAACCTATCATTACAAGCAGCCACTGAGCCAGGAAACTGGAAGATTGCCACTGTAAGTCCCATCCACAAACACAGCTCCAGAGAAGATCCTGGAACTGCAGACCACTGAGCCTGTCTTTCATCTCTGGTAAAATGGAAGAGTCTATATTAAAGGATGAGAATACTGAGCACATGGATAAACACAGCCTCTAAAGAAAGAATCAGCATGGCCTCTGGGAAGGGAAATCCTGCCTTGCTAACTTGTTCTGGATACACGGTACATGGATATAGCTGCCAGGAAGGGAGCCAGTGCTTCCCTGACCTGAAAAAAATCCAGGTCCAGGTCATGGGGAAGAGGCAGAGGCTGTTGAAGCAGTACTAGAAAACCGTCAGGATTGGCAGGATGGCAATCAGCTCATTTTTCCTCAAGGCAAAGACCCACAGCAGGCCTGCTTACATTCACACCCGTTCTGACACCATCACCTCCACTTTGTCCCAGTTAGGAGATTGGGAGGGGTTGGTTGCAGAGCTGTAGATGCCCAGGAATAGCAGTGCGTCTGTGCCTTTCTAGATGTTGAGCATATGGGAAGGAGGTCGCTTGTCCCCAGCTACCAGGCCAGGTATCTTGATGCACTTGCCCAGTGAAGGAGACCGTCAAGTTGGTGACTTCACAAACTTTCACAACCATCAAGTCATCTGGGTTTTTATCCAGCTTTGTCAGGATCAACCTTCTCCCCCTAGAAAAGACAAATACAGCAGGTCAAGAGGAAGCCTTGACACTCTCCCTGATGAAAGCCAAGAGTCTTGTTCAAGATCCTGCAGAACTTTACCAAGGCTTCTGCTACAGTTTATAGTGCCTCAAGGGACCCCTAAAAAGCAGGGCCTGATACTAACATATAGGGATCCCTCCCTATAGGACAGCTCTGATACTGTCAAATGCTTTGTTGAGGCAAATGACAGACCAGGTGAAGGACCAGACAGGAGTTATTGAAGATGCTCTCTCATGGGACCATGTAGGCCTGATCTGGTTGAATCACATCCTCTTCTGTGGACACCAGTTACAGGAGATGGCCTTCAGTACAGGCTCATGTTGGGAATTCATGCCTTAGGTCTTCAGCAATAGGGCTACTATGGCCCTCCTACACAATAAGGGGAGCATTCCACACATTGAGAATTCATCCCAGATGTTGGCATGTTCCAGGCCAAAGTTGTGCCCAAACACATCCAGCCCATATTCCAGAACGCATAACAAAACTCCGCATTCAGCCTCTCTGTGCCTGGAGAAAAGCCACAAAGAGCTTCTGAGAACATGACCAGAGTGCACATCAGCTACAACTGATCCTTGTTGTTCTCGTTGACTTTTGGGAGCTTGTTCTACAGGGTGTGATGACCAATGCAAGCAGTAATATCTGGAGAGAAGAAGTCCACACTAAAGGCCAGTCCTCTTTTATTCCTCTGCTCCAGATCCATAAGAGGGAGTCTCTCCTCTGCCAACCAGAAAATAATGTGTTTCTTGGCACCCCTCCTCTTCCCCAAAGTGTAAAAGTGCCTGCCATGATCTTTGTCTCAGAAGAAATGGATGCCTAAACATATGGCAGCACCCCACAACCAGAGGCCTTTCAGGGTCCAGAATTTGTTCCTCTTCTGATGTTCCCTGAAAAGGAATGGACTGTTGTATTGCATGGCCAGGCACCTCTCCAGTTCTCCAACTCCTTTCTCAGCTGTTCTGTCACTGTGTCCTTCTGCTGTGGGTAACCTTCTGGTTACCCAAATATAGCTGCAGCAAAAGAGCTTGGCATGTACGTTCCTTATGCATTTCTGGGCTCAAGTGACTTGAGAGACATCCACACATTCCCAAAGAGTTGCTGCACTTACCACAGTCCCTGAAAAGCACTTTTTTCTCTTTTGATTTTGTGATATCTGTTCTCTAGGATGCAACATCTTTTTAGGTAGACAGTTGGCAAACATTCTACATGCTATTTGACTGTTTTGAAGAGTGGGCTTGGGTGAGACAAAGATTCCCCAGTAATCCAGAATTTTTGTTCACTATACAATTGGAGGAAAAGTGCCTTGATACTATCCATTTACCTCAAAATCCCTATTAAATTATGTCAGGTAAAGTAAAATGCAAATGAGAGTATTTATTCATCTCATACACAATTGGCGATATCATGAGAACTAATTATGAAATACAAGAGTAAATACATTAAATAAAACCCATGCATTTATCTATTACAGTGTGATTAAATTGGAAATACCACTCTTCTCTTTTCTCTCTCTCCTCCTCCCTCTTTTTTCATTTTTCCTCCCTTCAGCTTACTTGCACTCATTTTTACTAAGACCTCCCTATCAAGTCAACTTTCACAACAGCAAGACGATGTTCAGCAAGATGCATGAGCAATCTGAGAGTCTGCTGACACAAAAAAAAGCAGACCCTTCCCCTTTGAATCATTACTCAATAAAGTGTCTATCAAAAAGGTGAATAAAAGAGTTTAGGTCAATCTGAGCACTAAAAGATGTCCAATTTCTGCCAATTAAGAACAGACAAGTTCTGTTTACCTGTGTCTGCCTGCAACAATTCAGTTAGTTAGAGTTAACCCATTTCAAAGGGAGTTTAGAGGAATGGTCACTGCTGTAGGCATTGAACTGAAGGAGGGAAAAAACATGTCCTTGAATTAGTGCAGAATAATGCACAGGTTTGGTGGATTGTTTGTTGGAGGAAAAAATTCACCACCATTAGACGTTTTGTGGAATTTTAAGAATAGTTGTTTGATAGTCTCCCTCTATTTTAATTCTGGTGTTTCTTTCTCATAGCATGTCTACATGAATTTCAGCTTTGAACTTCTTTTAATTTCTAAATTATTAAAAGTTTGGTTGTCATATAATGGACGATGATCTTGTACAACTTTTGAGAAACATTTGATGAAGAGCTCAGAAGATGGCAGACTGTGTTCAGGATCAATTTACAGCAACACAGCATGGAATCATAGAATGGTTTTGGTTGGAAGAGACCTATATCTAGTCAACCTCCCCTGCAATGATCAGGAACTTCTTCAACTAGATCAGGTTGCTCAGAGCCCAGTCCAACCTGACCTTGAATGTTTCCAGGGATGGGGCATCTACCACCTCTCTGGGCAAACTGCCTTTGCCTTATATCTAGTCTGAATCTACCCTCTTTTAGTTTAAAACCATTACACCTTGTCATATTGCAACAAGCCCTGCTAAAAAGTCTGTCCCCATCTTTGTTATAGGCTCCATTTAAGTTGGAAAGGTCACAGTGAGGTTTTTTCTGAGGCCACCTTTTCTCCAGTCTGAACAACCTCAACTGTCTCAGCCTGACCTCATAGGAGATGTGCTCCAGCCCTCGGATCATCTTCATGGCCCTCGCCTGGACTCGCTCCAACAGGTTCATGTCCTTCTTATGCTGGGGGCCCCAGAGCTGGACACTGTACTCCAGGTGGGGTCTCACAAGAGCAGAGTAGAGAGGCAGAATCCCCTCCCTTGACCTGCTGGCCATGCTTCTTTTGATGCAGCCCAGGATACGGTTGGCTTTCTGGGCTGTGAGTGCACATTAGCAGCTCACGTCCAGCTTTTCATCCACCAGTACCCCCAGGTCCTTCTTGGCAGGGCTGCTCTCAATCCTTTCATTCGACCAGCCTGTATTGATGCCAGCGGTTGCCCCACCACAGGTGCAGGACCCTGCTCTTGGCCTTCTTGAACTTCATGAATTTCACATGGGCTCACTTCTTGAACTTGTCCAGGTCCCTCTGTATGGCATCCTGTCCCTCAGACATGTTGACCGCAGAGTTCAGCATGGTTCAGAGATCAGTATGTTTCCATGAAGTAGGCTTATTTTTGAAAATCAGTGCCAGTCGATACACAGCAGGCACAATAAAGTAATCACTTATCTTTCCAAAAATGGATTTTGAAATTCATGGATTTCAAAACAAGAATTACTTGGATACTGAGCCCTTTCCAGGATATAGAGAAAGTAAGTGATGAAACAATATTCAGAAGAGTTAATTTTTTCTGGGTATACATTTTGACTCTCATAGAATCTGATGTCTTGACTTGCTGAATGCTGCCAGGTGCAGAGATTCAGGGATAAGCCACTCAACTCTCATGAAGCATCCAGAAAAGTAATTGTTAGGGGAAAGACCCTGTAAAAAATGGAATTGTAGAACAATGAAATTGAATTAAATTTAAAATGGAATAAATGTGCTGTGAGAAAAAGGAACTTAGCCCTGTGACTATTAGAATTTAAGGGTCTTTTTATTATAAATATACCAGAGACAGGATAGAGCTGGTGAAATTGTTCCCTGCAAACCGAAGCTTGAGGAATATGATCTGCAGGTAATCAAAAGGAACGAGTTCACCAGTGTTATCTTCCTTACCTTGTTTATAGGCTTGAGCATAAATTCCCAAACTTGAGCATAAAATTTTGTAAGGTCTGTTTAAATGGGAGCATTACTGAATTGACAGTTAAACAGAAACAATACAAAACTGAGTGAAAGTAAATATAAAAGTTTTATGTATGCAATAGGCTGTGATTTCACACACTCCATGGAATGGAGTTAGAGATGTGTCTGCAGGATATGTGGCAACAGAAATATGGACATACCAAGAAGGAGCTACAGAAACGTGTAGGTGACTAAGTCAGAGGTTATCGATATGGGCAAATCTAAGCATTTCTTAATTGCAACAGGAGATAAGTCAAAAAGCTGGAAAGCATGGAACACCAAATGTAGCTTTGGATCATGTTACAGACTGGCTGAGTGGATGTCTTTCTTTCCCAAACTGATGAACTGGAAGGTATTTTAAAACTGCTACCAAAATTGCTAACCAGCCTTCTGGGAGGAAAAAAAATAAATATTTTTTTTAAAAAAGTTTGTAAATGTGGATGAAAAGAGAGCAGGAAAAACATTCAAAAGCTGTCATTTACTTTGTTGCCTGGGTATGCTGTGAATCATCAGAAAACTCGGAGGCAGGCTGAGGCGGGGGGTAGTACACTGTAAAGCACTTGTCCTTTATTCACGTTACTAACTTATATAAGTTGGTGTCTTCAAATTCTTTTTCTAGTACAGTTATTTAAAGACTGAGCTGCAGCTGGAAGTAAGATGCAACTGTCTTAATGAAGTTCCCTTTCAGCATGGATTTAGAATTTGAATAGCTACAGAATTTACACAGCTTTGCAGGGCTCGGCTGTTAATTTCTATGTTATTCAGATTTATGAGCACTATGCACTTGGTTTGTAATGAATGTGAGCTCTTCTCAAATGATTTACAGTTATTCCTCTAAAAAATTTGGTGGCTACTCTCCAGTAATGAGTGCATTAAAAATCTTCAGAAAAAAAAAAAAGCATAATGTAAACAAATAATAAATATTTTAGCCAGTTACATTGCTATAACAGAAGTTGTTTCACACAATTTAAGTGTTAACATTGCAAAACTCTTCCTTACATAGGGAATAGTGAAAATTGTGGAGTATCTGATAGGAAGTATTGATGCAAAAGTGATTCCCATTTAGCAGTCCAAAAAGGAATTGTCCCTTAAGTACCTCTGAAGTAAGACCTGTACCAAGAGCCGTATGCATTCATGTTATTTCTTCACTACATTCCATTCAGCCACTGCATGTACGTACACATACACCCAATTATAACTTCATAGGATAAAATGTTCTGAAATTCTCAAGTTCTAAAAATGTTTGTAAGTCCTATGAAGTCAGTGATGTCTAACTTGTATGATACAAATAACGATCTCATACACCTCAAGTACATTATATCACATTGATAGGTAAGCAGAACAAAGGGTATATGTCCACAGAGTCCTTTCTTTTATTTTTTTTTTTCTTAATATGCTCTGGAAATCACAAGAACTTGTGAATCCAAAACGAACATCTTTTTGTGAGAAAAGTGTAACAGTTTTTTCATATTATTTTGCGAATGCTTCAGTAATTCAGATGGAGAATCAGTAAAGGTTTATTCTTGAGTAGCAGGCCAGTTGGAGTAGGATGTCTCAAGTCAGCCATCTACCCAGTAACACAAAAGAAAGTGGTATGAGCAGCCCTCATACATATCTTTTTTCCACTGATAAGCCTGTACGACCTGATTCATATTTATGGCCAGGTCAACTGATATGAAGGAGTGCAGAATCAGACTTATGACTTGAGAACAACATTAAGGTTTTACTCTCCCTGAAGAAAGGAAAAACTAGAGGAGAATATAAAATGAATGCCCATTTTTAATGGCACACAGCTACAGGTGCCCAACTCATCAGCTATGTAAGTTACTGCAAACAATTCAGTTCATCAGCCTGCAGATTGTTGACAAATGAGTTTGTCAGTAACGTCAGGAGCTTGGATTCACATTTTTCATTGGGATGCTCCCATATAGTAGATCTTCCTGGCTAAGAGAAAGTGGTATATTTATTGTTCTCAGAATGGTTGCCAAAATATCAATTTGCATTCACTTAACCACAGCTAAATTAATTTATATGTTAATTTTAAATGTCAGTTCAAGGGAGCATACCCTGCAATGAAAAATGCAGACTTGTGCCACAGAGTCACTAATATTTTATGCTTTATGATGTCATTCTTAGAGTTAAAAATTGGAAACTAGAATACAGTCTTGATTATCACCAATATTATGCCCCATCCCTGGAAACATTCAAGGTCAGGTTGTATTGGGACCCTGAGCAACCTGATCTGGTTGAAGATGTCCCTGCTCATTGCAGGGGGATTGGATTCGGTTACCTTTAAAGTATCTTCCAGCTCAAACTAATCTATGATTACCATCCTCAGAAAGGAGCAGGAAGGTGTTAGGGAAGGAACCAGGGCAGGGAGAGCTACACATGATGCTGCAATTCACCTGACATGTGATAGCATTGATAAATTATTTAATATCTGCGTCTATTATTCTGTATTATGTCTTCATGGGGTGATATCCTGTAGCAGTGTGTTCTGCCCTGGCTGAATCTTTTTCATTTCCTTTGCAGATGGCTTGCTGCCATGGAAGATAATAGAAAAATAAAACTGCCAGGCTTCTACCTCCTGCCAGTTTCAATAGAATTTAGGAAAAAATAGCAGAATTTAATCTTAAAGACTTTCATTGTGGTCTTTCAGCACGACACAAACTCTAACAATTTATCCCTCAAACAGTTTATTTTAACATAATGTGCATTAAGCTTCACCAAAATTCTCCTTAAATCTTACACCAGCCTTAGAATGTGTTCAATGTTTTAATAATGTTATGTCATGGAAAAATCTTGATAAGGGTAGGAAAAAGAAGTAATTTGAGAAATAACAGTTGAACACCAGGCTTAGATCAATAGGAGGTGTTCATAGCCAGGGAAGAAGGGTAGTAAGGAGGAAAAAGCCAACATAAGTGGAAACAATTTATATGAAATGTGGCAGTTTTAGCTTCTCTTTCACATTAAAAAAAGTAATTCATTTTAATATTTAGCATTAGATCATCCTTCAAATTTTTTGAGTTGTTATATCCAAGCATTTTATTCATAAGAAAACTGATGAAGCAAAAAAAAAAAAAAAAAAATGTGTTTGCTCCTTGCTGTTCCGTCATTAGCAGTGTGTGTCCTGTACTTTGGAAACGCATAATAACAAAGTCCAAAAATTTTAGTTATTTTACAAAGCAATGAAAAAAAAAGTATATTGTGCAAGCAAATCTTCTAGTTATGCATAATTCTATAAATGTCAGCTGAGAAAGATTTGACTTACATTTTACACAAAGTCAACAATTCAAATTGATTTTTATTTTTGTTAACTGCAAGTTTCTGCCAGTTACCATTTTTGAAGGTTTCATTCTCTTGGCCTTTGCGGCTCCTTCTTCAACAGCTCTTGGAATGAAGGAGCAGGTTTGGGAGAGAACCCTGCAGGTTAGAGAAGGCTGAAAATAGTACATTTCAATTTGGAGAAAAGTAGTAATGTAAGAAATAGAACTGTAGAAACACAGATATTTTACTCTCCTGTTTCTGCACTTAAATATCAGGAGTTGCTGTCCCCCCACTCCTGCTTTTTAAATGACTATATATTGACATATATTGCTGGAAATAGAATCCCTTCCTAGACTTCTAGACTTTTTCCTGGTTTTCTATTAGATACATACCTCATAGACTTCTGCAGTGACAACCAGTTGCAGAAAGCTATTCATTTTTTCTTTATAGGAAAGATGAAGTCTGATCAGTTAGGGTCTAAAATCCACCAGGTAAGGGACTTCAATTACTAAAACAGCTCTGAGGGGAGCTAGCAATGAAGTAACACCATGAAGATGACCACAGGACAGGAGCACCTCTCTTATGAGGAAAGGCTGAGCAACCTGGCCCTGTTTAGCCTGGAGAATAGAAGACTGAGAGAGGATCTCATCAATGCTATAAATATCTAAAGGGTAGGTGTCAAGAGGATGTGGTCAGACTCTTTTCAGTAGTGCCCAGTGACAGGACAAGGGGCAATGGGCACAAACGGGAATAGAGGAAATTCTGTCTGAACATGAGGAAAAACTTCTTCACTTTGAGGGTGGTAGAGCACTGGAACAGGCTGCCCAGAGAGGCTGTGGAGTTTCCTTCTCTAGAGATATTCAAAACCGACCTGGATGCATTCCTGTCCAAACTGCTCTAGGTGAACCTGCTTTGGCAGGGGGGTTGGACTAGATGATCTGCAAAGGTCCCTTCCAACCCCTACAGTTCTGTCATTCTGTGATTCTGTATTGGATTTGCATAGCAAGGTTTTGGTAGCAGGGGCCTTATAGGGGTGGCTTCTGTGAGAAGCTGCTAGAAGCTTCCCCCGTGTCCAATAGTGCCAATGCCAGCTGTCTCCAAGACAGACCCACCACTGGCCAAGGCCAAGCCACTCAGTGACGGTAATAATCGCTCTGTGACAACATATTTAAGAAGGGGAAAAAGTTGCTGCACAACAGCAACTGCAATTGGAGAGAAGAGTGGCAATGTGTGAGAGCAACAACTGTGCAGATACCAGGCTTGGTGAAGAAGGAGGAGGTGCTCCAGATATCAGAGCAGAGATTCCCCTGCAGCCCATGGAGGTTAACAGTGGAGCAGATATCCACCTGCAGCCCATGGAGAACCCCATGATGGAACAGGTGGATGTTCCCAAAAGAGGCTGTGACCCCATGGAGAGCCCGGGGTGGAGCAGGCTCCTTCAGGACCTATGGCCCTGTGGAGAGAGGAGTCTACGTGTGAGCAGGTTAGCTGTCAGGACTTGTGATCCCATGGGGGACATGCGCTGGAGCAGTTCCTGAAGAACTGCAGCCGTGGGAAGGACTTACATTGGAGAAGTTTGCGGAGGACTGTCTCCCATGGGAGGGAACCCCATGCTGGGGCAGGGGAAGAGTGTGAGGAGGAAGGTGTGGCACAGACAATGTATGATGAGCTGACCACAACCCCCATTCCCTGTCCCCCTGTGCTGCTTGGGGGGAGGAAGTACAGATAATTGGGAGTGAATTTGAGCCTGAGAAGAAGGGTGGGGGAAGGTGCTTTAAGATTTGGTTTTATTTTCTCATTATCCTACTCTGATTTGATTGGTAATAAATTAAACTAATTTCCCCAAGTCAAGTCTGTTTTGCCCATGATGGTAATTGCTTAGTGATCTCCCTGTCCTTATCTTGACCCATAAGCCTCTCGTTATATTTTCTCTGCCCCATCCTGCTGAGGAGGGGGAGTGATAGAGTGGCTTGGTGAGCACCTGGCATCCAGCTGATGTCAAATGCACCACAGTGATAAATAGCAAAAGTCACTCACCTGCCTTGTATCTAATAAAATTATCAAGAGTTATGGGGAATTGTGCCTAACATGCTGGGAACATCACTAACCAACAGGTGCCTCTCCACATCCCCTGCAGAGTAGTGAGAAAAACTACAGAAACAAGTCTATCAGGTACTCCAACAGTGAAATTAACGTCAAAGGAAACCAAAACTGATTCCAGATAAACACTGGGTTTTGATGTTGTTTTCCTCCGCCTTGTTTGGCTGCTTGCTACCAAAGGAGACATCTTTGTGACCTTAATTTACCATGTAGCATGTACAGGACAACCAGGCAATCAGAGCCAGTCAGCACAGGTTTATTAAAGGCAGGTCCTGCTTGACTAACCTGATCTCCTTCTATGACAAGGTGACCCGCTTAGTGGATGAGGGAAAAATTGTGCATGTTGTCTACTTAGACTGTAGTAAAGCTTTTGACACTGTTTTACACATCATTCTCCTGGAGAAACTGGCTGCTAATGGCTTGGATGGGTGCACTCTTTGCTGGGTAAAACACTGGCTGGAGCAAAAAACTTGTGGTGAATGGAGTTAAATCCAGTTGATGTCCCGTCATAAGTGGTGTTTCCCAGGGCTCAATAATGGGACCTGTTCTGGTCACGGGGATCGAATGCACCCTCAGTAAGTTTGCAGACAACACCAAGTTGGGTGGGAGTGT
>VXBH01004249.1:114597-139545 GCA_013400035.1 Rynchops niger | reverse complement strand
TTTTTGTATTGCCTGTATAAAATATGCAGAAGGCTGTAGAAGTTATATAGGAATTATGTTAACAGAGGGTTTGCCTTGTTTTGACACCTATTTAGAAAATTTAAAAAAGAAAAAATAATTGCAGCCGCACACATCTTCCACTAAAGTAGTAAAGCTCATCAGAAGACATCAATTTGTTCATTGTTCAATTTTGATTTAATGTATTACATCCTAACATTTGCTAAATTCCTCACTGGTTTGTAGAAAGGAGAACAATCATACTAGATTTCTTTCCAGAATTAATAGATGTCAGCACAACCTCTTCAGTCACCCTCGTTAACAGTTTTGAAAAGCCAAAGACTAAATGGACAAGAAAATAGTTTTTTCCAGTACAGGTCTAAGGAACACTGTCAGGTAAAAGGGAGGCAACTTTTCCATATAGCTGTGTGTATTCTCTTTTTGAAGATTTATCTTCAGTTATCCAAGGCTGTCAATACATTCAAAACCACTTAACTCACACTTTATATCCCTGAAAAATTCAAGTGTCACTCATTATATCATTGCTAGCTGTATCAATTACTCCCTACAGTAATTAGCTTGGATCTCTGTAAATACTGCAAATTAATACAGCTTTCAAATGTACAAATATATTCAAGAGATTGTAAAAATTCATGCATACCCAGTGGTTTCCATTTAATACAATGATTTTGAAGATGCATGTGGCTCAAAACATAAAGGTTGTGTTTCCTTTTTTTTTTTTTGCCTTCACCATTCAAACTGTTTCATCAGTGCCTACACTTCAGATCCAGAGAACTGTCCTCGGCTTGGCAATATAAATTTATTTCAGCCTTCGGTAAGAACTCACAAAACAAGCATGGAATGAGAAGGGAAAGGGGTGGGGGGAAAGGAGCAAAGAGGTAAAAAAAAAATCACAGACGTGGGGAAAGCGGGAGGCAGAAGTTAGAAATCAGTGATGTCTTCAATGTTATATTGCTGTAATATGCTGACTCGTCATTCCTGCGTGAAACTACTTTCAATTCTTATTTTAAAACTCAGCATTAAGCACTTAGTAAGTCAAGATACGATAACTCTGAAGTATATTTTCTCATAAAAAACCTCTCAAATTAAATTCAAGAGAATTTCCATGACTTAATTATTATCTTCTCATGAAATAAGTTTATTTTTAAGGACTTACAAAACAGTGCTAGAGTATGACAGGAAAATATGTAAACATGTGGAAATGAATGTAAAGAAAGACATCTTGATATTTAATCTGAGCTCTATCAAACAGTATTTACCTAACCTTGTAGGACAATTATGAGAATTAATATTTGCATACTTCTCTGTTCTGCAAGTACCAAGTGTTATCAAAAGCCATACTCTATTTTTCATCCATGGGCAGACTTCTATTTTCATGCCATTCTTGGGTCTCAAGTTGGCAATGAGTAGTTGGGGTACATTTTAATCTTGATTTCATGCTTTGTTCATGACAAAACAAATTGCAGAAACCAATACTGACAGAATTCTTTCTTTCAATTAAAAAGCAATACTGAAGATTGCCTCCATGTAAATCCCTGTTGACTGGAAAAAGGGACACATTGCACCCATTTTTAAAAAGGGTAGAAAGGAAGACCCTGGGAACTACCACCGTGTCAGACTCACTTCTGTGCCTGGGAAGGTCATGGAACAGATCCTCCTAGAAGCTATGCTAAGGCACATGGAAGACATGCAGGTGATCTGAGACAGCCAGCATGGCTTCACCAGAGGCAAGTCCTGCCTGACCAACCTAGTGGCTTTCTACAACAGAGTGACTGCATCAGTGGACAAGGAGAGAGATACAGATATCACTTATCTGGACTTCTGCAAGGCCTTTGACACAGTCCCCCACAACATCCTTCTCTCTAAGCTGGAGAGATATGCATTNACATGAGCCAACCATGTGTGCTTGCAGCCCAGAAGGCCAATTGCATTCTGGTCTGCATCAAAAGAACTGTGGCCAGCAGATCCAGAGAGGTGATTCTCCCCCTCTACTCTGCTCTCATGAGACCCCACCTGGAGTATTGTATCCAGCTCTGGAGCCCTCAGCACAAGAGGACACGGACCTGTTGGAGCAAGTCCAGAGGAGGGCCACAAAGATGATCCAAGGGCTGGAGCACCTCTCCTATGAGGACAGGCCAAGAGAGCTGGGGCTGTTCAGCCCACAGAAGAGAAGGCTCCAGGGAGACCTTATAGCAGCCTTCCAGTACCTGAAGGGGGCCTATAAGAAAGCTGGGGAGGGGCTGTTTGCAAGGGCATGTAGCGATAGGACGAGGGGCAATGGTTTTAAACTAGAGCAGGGCAGGTTTAGATTAGCCATTAGGAAGAAGTTCTTTACAATAAGGGTGGTGAGACACTGGAACAGGTTGCCCAGAGAGGTGGTGGAGGCCCCATCCCTGGGGACATTCGAGGCCAGGCTGGATGAGTCTCCGAGCAACCTGATCTAGTTGAAGAAGTCCCTGCTTACTGCAGGGGGGTTGGACTAGATGACCTTTGAAGGTCCCTTCCAACCCAACAGATTCTATGATTCTAAGATGTTATGAGGATAGGTTTAGAATGTAAAGTTCAATTTTGTGTTGAGTATATTCTAATACAACCTCTGAATCCTGTCTGGTTGTTGGATTCATCTTAACCTGTTAATTATCATCTTAATCAACTTAACCTGGCAGTACTACATTAATACAGTAAGAATACATAACATAAAAGTGAGGTTAGGTGCATTGAATGGTGAGGCATCTCTCACTATTTAGATTTCTACAGAGACATCCTGTAGAAAATAGTAGATATGAGATAATATTAGTAGAATAACATTATTAGTAAAATAAAATTTAAACCTAGTATTCTAGTGCGTGCATTGCTGGAAACTTGTAATGGTTTTACTGTTTCATTGAAACAGATAATCTGTGGAAAGACTGCAACCAACACTGTCCAGAAGAAAAAATTCTGCAAGGAATGACAAGCCAGAATTAATGGCCAGCTGGAGCAGAAGAGTCTGTCAGTGTCAGCTGATAAAGGCACCTGTGTTCAGGGAAACAACTAGTTGTCATCAGAAAAGCACTTTGATATTGCTTGTACTTCTGCTGCCACTTTTGGCTAGCGTAACAGTGATCTGTATCTGTGTTACCTTAAGATTGCTGGAGGTGTTGTCTAAGGGTTGCAGAGTGATAAATACTACTTAGATGTGAATTTTGTGTCTGTATATCAGTTATGTAAAACTTCCACTATCCTACATCT
Source organism: Rynchops niger (assembly GCA_013400035.1). Taxonomy (NCBI): domain Eukaryota; kingdom Metazoa; phylum Chordata; class Aves; order Charadriiformes; family Laridae; genus Rynchops; species Rynchops niger. The sequence goes on along the minus strand of VXBH01004249.1, from coordinate 136,296 downwards.
TTATTAACTTAGCTGCATGGCATATAAGATTTGCCTAAAACAGCCAAGTATTTAAATCAGAGCATCTTCTAATTCACAGTTCAGGAAAGTCAGCTTTTGATATATGGCAAATGTAACTGTGGATTCTCTGCTATTTTTGACATACTCAGTAAAGGTTGATTCTTCACACATAAAATATTTTGCCTTTATGAGGGTGGTGTCCAAGGCTTTAATCTGGAGAGGAAGATGGAGGTGGGGGGAAGTGGGGGCAATAGCCTTTGTGCTCTTTTGCCATACTCTAACCACATGCATAATCTTTATTTGGCTGAAAATGGTTTGCTTTGTCATTCAGTTAAATCAGTGGCAGCGTTCACGTACGTAGTTGCAGACCTGCATCTTGCTGGATACAAGTTTTGGTTAGAAACTTAACTGAAATCCCCCATAAAATTAAAATATCTGGTGTTTGACTTTGGTCTTCTTCTGTGAGCCTGATCAGTATACAGAAGAACTTTTACACAGTATGTTTAATTTAATTATTTTTCCCCTCATTACAGAAATAATTATACAAACTGTAGCTTTCATCATACAAGCAAATATATAAAAGGTTTTAAGATACACTACTAGCCTTTTTTGTCTTGGGCATAAAGTTATTGTATCTTAATTGATAACGCAATGAAATTGCAGGACAATGAATTAAAGACAACTTCTACCAAGCAGCTTTGTAGAAGTACTGTTATACTTTGAAGCTTTGGAGTTTCCTATATCCAATTCAGTGCCTATCATTGTTGGCCTCTTTTGCTTTCATAACAATAAAAGTTGCTGTTATAAAGTTAGTTATGTGTTTTATAACTGCAGAGTGGTGTCAATCCAAATCAGCATGTCTATTTAACAGGTAATGCCACCCTTTCCTTGTCTGTTGTGGCTTAACAGCAACAGCAGTGACTCTTAGAAAACAAATATCTTTTCTTGAGGGCATACAATAAATTCAGAATCATAGTTCAGCAGGGCAGACAGGTTATGAGCAATAATCTCATACGCAGAACAAAAAGACATATATTGAGACTAAGTGAATCCCTTGAGAAAATGCCAGTCTAGTCTAATCTTGCTGATTATGCTAAAATGATAATGAATAGCCCTATCTAACCCATTGACCTGAGTGTGGGAAATACGATGTTTAGTAAACTTTGATGTGGGCGTAGGCAAAGAAGCTATATTAAAAAATGAAAGTAGTTTTTATGCAACATTGTATAATTAAATATAATCTATCATAATCATTAGTTTTCTGAAAAGCCATGTTGCTTGACTACTTTATTATTATCATAGCTTCTGCTCAGCTCTTCATTCATATTAAATGCATAATTTCTTTTCTAGTCTATTTTTATGTTTGCCAGAAGCATTAAACGTAGCATACTAAGGATGAAGGGTGAAGAGTGGGAAAGAGCAAAGCATATTTTGCTTTTTGCTTTAAACTGCTAACTGGTAGCAGTTTGAAAATGTGTAGAAAGCTGTCCCCTTCCCCCAAATAAGAGTCTTTAAAACGCGGAATGAGAAGCTGGTTTTGGCTTCAGCTAAAGGAGTCTATAATTAACTACTCATATCTTGATACCTGAACTTTTGCCTGCCCTACAGATAACTGCAGACATTCAAGGATGGATTGGCTTAGACATTGCATTTTTTAAGTGGTACTGATAAGTACTGCACACATGTGAAATTCTAGCTCGATTGCTATAGTCCTGAAGCCAGCCATCATTTAGGTCTGGATTGAGGATATTATGTTTTTTATTCAAGTGGTAGGGAACAGCTGCTGGGACTTGTGACCAGATCTGCCTGACCTATTTAGAGCAGGCAATTGGTTCACAAAATGGACCTTTCTTTGCTGCTTGTGATCTGTTCATGAAACATATTGCTGCTGCAAAAATGATTGTTATTTTGGATTTGAGGGTTTTTTTCCTATTGGGCAAAATCACCTTATAAATAATTTCCATACTTGTTTAAATGTTAACCTTATGAAAATCACATTAAGGTGGATATAAGGATAATAGGGTGCTTTTCTCTCCTGTTTCAATGACCTATAGAATCACCTTTTCAGTGCAGATATTTCAAATAAAAAATTATTTCTGTGTGAATATTGTGCAATATGTACTTAATGGTCTGGTATTTACTGAGGACTGCAGTGCAAGTATCTTCAAACTGGGACTTGAACAAATAAACATTATTGTTCTGGTTGTAGCAATGTTCCATTAGTCATTGAAATGTCTGTGAATTTGGATAGTATTAGTATTGCAACTGATATTTTTTTCTTACGTTTTTCATATTAGGTATAATGGTTACTCATAAAAAAACCTCCCTTGTTTTGTGGCAAAAACGTGCTGGTGTTTGCTCATACATGGCACTGGTGCTTTCAGTGGGAGAAAAATAAGTTGAAATTCTGGAATGTTTCTGATATTTCTTCATATTTGAGCTAATAGTAGAGGTCTGGATATAGCAAAAGTTACAAATACTTTCTAAAAACCTCTGTTTGGAAAGCAGAATTTCTTACAGTACGACTGTTGGTCTGTGCTCTCCACAATGTTTTGGGGGCATTTTTTATTTTTTTATTTGTGGAGTTTCTTCAAAATCAGAATTAAAAGATCTCTTGCAAATAATATGCATCTGTAAACACACTATTACTGTAACACAATAAAAATTGACAACATAGAGTCTTGCTTTTTGTTCAGAATCCTAAGAAATTTTTCAAGCACTGTGCATCAACCATAACTATATTTTTAAGTGCAAGTTATTAGGCATACACTTAGTTTATACTAACAGCTACCATCCCTATGCATCTCTCTGTAGTAGCTATTAATATTTATATTTGATTTTAGCTTTGTATGGGTGTGCATACCTTACTTGCAAGGAGAGAAGATTTACTTCAGACAAATCTATAGAGTCGTATATTCCTAAGTGGGGTTTTTACCCTTAAAAGGGTAGCTAGCTGAGTGATGACACTTTTAAGATGCAGATTCGTCCCTCCGACCCCTCTTCACGTTTTAGTCCCTTTTCCAAAGAGTCTTAATCTAGGGTGCTTTTGCCAGAAAGAAATGGTTTAACAAGGATCTGATTTTTTTTTTTTTTTTTTTAACAAGTGTTGATTTCATTTCATGCAAGAGAAATCTTAATTTCTTATTTGAGGTCCACCAATGAACTTCTTAGCTGTGATTGGTAATGCAAATTGACATGCAGAGAGTAAAACTGACTACATGGTTACAAGAGCACTATTAAAGGCCTTAATAAAGCTTTTCCAAGATTTAATGCACAATTATTTGAGCATATGTTCCATTCTTCCTCTGAGCATTTGATATACTGCTTTAATAGAAAGTGTCATTGGCCTATTCCAACATACAGTTGTTCGTATGTCTGTGAAAAGTATACGATTTAAAAAATAAAAATTATTATTTTTAAGGCAGTAACCTATGCAGAAATACATTTTTTAATATGGAAATTTAATGTCATTCCTAAACTCTATATTCCATTGCTGTTGCTTAATACTTTATGGATTAATTTTGTAACTTTTGATACTGGATGCTAAATCATGCTGCAGTAGTGAAAGGCACGTCCAATTGTATACAGTGAATCTACTTCCTGCTTGTTACAAATTTGGTCTTTCAGTGAGAGCTGGAAGCACCCTGAAAGGCAGGACAATGAGATCATCAAGGCTAAACATGTGCCTTACAAAACCCATCGCGATTTGCCCTATGTGGTTTAAAGATACATAAAGGTACCATACATTAAGTAATGAATAGTTTCAGTGATAGTCTAAAACCTAGCGTCTAAGTGGTATATACTTATATACACATATATGCACACTATATTTTATTTACCTCTGCGTATTAGCTATTTACTGTTGCACACCGGTATGTATCACTTCTTTAATAGCTACAATTGTTTCAGATAGTTTATTAGAATTGCATACTGTAGTCCACACCCTGGCTTTGGCACATGAAATTCAAGTAGGTTATTACCTTTGCTAATGTACTGAGACTGCAAAAATAAGAATTTAATTTTGTGAGATATTTTCTTTAGGGCTTTTTAGTACATGACTGCAATATGAAGTGTCAGTGATGTACATGATACGACATGTCTTAGGAGTTTTATTAGGAGTGCAGCTTGTGCTATGGAACTGCAGAGGTTGCTTCCCTTTTGTCATATGTACTAGGCATGGTGAAAGAGTTACCTTTAAGATGAAAAAGTGCCTTCTCAAATTTTGAGTTCTGTCACGTGGGAGTTGAGAGTATAATGTGTTTGCCAAGACCCAAAGATTACAAGAAGTAGGGAGGGTTTGTGGAATGGAGCAAAAGAAAGAGGGAATTTGATATCTGAGATGGGAGGAGGGTGAAAGATGAATTTACTGCAGTTTCCCTTTTTAATTTTTATTGTTGATGTGTTCTACTTACACACGCCAGCTGGATTGTGTACAGGGAAAACAGAAAAAAAACAGGAGGCTGATCTTTAAGGGACAGTCACGGAACATTAGAGTAATTAAGTTACAGACCCTATAACAACAGCCACATACAATCTGAACAAAGACGGTATATTTTATTACTATATTGCTTGGTAGCTTTCATTAATATATATGTGCTGGTATCATTTGATGTCTGAGGAAAAGAAGGAAACATAAAAAAACAGGAATACAGGTGTGCACAACACCAAAGCACAAGAAGCAGGATCAGTCTTGAGAGGATAGGTTTCCCCTTCTGTAAAAAATTAAGATTTTATTCAGTACAATGGGTTTCTCATATAGTTGTTATTATGACAGAGTGCCTAAGCATAGTCACCAGCTAATTTCCTTTTTAGTTATTTTGTGGGTTTTTTTTCTTGTTTAGATTTTTCTACTTTGTGTTGTTGACTATAAACATCAGCAATATGGTACCTCAACTGTTGTAACAGTGCCTACTTTCATTTAAAAGTTATATTTATAGCTCGCATATTTTTAATATTTCTTAAACTGTGACATTAATTCTTAATATTGAAAGTTCATCACAACTTTACCAAAGATATGAGGACCTGAATATTTCATAAACTTTGCAGGAATGGAAAATCAACTCAGTTTTCTGATAATCAAAGGGTGACTTGGAAATGTTAAAGGAGAAAGAATTTTTCCTTTTCTGTTTACAACCTGGCCACTCTACAGGAGCCACATTTCTCATTGCATCTTTGGCTGAATATTTGACAGCATACTTAGTAACAAAAGAAATCTATTACATCGCTATTTTTGTTGATCTAATCAGTGAGATTATTTTGAAGGAAGTATTATCTCCAGGTTTCAGTGTTTCTACGTCTTCTAGTGTTTTCTCATATCTTCTGCGTACAAAACCCATCAATTTACATGAGGATCATACAGCTGGAAACACTATCTCTTTTGAAGACATCACCTCCAGAATGGCCCAATCCATCAAATTTCATAAATCCCTAATTCAATTTATTCCTTGGATTAGCACTTTTTTGCATGCATTAAACATGGATTCTTCTAATTGTGTGTGGTAATGCTTGGAGTCTCAGCCATAATCATTATGTCTCTACTAAAGAGCATACTAACAAAAGTTGTTCTTGTCCCCTCATATTTTCCTGTTTATATTTCAGCAATCTAAACACCATGAGACTTACTACTGTAAGAAGTCAGTCACAAGATAGGTCACAGGCCTAAATATATTCCAGTATGACAGGGATTCAAATTGACCACAACATGGCAACTCACCCAAGTGAACTGAGATGAAACCATATTCGACCATGTAAAACAGCAGTTATATCCTTGTTACTCCCAGCACGTTACCAGGCAATGATGGGCAACAAGAAATGAGAGTCCAGGAATGACACAGTACCAAGATCTATTAAGCACTGTAACAACTCCTATCCAAGCAGTCTACCAGGCTACATGCCTGCAGAAGCATGCACCTTCCTGTCCAGTATTTTCTAACTTGAGGTTTGGAATCTGCATTCTTTTTTTTACAGTAATCCTTAATACATTAATATTTTAGCTTGCTTTATCTCTAACTCAGTGTATCAACTGCATTTTCTTTTTTCAGTATCATTATTCTGGCATAAAGTCAGAATGGTTTAACCATATGGTAAAGCTAACATTGCTATAAACTTCTCAAATTCTTTACTATACTGTAATCAATTAAAAAAAAAAAAAAAAAAAAAAAAAACCAAAAAAACCCCAAACCAGTTCTGTCATCAAAGCTATAAGCAATTCAAACTGATGTAAAAATTATTTCAGAGAAACACCTACTATGGAAAGCATCTCTTTTTGATGGTATTGGCTAAAGGTATAGAACCATAGCTTAGAAAATAATTTATGTAACGTGTTACATCTGTAAAAACTTACAATGAAAAATCAGAAGGGATGGAAATCAAGGCAAAAAATACCTGTGGCCAAAACTACGGTATTTCATTTGACTAACCCACCACCCACACCAGCAAAAATCAGTGTGCAAAAGAAGTATCCAGTTGGCTTTTATGTAGCGTTTGCCAATGAAAGCTTACATGTGGAAGTACCTTACAGACTTATGGGGGTCTGTAGACATCAGGTTACAGGCTATTATTATATTTATAGACAGGCTAAGAAAATAATTTTGGAAAGACAGATGTTATAAGATGAAATGTGTAAGAATACATACCTCCACTGAAAAATTTGTATGGGTAATTTGAAGTTAGGGTTGAAACTACTCTTTTAAAAATTATAAGTTTTCCTTGCATTTATGTCAAGCAAGCATGCAATAACATCTCTTGTACAGACCAGTATCCACCATTCCAGTTCATAGGATTCAGTATATTTTTGTAATGAGTTCCTTTTGTAGGAATGATACTAGAGACTACTCTGTTATTCTGTCCTGTCATTGTGATATTAATTTCTCTGTCATCAAGACTGTAAGTCTCTTATATGGCTCAACCTTCCACATAAAGTAATAGTCATCTACTCCACTATTCTATAGTTGTCTCATGCCTGCCAACTGATTTTTCCCCACACCAACCCCTACTCATCTAAAGTACAGTATGTAAAACAAGTCTTACCTATGCATCTCATTTGTTCCTGGGTGCATAGATACTCACTTTTATTTTGGGAAAGATAAAGATTCTGTTATGTTACGCTCCATTTATAAAGACTACTGGACAACGTGAAAATGCATCTAAACCCCACATTTTTTTCAATTGTGAATGTTGGCCTTCGTTATCCTGCTTAGAACAGCTTTCATTTATTTAGTGTCACTTTCGAGGCCGATTTTTAAATAGCTATAAACATTTCCAAGATCTATTTGAATAGATCTATTTGAATAGCATTACTGTGACACGTAAAAAGCTCCCTGATGAAGGCGAATGTAGGTCTCCAGGTGTTTTGCACTACCCTTTGCCATGCTATATCAAGGTCAGTTTGGGAGTCACACAGATTTGTCTTTCAGGAAGACTAACAACTACAGATCTGTTACAGAACAGAGCAGAAGCATCTGTTTTACTGGTACAGCTCATCCATTCTTGAAGCCATTACAGCAGTTTTCATAGAATCATAGAACAGAACAGCTTGGAAGGGACCTCAAAAAACATCTTTTGATCCAACCTTTTGTGGGAAGGGGAGCCTACATGAGACTATCTAGCACCCTGTCTAATTACATCTTGAAAACCTCCAGTGATGAGGACTCTACCATGTCCCTGGGGAGGTTGTTACAGTGATAGACTGTTCTCATGATAAAAAAAATTTCGTATATGAAGGTGAAATCTTATCACACATTTGACAGTCTGCCAGCCTGAGTAAAAGTCATTGGGCACTACCTTCAGAGTTTTCTAACTCTTTCAACTCTAATTATAAAATATTGTATTTCTGGTAACTCTAATATCTTAGTTTACGAAGCGTATAAATAGCAGTCATGATTAACTATAATGAGTGGTGGGTAGTCACTAGTATCAGTGGGAATCCAATAAGGATTACTGTAACCCTGAGCCTTCATAAAGGTCTTTGTGGTCAGCTAGTTCTTTATAACATGGACTTACTAACTTTTCTGTTCCAATAAAGGTATCACGTCACCTTTCACATGAAGGGAGTTTTCGGGGCTGAACTGGGGGTCTAGAAGCATTATACAAGATAGTGTGTGTAAATATAAAAATCAAATCTTGGTCGGTTTTCCTCCTGAGGAACTTGCTACTTTAAGGTGGAGGAAGGAAGAGGCTGCTGTAAGGAGACAGACGAAGGAATTGGAGTGAACATGCAGAACTCCTGTGCAGTCAGTTTCATCTGTCAAGCACAGACAGCCAGGAAACTTGAAAGAAATCCTGAGGTACGAGCACGTTAATTCAGGCTAAACAGCTAAATATGGTCTTCAGTCTCCACTTAGTAAGTAAGGGAGCCTCTTAGTCTTCACTGAGATTGGAAGATGTCCTAAGGGTTCCAAAAAGTTTGTTGCAGACAAAACATTCTCAGCTCAGAGAATTTAGCTGAATTTAATTAACCTGAAATTTTAATTACTGATTCAGACACTGAAAAACAAAAAGGGCAAACAGTTTAAACACCACCCCCCCGCAATTACCACTAAATTAAAACCAAAAAATTACCACTAAATACTTTGCAAAAGAGAATAAATATAACAGATAGTCAGCTGTCTGGTTTGTTTCGTCATTGTGTGTAGGCTAACAAGAAAGAGAGAATGAAAATCAGAAATCCTTATTTTTTCTTATGGCAATTTGTATTTCCTCACTTGTGCCTTCAGTCTAACAAATAATTATTAAAGTGCACTCAAATTATTTTGGCAGGAGAATGATTAAAGGTGTAATTATCCATATAGGAGACAGGAGTTCTTATTGTTTGGAAGCACTATAGCTAATGAAAAATTCTGCAAATATTTACATTTGGGTTTTATTCAATTAATAAAATTATTCATTGAAGAGTAAAGACAAAATATATTAACTTTGTTTTGTCATGTAATTCTAAAGCTGTTTGGGATTCAAACATACAATAACGGGAAAAAAATGATTCTTGTTGAGTGATCATGTTCTTAGTAAGAATTGAAGTAAATAGTATAGGAAAACAAGAGATTATTAACAAGTATAATCTAAAGTAGATTTACAGCACTTAGGAAACATTAAACCATATTTGTAGTGTTGAAGAACATATTTTCAAACACTAGGATGTGGTTGCTTCACATTTTTCATGGCTGGAAACGTTTTAATTATAGTTTTACATTTCAAACAGGCAGAATGTAAAAATGGAAAGTCTATATCTACTTATTTAATCAGGTGGTCTGGCAAGAAAGCTAGGCTGGCTTCTGAAATTTCTTATGTATCATCATATTGTACTTATAACTCTACTAAACATGGCTGGTTGTTTTCATGATTGCTTCAGTTTTAATGTGGATACTAAGCCATAAAGACTTTAATAGTCATATTAATACCTTGAATATATCATTGACCAATTATTTACTTTACTTTTAGTTAGTCTAAAGTGAGAGTTTAAGGAGTAACACATTAAAAGGGTAAAAAAGGAATTGTGTCAAGCCAAATTACACCACTGCTGTGACTAAAGCACTCAGGATACTTGACCCAGCTTTAAACAGCTTCTTTCATAGGTTAATACTGCAAAAGCAATGCTGTTGTCTAATGACATGAGTATTTAAAGCACTGCTGTATCTTGTCACTGCTGCAGCCAAAATTACCTTCAATGCTAAGAAATGCAATACAAAGTTTTGGCAGACTAATTTGCATAGTTGAGAAAGACATTTAGTTTAATACTTGGTTGGGTATCTTGAGGGACTTCAATTCCCTCTTCAGTTTCTTCTTTCTGCAACTCATTTTCATGTTAAAATGAGTCAAAATGGAAATGAAAAAAATTAAAGCTGATGTTATGAATTTAATGTTGACTGACAAAACAAAAAATTCCTCCTCAGAGGAGGATTCTTCTTAGCCTGTCCACCTAAAGAAGCAAGGTTTATGCAATTGTGCTCTTTCACCTTCTTCTCGATAAATAAATAAACGATTGTTACTGAAGGCATGCTATAATGTTTTTCCTAGCTTATGGAAATCAGCAAGTGGGTTCAAGAGAAACCCAAAGAAATACTCCCCTCAAGATTGAGTCTGTTGTCATCACTTGACTTTTGTGCTAGTTGGCCAACGAACTCATTAATTCAAACCAGTCACAGGATGCACTACCACTTACTCATCCGAAAAGGAGACAGCTGAGAGTCAGGGCACAAGAAGGAGTGTAAAAGTCTGGTAAAGAGTTGTTCTGATAAAAGGGAGAAGCAATTGATATGTTGGGAAAATCTGTGAGACACAATTCTGTATATGGACAGACTACTTCTCTGCTTATGGAGTAATTTGGGTTTTAGCTATGAAGTTTATTATCCGTGTCAAGTGTTTCTCCTTATGGTCATGGTAATTTTTCAGTCTTCTTCAGTAAGAGAGTGGGTAGCTTGGGAACCACATGAGATGAGGCAAAGTGTAGTACCCAGCCTGGAAGTATGAGATGAAGTCAAATGTGACATGAGGATAAAGAAAGAAAGGATAGGGGAGAAAGATTAAGTAATAGAGAATATATAGATACATTAAGCAACTGTTTTACCATACCCTAACAAGCGAGCTTCTATGAGGCTGGCAGAAGTACCCCAACAGGAATATGCCCTTTTCTAATGCAACTGTAAGGGGAAAACAAACAACCAAATGACCAAAAATCCCCTCAAGATAGCACTATTTATATTTTAAAAAAATGAATAATCTAAATGCTGTTGGTTTTTTTTAAAATGCCATTTAATTTTTGTCTCTCTTAATGTTTCACTACTATTAGTGGTTTCTTGCAAGTTAGTAGAAGTGAGTTTTCAGAGGGAATTTGTAGGACAAGAATAGTGTAAGTAACGTGAATTGTATAATGAGTTTTCAGTTAAATATGATTTTACTGTATTCATGTACTTTTATGTAAAAAAACAAGGATTCTTCATCTTGTAGGAAAGTGACAGATGAGAAAACAAACCGAATTCCGATTTCATGCTGTGGCATTACAGCAGAAAAAAGTGTCTTTTGAAATGGATTGTTTGGAGAGTTCGCACATTCATTTTGCATGCTGTTACTGTTAATATTTTGATGGATGAAAAAAAACATTGAAAGTTTTTTCTATATGCAGCCCAACAGACAAAAAAAGGTCAGTGCACTTGATATTTAAAAAAAAAAAAAAGAATTAAAACATCTGTGACTGAAAACACGGACCAGATAATCAAAATGTTGGTTTTTCACAGAAGTACATGAGTGTATAGTTAAAAGCGTAATTAATTGTTACGTGCATGCAAATAAGCATTTAATAACATCAGTGTGACTTAGCAGCTTAAGTTTCACTGACTTTCAAAATTATGTAGAATAGCATTTGATTAGTTTGGTTTAAAAAGTAGAAGGCACAAACCTATGTGCAGTGGTTAATACCATTGTGTAATGCACATTGATAAAAAGTATGTTAATTTGAGAAATATCATTTGGTTTCTCTTAATTACAGAATTATAAAAGAGTAAAGCATACATGAATTTATTGATATTTTTTGCTAATTATTGCGGTGAAAGAGCCCATCTATATCATTTAACATGTATTAGGACCTCAGATGAAAGATCCTGAATTTTGTCCTTCCACCTCTCTTCCAAGTCCTCACTTTTTACAGCTTTCACATTCAGGATCAGATGCTCAGATAGGTGTTCAGGTTGAAAGTGTAACTGCCATTGCCATGGGTAGAAGATGACCTTAATAAACCAATAGTCTGAGACACTTTTTATCTCAGAAATAGTCGTGACAACTGAAGGAGGAAAGAGCCTGGGAATGAGACAAGCTTGTATTATTATCTTATGTGTTAACGTGCGGCAGCTTGTGACCCTGCAAGCAGTCTAATATTCCTAATCTATCTTTTTAAATTATACTTGCAAATTTCAGCTAAAGTGAAAGACCAATAAACCTAACTTCTCCCTGGTGACTCACAGACTAGATTTCAAGCAATTTCACAGCTCAGTAAAAGGAACAACTTCTTGTGACCTCTGGCTATTTCTGTTACTTCAGGACATCTGCCACAGCCACCTCACTTGCAGTTTCTTGACTGAACACATTTTTTTTAAACACAAACAAAAACAACTGAGTAATTTAGCTCGATGACAACCAAAATTTTAACTTTTCTAGTGATGATGCTTTTTGAGCAAATAACATTTAGAAATGTCCTCCTGAGTTACACTCTCCTTATAGTCCTTTATTCTTCCTGGGTAGCAACTTTATTTAAGCTCAGCAGCTGGGAACTGGCATTATTATGATTTCTAACATTTTTGCATGATTGCATTTGCATGATACCAGCTGATCTTACATTTTCCTGAATGGCTTGTGCTTTCTTCTACAGCTTTGAAGTATTTTAAGTAGATTAAGACAGATTGTTTGTGAAAAACACATAAAGTTTATACACTGGCTTTTCCTTTTTTAATAAAAACTGTTGTTGCTGTTGATTTACATGTGGTTACATTTTAATTTTGTGGCAACTACTCAGAACCTTTTCCGTGATTTCTCAAATATATGTTCATTATTGAGTGTTCAGTGATACATTCAAAGGGAGATGTTGTGTTGCATATGTACAAACACTGATGGACCTGGGTTTTTAGGTTGGATGTAAGTTATATTAGATCCCACTATAGAGTTTGGCAACTTCACTGTAGTTATTTCAGCCGCAAAGATTCCCCTGTTCTCACAAATGATCAGCAACAACTATCTCTTAAGGTATTTAATGTATAAGTCTAGACAATATTTCCTTTACAGGGGCTTTTTTTTAGGAACTAAATCTTTAATTAACTCTAAATGTTTTCAGTGTTTTGAAATGGCCGTTGTTAAATACACCCTCTGATGTTGCACCCACAATGTAATGTAGACTTAAAAGGTGGAATTTAGTTGTCTGAATGAGTTCATAAATGTTTTTCTACATGGCAGAGTCTTGTCCATGAAATTGATTTGTGACAAGAAAGTCAAAAGACGGGTTAGAACTATGTTAAGTCCAATTTGTTTAAAGGATTTGTGCTTTATCATATATATATATGATATATATATCTATATATATAGATATATATAGCACTTTATCGATACAAAGATCAGTTTTACCGCAAGATACTCTTCCAAGTTTACAAAAAGAATTCTGAGAATTTCTTCATTTGAAACATTTTTTAACTAAAATGGTCTTTCTATTTTCATAAATTCAATAATTATTTGAGAGTAAAACTCCTAGCTGCAGAAAATGAAATTCAAGCAGAATCTCTGTTCATATTTCCTAGATATAGTGAAATGCTCACAAAAGATTTTCCCAAATCACACACTTTTCTTCAATGTTACCTCACTGCCGGGTCACAGGAGACCCTCTTTCATAGCAACACAGTGAGTAAATTCAGACAAACAATGTTATGACTATCAAAATTTGACATAAAGCATAGAATGTTCTCCTCAAAGGTTCAGTTTCAACAATTAAGAATTTAATTCTTTGGTTCAGTTTCAGGCAGGTATAGGAAGAAAGGATACCCAAGTATATAGTAATGACATCCAATAATGTATCTGAACCAAGCAAAATTAGCTGCATTTTTTTTATTTTAATACATTTCACATTTTCTCACAAAATTCTGTTATTCCCCCGTCACTTGCAGACAGACAATCGTATGCAAACAAAGTAAAAGGACCTGTTTCAGTGAAGCTTTTCTCTAATCCTTTGCTAATGTGAGAACTATAGAGATCTGACAGTATAAATCTGAAAGTACCCTTACATATATTTCTTCTGTTGACAATAATTTCTAAAGCAACTCCCGTGAGCTTATGAATTTCAGAAAAATATGTGAAAGGCCCCTGTATAAACTTACATGATATCTCCTTTCACTCATATGGTACAAAGAATAGATGTGGGGTTTTTTTTTTTATTTATTTAAATAAGATCTAAATTAATTGAAATAAAAAAGAAAGTAGCTATTATAATAAAAGTCCTATTCATTTAATCTGACAAAGAACATATTATCTATCTTGCTAACACTGAATTTGGACTAATGCAGCTCATGAAACAATGAAAAGAAAGAAAAGAAGGACATTTTATTTTTAAAAATTGGCATAATTCTGATAAATTTTGCAAGCTTTGTGCAATTACCCTAGAGACATGTTGACAGAGGAGCTGAAGATAGCAGATTATTTTTCTTTACTGAAGCAGGTTTTCTATCTTAAAATTTAGAGAGGCAGGGGGCGGAGGTGGGGAAAGGTGTTTTCAGAATAATTGTGGATGTCAAGTTCATTCTGCTTAGTAGAGTTCTTTGCAGAGAACTTCTAGAACTGCTATTTAGGTACAGTTTGGTAACTGCTTTAAAGAAGGCATTATTACCCTATAATTAAGACCACTACTGTTTTAGGAATATACAAATGTGAAAAGAATTGTAGTATGAGGCCAAAGGAGTGGATATCATTGATAAGCAGCTGAACCTTCTATTATACTGGAGAGAAACTCCAGTCCTAGAAACTGGTGCAGACCTGAAGCTGCTATAGTGATCAGCACCCACAGGGCTATCATCTGCATGACTATTTGCTCTCGTAGTCTAAAGGGGATTGTTCTCCCAATTTTATTTAAAATATCAGTGGATGAATTTTACAGAATTCTACAATTCTGTACAATTCTCTACAGTTACAGAATTCTACAAAATGGCCCAAAAAATCATATCTGTGAATTACCAAATAATTTGAAGGTCTGAAGAAATGGTGTGTTTTTTAAAATCTGCCAACTTAAGGCAATTAGAAAGTTTCCTAAAGTAAGGCAGAGGTCTTTCAGCAGAAACAGCATATAATTAAAGACTAACACGGCACACACACACACTAGCTGGCAGAGAAACTCAAAATTGATTTATGTCCTTACCTTAATATCTGGCGTTCTGTTTGTCAACAAAACTGATAATGGTATTTTACAGCTATGTTTTCCAGGATAAGTAACTTAAAATTGAAACATTACATATTATATTCAAACTCATAGTAAGACTCAAACCAGTTTTTCTTTTGTAATGACATCATAGTATGTTGATGGAACTTTTTGTTTTCAAGTGTTAGCATCTAATAACATGATAAAGCAGGAGTGAAAATAACAAATGTAGGGTCTACTAACCTGAGGCGATCCTTTGGTTGAATGCATGTCTGCCTTTGCATGAAATTAGACAAAGGCTGAAGATACACTTTGTATCTTTTGGCTACTCTGCTGGGTCTTTTCTTTCATGAAGTAGTCTCCTTTTTGAACTTTTGCCATTTTTCCTAGCACAGTAGATTTTATATAAGTTTATATAGATTCTTACGCTTTCGATATTATCAGTATGAAGATTCAGAATTTGACAAGCAGATGTGTTTGCATGAGAGAGAGGAGCCAAGAATTAAAGTGACTCTATAGCATGTCTGTGTCTTCATCCTACCTCCACTCTCTTCTAGGGGGCCATGGTAGTCCTCACTGGTCAGAGTTACTTTACCCATAACTGTTTGTTATTCTTTCATCCAGGTCTGCTTCAGAATTTAAGAGATGAGTAAACAGGAGAGAAAACCCAAACCAAATATGAACACATACACTTTGAAAATTTTCATTTGTCCTAATTTTAAACATACTACATTTTGGTATGCCAAATAGAGCCAAAAAGCTTGAAAGCTGTCCTTAAATTAGAAATAAATATGCTTAAAATATTGCAGCATATCAGAAATTATATCCTCTGAATGTCAGCCATTGCTACATTAGCATAAATTTGGGCAGAGACGACAAGTTCAGAAAAGCACAATGAGCTGCTTTTCCCCTTCTGATTTCTTCTCATCTTTACAGGATGTGCAGGTCACGATGCCTGTTATTCCAAAAGATCTTTCCAGATCAGACTTCTTGGGGTTTAACCCCAGCCAGCAACTGAGCTCTACACAACTGCTCACACACTATCCCCAGCAGGATGAGGGGGGCCAATGCAAAGGGTAAAAGTGAGAAAACGCATGGGTTGAGATAAAGACAGTTATAAAGGGAAAGCAATAGTTGTGCATACAAGAAAAGCAAAATAATGAATTCATTCACTATTTCCCATCCACAGGCAGATGTTCAGACATTTTCAGGAAAGCAGGGCTCCATCTTATGTAACTGTTACTTGGGAAGACAAACACCGTAACACCAAACACCCCCCGCTACCTCCTTCTTCCCCCAGCCCCTATTGTTGAGCATTGTTTTGCATGGTATGGGATATTCCTTTGGTCATTTGGGGTTAACTGTCCCAGCTGTGACCCTCCCAAGTTTTTGTGCACTCCCAGACTATTTGATGGTGGGTCAGTGTGAGAAGCAGGAAAGGTCTTGATGCTGTGTAAGCGTGGCTCAGCAATAACTAAAACATCCATATTAACAACATTATTTTCAGCAGAAATCCAAAATGTGGAACCATGTGAGCTCCTATGAATCACAGCAAAAAAAAACAGGACAAGATTTTAAGCATTAAGTAAAATGATTTGAGGAAGTTCCTTAAGATGAGTGTGCTGGAAATGTATTTACTGGAAGTCTATAGGAGCCCAGTATGATATTAGATCCCCTTAGCAATGGATTATTATTGAAGGTCAGTCTGGCCCTGCTGAACTATTGATGGAAAATTTTGCCATTGACTTCCAGGATGCCAGATTTTTACGTTTTGAATTTGACAAAGTCATTGAAATTATTCGTTTTAGAGGACTTTCAGCAGTATCTTGTTGAACATTAATTCATTTTTTAATATGAACATACATTTGCAGAGCATATCTGTATGCAGAGAGCACACACTACTTTTGCATCCAGAAAACTATTTGAGTTTTTGGAGGGCATGAGTGAATGCAACTAATTATTCATACATGAGACTATATTGTAATAATCCTTGAGCCTCTACTGTTTAACTGGAAGCAATATTTATGAATAAACTGTGATGAGCTTTAGAAATTCTGCTGCATTTGAAATGCATTAAGCTTATTCTCCACTTGCTTGCTCACATGACAAATGTCCTGCAATTACTGAGTTTTAAAATAAATCAGCCTAATATGTTCCATTTGCAATGTATTTCAATATTAGCATATTTTTTATGTCATCTCTATGGTTCCCCAATGCATTATCATCTATTAGGTCTTGCAACCAATAAATACTTCTCAGTAAAACCCTGATGCTTTTTCCATAGAACCGTAAAAGTGCTCTTGGAAGGGATTTCTGGAGGTCACCTTGTCCTACCTCTAACTTGAAACAAGATTATCGTCACTGTTTGAGTAGGTAGATAATTTAGGGTTTTTTTTCTAGCTGAATCTAGAAAAATCTCAAAAGATTAAAGTTCCACAGCCTTTTTAAAAAACCTGCTCTAATGCTGTGCTGTCTTCCTTGTATTCATAAGGTACATTTTCTCATGTTCTTAAAAATCTCAGATGCTGTGTCACTAAATAAACACACCACTTCCTTAAACCATTTTCTTTCATTATCCTGTTAATTCGAAGACTGTAGAATTTGATTCAAACAGCATTTCTCAACTGAAATGGCAACACCGCACTACCATAATGTTGATGTTGCAGTGTATGATTTCTTAAAGTAGTCATTTCTGATGAAACTGCAGAACACGTCAATTATGACTTAAGATTCTTTGAGGGTGTTATAGAAATAAACGTTGCCAATAGGGAATCCTAAAATTAGTTGCCAAAATCATGAGATGCATGTTTCCAAGACAGTCTGATTTTCATAGAAGTATTGAGTTTTCTGATTAACCGTTATGCGCAGCTAACAGGATTAACATTTTCGTAACTTTTCAGCTTACCCTGGTGAATAAACTTCAGTGGATGGTTTTCCATCAGGAGATTTTTCTGTAATCAAAACACTTCATGAATGGTGTCAGCTTCAGCAAAGTTACATTGCAGAGAAAGTCTACGAAAAGTCCTCCCTACCCCTTTTTGTTTCTATATTCTTAAATATAATTCGATGTGTATTAAAGTGCACAAGAAGTTGAAGAAAATGACTGCCAACAACATGTTTCTACCTCCATTTTTTCCATTTCCTTCAGAATTTGGAAATCAAAAATTTCTGTCTTTGAAATCTGCAAATCCTTACCTAAATTTAATTAGACTTGTATTCAGCTAAAAAGTAGGTTCATGACGCTTAGTTGAACTCTATTTTGTATTATGTTAGGGAATTTTTATGGTATCCTTTGAGGCGAATGAAACACAAGGTTTGTGCTTAAATATACAAGAAAAATTTAATGAACAATGCATTGGGCAGAGTCCTACTGCTATATGCAGTTCTACATGGAGTCTGCAGAGATGCATCACAAGCAGATTCCTTATATACATGTGCAGCAGCACCAATCCTGAGAGCAGTGGCATGGGGAACCTCAGCCCAGCCCTGGATCCGTGCCGAAGCCCAGCTCTGCTGCACAAAGGTGGCCCCTGAGCGCTCCCTTTCCAGGATGGCCCCAAGACAATGCCGAGGTTGTCCCTTATCATCAAGGTAAACTGCACTCCCTTACAGGGAGCTGTTCTGTCTCTGGCATTCCTGCTTCCAGACAGTTTAACTCCTTATAGTTGGGCCTTCTTGCCCTCTGTGCCAGATCATTCTGTGGTCACAAATTACCACTGCTGAGCAGTTACAATTAGAGTTTCCCCTTCAATTGTTAGACGTTTTTATAGCTCTGTCATTACCCATTGACATTACAACAAAGAACTGAATACAATTAATATTGTTATTTTAATCTGTTTATGGACATATGTATCATTTCCTAACAGACTGTAAGTTGAAGGGACTGTCAGAATTTCCTCAATAAGGAAAAAAAAAAAGAAAGAAAAAGAGATTAGACAGTTGGTCATACAACAAGTTTGTGAAAGTACTTTTCTGACTGTAACACCTCTGTTTGTAAGGTAGTCATAAAAATCTTACTTTAGATCTACTGTATTGGTTCTTGTTTAATTAATGTGTCAATGTCAATAGTTCTGTATCAGTAATTTCTATGCACTGGAGCTCAGGCAAAACCATCATGCTAGTAATGAAAGTAAAGCAAAAATATACTTTCACAGTCAAGATTTGGTTTTCTATGTGAGGCTGTACCTGTTTTATCTGTGTTAATAATGATTGTGAGTAATAGTTTTATTTGACTATAGCAAAATGTTTGCTAATCCTAGGAAAATTAATCCTTTACTTTTACCAGAACAGCATACTCTGCTTTGCAGTGGGACGTGCAACAGGAGTTGACAAGATGTTGGCATTTACAGTAAGTCCTGAAGAATTAAGATAAATTACAAAACACTTAAAATATAGGAATGGTGATACCAATAATGGCACTAAACAAAATGCTATACAATTCACTGTAATGTTTACGAGTAGCCAAATTAGAGAGTCCTTTATGAGTCTGCTTCATGTTTTTCTGTTATACTTTTGAAAATTTCTTTAAAAAATTAAGTAGTTACCACCCTCGGTAGCTGCTGAAAGAGCACCCGGTCACTGTGAAGAGACACGCGCTGAGGTTTTGGTACCAAGGCAGTGAGGACACAGTGGAGGCTCAGCCTCTAGCTGGCTTCCGAGATGTCAGGCTGTCTGCATCCACTCAGCAGGCTGAGACAACCTCCTCAAAGAAAGGGAAACAGGAACGTAAACATTCCTCACAGGGAGTAAAATTACAGCATGGGCTCTCTGTTAAACCTTACAAGAACCACCAGAGGAAAGAGCCAAAACAGGTTTTTGAGACTGATCACGATTAAAACAAAGTGTAGAAAACAAGGCTGGTAACTTTGGTTTAGAACTTAATAACTCCAGAACTAAAACAAATTCCATCCACATTACTTTTTCTTCAAGATGAATTGCCAAAATATTTTTATAAATTTGGTATGTGGAACATATGGCACTTTTATTGGCATTGGCTCTCAAAATGTAAGGGTCATGAGCAAGGGACATGAAAAGTTATTGGCTTAGTATTCAGCGTATACAAGACGACATAAGGTAATAAAAAATTCTGTTTTGTTCTAACGTAGATGTTAATTCTTCTGATATAGGTTGCCAGTAGTCGTTCTTGAGAGACTTTAGGAAGATGTGGACTGCCTTCAAATGTTTAAGCTTATTGTTTCTGACACATGGTTTGCTGGCAGCATGTCACCCAATGCTCTGAAACTGCTTGTTTGTCGCTTGGCTGCTTGGCCAAACCGCTCGGCCCCTGAAAATGCATTGAAAGTGAATATATGACACACTGTAGGCAATACAGTAGATCAGTAATCCAAAACAGCAGTAAAAGGTGGAAACTGTAGGAGAAATATGTTTACATTCATTCTAACTATAGTAGTGAGTGGTATTTTTCCACTAAAAAAAATTATGAGTTGGTGGGGGCTGCATATATCGCAAGAGAGTACTTGTAATTATAGGCATTCACTGGAATTTTCTACTGATTAGTAATATTATTTCTGAACAGCAAATTACCATGTTCACAGTTTATATTGTTTACTAGTATGAGCGTGAAAATACAGCCAATCAAAAGTTACAACTTCTGCTTCATAAGGAATATAAAAAATGGGAGAAATTGTTGTATTTCAGAAAAGAATGTAAGTTTTCTATATTTTTCATTTATAACAACATTTAAGTTTTTTGCAAAAGTCAATGTTTAAAAAGTCAAAACCAAAGATAACTACTTAGTGTGCTGAAGCTGTACTTTAGAGATCATACTGAGACCCACCTCCCAGGAGTTCTAAGTTACTGATCATCCAAGAAGAGTGATTTGGAACTAGGAATGCAAAAAACTTGTGCCATGAGTAAAACTTTCAGCACTGACATAAATACAGACTTTCTGTGAACGTTTGCACGGTGTTACTAAACACATAAGTTACCGAGACAGTAATTATAGAAGATCCATGCCCTGAATAAACTTGCAGAAAGAGCCTGTGATATAAACCAGCAGGTAACAGAGAGAGGTTTGATAAAGTGGCATACATTTTCCTAGAAGGCCGTGGAATTACACCTCTTCAGCAGTTTAACAAGCATATATTTTGTCGGAGCACTTTTAACATGAATAATTCAAAAGCATTATGTAATGTTGCTTTGTATTGCATCTGAAGGATGTGCGCAGAGTACCACGGTAGAAGGCTTTTCGTCACCTTTGATTTATGTGGTGGTGTGTCAAAACACGCTTCCTCATTGGCTGTCGCTTTCATTTTATTCACTTCTTGTACATTGCCATTTTACTGGAGGAAGGCTTTTTTCCTCCTTGTATCTGATCTTTTCAAAACTCCCATCAAGCAGATGTCTCTGCCTTTGTGAGACTAGAAGTTTGAATTTAGAAATGTGTTTGAAATCCTTCAAATCTTGGGTTAAGTTTTGTGGAAATACACATGAATGCTTTTTTCCAGTAAGATACAATTGATGGAAATGTCAGTACGGAATCTGCAAGCCATCTCAATTATTCTGATACTGCCTGGAAATCTTCATTACTGTAGAGTTCTTTTCAGAAAGGAATCTTCATAAGATTATAGTCTCACAGAATATGTTGAGATCTGAGTTTTCTCCCTGGGCTACAGGTGGATATCTGCTCCAGTGTGGTCCTTCATGGGCTGCAGGGGGACAGCGGGCCTCACCACAGTCTTCACCACAGGGAATCTCTGCTCTGGCACCTGGAGAACCTCCTCCCCCTCCTTCATCATGACCTTGGTGTCTGCAGGTCTCTTTCTCACATATTTTTTCTCACTCTGTCCCTCACAGCTACTGCA
>VXBH01004249.1:64090-114517 GCA_013400035.1 Rynchops niger | reverse complement strand
ACATTTTTTACCCTTTCTCTACATCTGCTATCACACAGTCAACACCAGCATTGCTGATGGTCTCACGTTTGGCCAGCATTGGGTCCATTTTGGAGCCACCTGGAACTGGGTTTGTCCAAAACAGGGGCAGTCCCTTGTCTCTATGCACAGAGGGCACCCCTGCAACCTTCCTGTCCCCCTCCACTCCAATACCAAAAGCTTGCTACATAAACAATACTTTGATCAAGACAACCTACCCTTCCCTTCCCCCCATCTCTTGAAGATTAAGTGGACGGGTACATCTTATGAAGACATAGTTGATATAGTCAGTAGGCACTGACTATATAAATTTACTGCTTTGCATTTAATATGTCACCATTGTTTTTGTGTCACCACTTATTTCATACTGTTTACTGTTCATATTAAATACTTACATAACTCACATTAATTCATACTCACTGTCAGAAAAAAAACAACCTAAAATTAGAGGTTAAGATGCTTTTTTCAATGAGTTGACAATTGTAGTTGGTTCTGAGTTATTTTTAAATTCCTAAAGTAGTAGTTTGCTAGTGTTTGCTATAGATTAATCATTAGGGAAACTTACTGTATGCACCGCGATATTACAACTATACCAAGATGTACAGAAAGTATTTGTTAGTCTTCTTTCAAAATACAGGAAGAAAAAAAGTGACACCAAGGCACAGAAAATTCTAAAATGAGACCTATTGAGGAAGACTTCCAGAAAATAGAACTACTTGTATGGAAGTTAAGTATATTGTTTTGGCCAGGTGACTTTGAACATGACATGAACGTGATCCTAATTTAACATCTTTCTATGCAAAGGCTCTTTCAGAGTCCTAGATTTTGAAAATTATTTTCAGTCGGTGTTGGATCCATTTAAAAGACTTGGACGTGTTTAAAAGGCTTACTGAGTTAATTCTAGCTCATATACCTAGAATAAGGTGTGTATAATTCCAGTCTCATTTTTGGTGATGCTTTCTTACACAGATCATGTTCCCACAAAAATTTCTTTACCTTTGTATTTACATTGTCTTTCACATGAAGAGTATGTGTATTTGGGGATGCCATTTGAAAGATAGGTAAGAACTGGATTTAACTAATGTCCACACATAGACATGAAATTTCATATTGTTGGGCACCAGTTAGATGTTCCTTCTGTTGATGTTATGTGTCACTGTTGAGGACTAAAACATATTTATTTATCTGTGTCATGAGGAAGAAATAACATTACTATTATAATCCCTATTTATTTGATTTTTTTTCCTCTGCATTTTAATGTGTGCACAGGAACTCATAAAATTATGAATTGCATGAAAATGCAGGAGTTATAAAACTGGAAATTTAATCTCTTTATAGGATTTATTTGTAAATCTGCAGGATGGATGGTAAGTTACTGACAGAATAGCAAGCATTACTGTGAATGAAATGCTGTGCTATGAGAAGTTTATATTTTAATTTTTATGGAATAAAAAAAACACTAAAGGAAAGGAAGATTGTGTGTATGTAAGTAGAATAAGTGGCACAACCTGGTTTAACTGGTATAGAGCATGTTGTTAGAAATTAATTTATTCTGAGAATGAAATTATGGCCTTTTATATTCAGGGAAATCTGGCTGTTTATTAAATGCTGTGATTTTTTTTTCATCTGAGAAGTGTATCTGAGCTATCTTGTTCTTGAACAGAACTGGGAGATACTCCTCTCTAGTAACTGCTGTCTTTCAAAACGTGTGTGGTGCCTTTAGAGACTTTAGCATGTCACATTTTGTAGTTTAGGAAAAAAAACCTGGAAATAACAAAGGTAGAGGAAACTGCATCTAAACCACTCTTACCTTGCATTATGGTTTTGAGAAGGATTGTTCTAGAAGTGTCTGTGAGTTGAATTTAGCTGATTACAGTACTTTGGTACTACAAGGAGAAATCTGTCATTCCAAGTAGCTTTCAAGATTATGGCTGCAGGAATAGAGTTATTTGCTAATAAGTGGTTGTTGCATCAATGATCAGAGAAGATAATACATTGCTGAGCTTCCTGAGGTTATGGTTGGTATTTTGGAAAAGCATGGATTTAGATACTGGACTGTATCTTGAAGGAATCTGGCTAAACCATGGGTTTAATGATAACATTTTATATATTCCTGGGCACTTGATACCACTGTGTCTCGGTTCCCCGTCTAGGAAGAATATCAGTAGTTCATTGACTTTCTATTAAGAAGATAAAACAATTGTTTATGAAATTGTTAGAAAATGAGTATGTGAACTAAAAAAATGAATACATAAAAAAAAGGGGAGATTAATTTATGGGATTACTTTCCTTGATTGGCTTGATTGGCAATGAAAGCTTTAGGGCTCATGGTGCTTTTCAGTTTATCAAGTCCTTAGCTTTCTGACTTTAATGAGAAGCATCNTGCTGGAGACTTATATGGTCACAAGATACTGTTCTATTTTATTTTATACCATTTTGATTATTTATATATTTATTTATTTTTACTAGGAGCCATGGAGAGATGCAGCTTTGTACTAGCAGATTTTATTAATTGATTTTAAGTACTGTTTCCATGGAGACCCCTTCCATTCCAGAATTTTTGTGATTGCTGGTTTTAATAGGCTACCAAAAAGTCATCACGTACCGGTACAGAGCAACCAGGAAGGGACTGAGCTGACTTGAATGGTGTCTAAAGGAAAGGAGGGTTGTGTTTCATTTTTGAACTTGTCCTGAAAAATTCCTTTTCTAAAACTCTTCAACTTAAGAAGTTGNTTATTTGATTTTTTTTCCTCTGCATTTTAATGTGTGCACAGGAACTCATAAAATTATGAATTGCATGAAAATGCAGGAGTTATAAAACTGGAAATTTAATCTCTTTATAGGATTTATTTGTAAATCTGCAGGATGGATGGTAAGTTACTGACAGAATAGCAAGCATTACTGTGAATGAAATGCTGTGCTATGAGAAGTTTATATTTTAATTTTTATGGAATAAAAAAAACACTAAAGGAAAGGAAGATTGTGTGTATGTAAGTAGAATAAGTGGCACAACCTGGTTTAACTGGTATAGAGCATGTTGTTAGAAATTAATTTATTCTGAGAATGAAATTATGGCCTTTTATATTCAGGGAAATCTGGCTGTTTATTAAATGCTGTGATTTTTTTTTCATCTGAGAAGTGTATCTGAGCTATCTTGTTCTTGAACAGAACTGGGAGATACTCCTCTCTAGTAACTGCTGTCTTTCAAAACGTGTGTGGTGCCTTTAGAGACTTTAGCATGTCACATTTTGTAGTTTAGGAAAAAAAACCTGGAAATAACAAAGGTAGAGGAAACTGCATCTAAACCACTCTTACCTTGCATTATGGTTTTGAGAAGGATTGTTCTAGAAGTGTCTGTGAGTTGAATTTAGCTGATTACAGTACTTTGGTACTACAAGGAGAAATCTGTCATTCCAAGTAGCTTTCAAGATTATGGCTGCAGGAATAGAGTTATTTGCTAATAAGTGGTTGTTGCATCAATGATCAGAGAAGATAATACATTGCTGAGCTTCCTGAGGTTATGGTTGGTATTTTGGAAAAGCATGGATTTAGATACTGGACTGTATCTTGAAGGAATCTGGCTAAACCATGGGTTTAATGATAACATTTTATATATTCCTGGGCACTTGATACCACTGTGTCTCGGTTCCCCGTCTAGGAAGAATATCAGTAGTTCATTGACTTTCTATTAAGAAGATAAAACAATTGTTTATGAAATTGTTAGAAAATGAGTATGTGAACTAAAAAAATGAATACATAAAAAAAAGGGGAGATTAATTTATGGGATTACTTTCCTTGATTGGCTTGATTGGCAATGAAAGCTTTAGGGCTCATGGTGCTTTTCAGTTTATCAAGTCCTTAGCTTTCTGACTTTAATGAGAAGCATCAGTTGTAATGCAAAATGTCTATATTTCAATTAAGTTGCTTTTGATAGCATGGATTTCTTGGGTGTCATGGTGCATTTTTTCTTTGTTTTAATAAAACTTTTTTATATGTGAATTTTTCTTTAAATGCTTTTGGTGGGTTTTTTTTTGCTTATTTGTTGTACCCCTACCTCAGTACTCACATGGCATGGTACAGAAAGGAGACTTCATCAATGACTTGCAATATATTATTTGCTTGATTTTGAGAAAGACTTTTTTTTTCCTTATTCTTTCCTATTCTGTCCCCAGACTGTAGTGTGGTAGTACCAATTATTTACTTAAGAGAAGGGGAGAACACCTCAGGGGTGTTACTTTGTCCAAAATTATCACCTCAGTGTGACATTTAATGTAGTACAGATTGTGCTGGAGACTTATATGGTCACAAGATACTGTTCTATTTTATTTTATACCATTTTGANATGTTTCTATAAATCAAGGTTTCCTTAGCTATCCTGTGTGAAGGTCTTCACAGCAGTGATAAAAAAGTCTATTATCTCTGTGTTAACTTTCTTCCAAGAAAAGCAGAGGTAATGTTAAAAAAAAGGTGGGGGGGAGGAAAGTAGGTTTTCCTATTATTCTAACATGACACTTATTTTCAAGTTATATATTATTCATAAAATGCCTGTGGGATGCGAATTTGCATTTCAGGGTTAGAAACTCTGTTTCTTGTTAAATAAATAAATAAATAAATACTTTCCCTCTGTGTTTCTTAATTTATGCAATTTCCTGGTCAGTGATAAATAAAAATTGTGTTGTTTCCTTTAAATAACTTTAAGGGTTTTGAGTTGACAGCTGCCTGACATCTTGCTTCAGTCTTATTTAATGATCTCCAATTTAAAACTGTCCCTTTGCTTCACTTTGTGTTACTACTGAAACTGAGATAAATCATAAAAGGAAAGCAAGATCTATGATCTTCCCTTTGATAAGACACTAATAAAAATGAAGTTAATATGTTCTTTTCATAGCAATCTAGTATGTAGCTTTGCCAACATTGATGCTGAAAACCATTTTCTTGAACAGTGACATTCACGTTTCTAAGAAGATGAAAGAAATATTTTGTTATTCACTCTGCTTTTTTTCATTGCCTTAGGCTGTATTCTCACAGATTATGTTTCAATAAGCAGCATTTTATGTGTTTTTTCGCAATTTCAACTTTCAGGTTTTGTTTGTTTCTCTTTCCTTTGCCCTATTAGGGAAGATGGTTAACATATTAAAAAACTGATAGTACTATTTTTTTACATCTGGGGCAGTGAGGAAGAAGATGAGAAGTCTAAAAGTACAGCTATTTTCTATTAAAACTGTGTTTGCACAACATGGAAACAATTCCACCTTTCTTAAAAAAAAAAAAAGTGTCAAGTTTTTTCCTCAAAAAGTGAAAAAATTAAATCTGGAAAAAGCATTATCCAAATGTTGAGGACTGGGGGAAGACATTCCTGCTTTTTCCAGTGGAGCTTCTACTTTTCTGTAGTTTCAGAAGAAAGAGCTATTTAATCTTGTTTTGTTTCCCATGACATACTAAATCAGATGTAACCAACTCTAAACCTGTTTTTATATGCTTATTTTTTTATAGAAGATGAATATGTAACAGACTAGAGACCCAAATGAGTCCTTTCTATACTCACTACTCAGATGATTCTCTACTTTGAAAAATCTTTTGTCTGACGGAATCATTTGTATTCACAAATAAAATTTACATTAGGTCCTGATCAGAAATGTCAAGATAATTAATAACAAGAGTTTAATGTCCTCTTTTACAGTGCTGTGCTACTAGGGTCACATGGCAATTCCACTACACTTAAAGATGTTTTTTTTTTAACTCTTCTCACTACAGCTGTACAGGTTAAAATGCAGGACCTCAGGATTTAGATTTGTTCAGTATGCATTATTTATGTGCTCCAAATACGTACTAATTGAACGTGCAGATCATTACATTAAAGAATTTCACTTTTGCCTGGAGAAGCGTCAAATAGCAGAGGCTTTGAATATCTTTCCAGGTACAGAGTTCAATTTTTCAGTCACAACAACCCCAAGCAACGGTACAGGCTTGGGGAAGAGTGGCTGGAAAGCTGCCCGGCAGAAAAGGACCTGGGGGTGCTGGTGGACGGCCAGCTTAACAGGAGCCAGCAGTGNATGGTCTGAAGCTGCGGCAGGGGAGGTTTAGGTTAGACATTAGGAGGAATGACTTTCCTGAAAGAGTGGTCAGGCACTGGAACAGCCTGCCCAGGGAGGTGGTTGAGTCACCATCCCTAGAGCTGTTTAAGAAACATCTAGATGTGGCACTTCAGGACATGCTCTAGTGGCAGAGATTGTAGGTTGTTTGGTTGGACTCGATGATCTTAAAGGTCTTTTCCAACCATGAAGATTCTGTGATTCTGTGATTTATTATTTTTCCCTCAAGAGACCAAGATAGTTTATGCACCTTGCTATAATGATAAAGAACATTTTTCCTAAACACTGTTTCTAAACAAAACAGCACCTTTTATGTAAGTTTATGTGTATGTTTTCCAATTGGAAACAGGCTAACCTTTGAGCAATGCCTAGCTAAAAATATCTAATGTTTGTTACTTTATTGTTAAGAAGGTGGAATGCTAGAAACATTTGCGCCTTTTATTAATGCAGTTTTACTGACAATGGTACAAGGGTTTAAACACCTTGATCTTGTATGGCTGATGTTTTTTTCCTTGAAATATGGCTGAGCATTTACAGATGTAGATCCCATAAATCAGAATTCTTGTGGGTCAATTCCGACCTACAGACTTAATTTTTCAGAGTTGCTGGCTGCTTTTCATTTTTTCATTAGAAGAAAATATGCTCCTTTTGACAGATTCATCTTCTTACATTCGATTCCTACCACTTTTCCAGATGGCAAAACTCTTATATTTTAATAACCAAACTGTCCTGTGTGCAAAATCTAACTGTATTTTATTTCTGTCAAGGGAAGCACATGGCATCTGTACATTCTGCTTAAACAACATCACAGTACACTTACATTGGAACACTGATGCGAATACTCAAACTACAGATCTTCTAAGTAATAGTAACTCTCAATGATGTTCTTAAATTTGCTTCTTACAGTGGTGGTTAGTTTCTTTGTGCATTGTATCAATGATTATGTAGACCACTTGCTGTGAAGAGGGTCTTTGAAGCTCCACACAAGGAGATCCAGCACACTCACTCTGAGAAACTGTTGAGTTTAGGTCCATTTCATGCTGTAGACAACACTGAGTGGATTCCAAGTGATAAAATGCTGTTTCATATAAAATTACATTACAATACTTCTCCATGCTATGCCAAAAATACAAGCCTTATAAATGAAAATGTAAAATGGTAATTTCAGCTATTATTAGACTGGAGCAAATCCCAATAGCAAAAGTGTCAGTTTTCATTAATTGTCTTTAAGCAATGTGAAGAAATATTGATTTTTATTAGTATATTAATAAATTTTGCAGTATATTGGATATTTATAATGGCAAATTGAGAGCAGTTTATTAAGTATATATCTAATTCCTAGTTATTTCACTCTTGCTTAGTTAGGTCATCTAATGAAATAGAAATTGCAGCATATGTATCTGATACCTAACAGTGCATAAATCACAAAATACTGTACAGGTTACAGTGATCCCATGCATCAAATGTTCTAAAATTATCCACTAACTTTCACACTGAAAATCTCCTATTACCTTTCTAAACTGCAAAAGTCTTTATGATAAAGTAGTGAATATTATTGCATAGAAGAGTAAATTTGCTCTCTTTTATTAATACGTTTATTCCACAGAACTTAAAATACTACCTTGAAAAAATTTATTTAAAATTGTCAATAACATAGAAATGTTCTACCAGAACATTTTTGTCACCATAGCAATATGCTTCCCATTTTGTTTATCATTAAATGTTAAAAAAATAAATCGAGCCACTAGAAAACACCATTTCAGGTATAAAAGAAATCCATCAGGCATATTCATTTTCCTTGTTAATCACAGGAAAACAGGTCAGAAACGCTTACAGTGTATAGTATCTTCTGAAACTATACATATGATAGAAAAAGGTCACAGAGGATTCAGATGAAAATTAAGAGATAACCAAATTCCTTTCAAGAATATCTAAAATTGTAGGAGACACTAAAAACTTTTTTTCATAAATAGATTTCTGGCTTTCTTATTAAAAATTATACTTTTTCCACAAAATTGCTGAACTTTTGAGAATCCTTTCACTTACAGAAAATGCATCTGAAATCTGTCCTATCCAAGTGATTTGTGTCCTACCCACTACCCAGGACTTCTTACATCATAGACAAGGTGCAATAGCAGTAAAGGAAACTTGAACTGCCTGCAAGAGACAAGAATTACATAAATAGCCTCATCATCTGTCTGCCAACCACTGCATTTATTTGCACTGCTGTACCCTGTAGTACACACCCATTCCATCCCTCAGTTCCCACCTCCATGGACCTTGTGAGCTCTGGAGCTGTGGAAGCCCATGATATTGAATCTACTGGTTCTAGACTGGGTCTACTTTTCTTAAAATTAATTGTCTAGAGGGTTGCTATGCTATCCTATACCAACAGTACAGACTCCCAAACACAAGGAAAAGCAGGTGATCTATGCTCCTGGCCTCCTTGTTTTGTGAAAGTGAGATCTTGAGAGCATAGACAGAAATCTCTATGCAATACCCTCTCTCTCTCATCACTAATTGCTCTGAGTCCGTGCACAGAAGCAAGAGATCTATTTAACACTCTATCATATTGTTGTGGTGCTTCTCCTGTGAATATAGAAGAGTCTACATTTTTATCACTGTCTTCTTACATTTCTTCATAGCTTATGAGGAGACTCCTACAAAGACATGCTTAGTGCTTCTTACTCAACTGCACACAGATCTCTTCCATTGCTGACTTTGTTGCAAGCACTTAACTTGGTTAAATGAAAGTGCAAATAAGAATTTTAAATTAAGTGTAGCTGCAATGGTTAAAGATGAAAATCGGGAAATACAAACAGCATTTTAGTTTATGTGGGAAAATGATTAACTCTTCACTTCTATTAGAAATGGATGTTTTTATCTTCTTGGCTACTAGTATTTTTAAGGAAAAGGTTAGCCTTAGTTAATGAGGAGACTTGTTTTTCAAAGCCAGGGACTTTTTCAGATAAATCATTCTTGAATCCCCAGCAGTACCTTCCTTCAGAATACAGCATAAAATTTGGATGGTTTTCGTTTGTTCATTTCCTTACTATTAGAATGGTAATTTGAATAGGACCAGTCTTGAGTTCACAGTGGATACTTTTTCTATTTGTTCTGCCTTTATTATAACACTATGGCTTTTCTGTTTCTTTTTTTTCTCTCTGTGCTTATCTGGTCAAAATGTCTCTTTTATTTTCTCTTCCTCCATTGCTTCTTTGTCCGTATACAGCAAGAGTTTGTTCAGCCTTCACTTTTTGAAGTGAAGCAAAAAAGGTAATCTGAATTAGTAACTGTGGGCTCCTGGCTGTATTCATTTACCAGGGGTTGGGAAAGGCTATGTGACAGCTAACTATGTTAAAGAGTCTTNGGAGAAAAGGAGGCTGGGAGGAGAACTTATCATTCTCTACAACTACAACCACCTGAAAGGAGGTTGTAGAGAGGTGGGGGTCAGTCTCATCTCACAAGTAGCAAGCAATAGGAAAAAAGTAAATGGCCTCAAGTTGCACCAGGGGAGATTTAGATTGGATATTAGGAAAAATTTCTCCACCAAAGGAGTTCTCAAGCATTGGAACAGGCTGCCCAGGGGAGTGGTTGAGTCACCACCCCTGGAGGTATTTGAAAGACTTGGCAGTGTTAGGTTAACAGTTGAACTGGATGATATTAAGGGTCTTTCCAAACTAAATGCTTCTATGATTCTATGGCTAATGAACTGTTCGTATATGACACACCCTCCACCGATGAACAAATGAAACTGTCGAACAATCATGTCTTGTAGCTATATTAATGTTAGTATCTTAAAATACCACTAGTACCAGCCTTTATGTACACAGATTAGTCTCCTGCTCTGTTCAAACTTGCAATCAAAAAGTAAAACTGACCAAAGACGATGATTGTGAAGACAGATCCCTTTTTGAAAGAAATGCACAAGAAACACGCGTAAGAGAACACAACTTCCAACAATAGACACACCTGTGGATATTTTATTGGAAATGTTAATTTAAGGCATCCATAACTCTAGAAGGAAGGAAAAAGTCAGCAAAGCATCGCTGTTTTGGGTTGTTTCAGGGGTTAACTGGTAGGACATTCACAGTTTGGAGACTGGCATCAACTGTGCTAATACAGCAATGTAGAAAAAAGCTAATTATAATGACTTCGTACCACTGCTTTAAACATCTTCTTTTCTTGCCTGAAGGACTCTGTTCTAAGTGCAGTTGTGACAGGTGGCTGAAATGTAAGGAGATTCCCAATACAGAAAGATTTGTCAGATTTGTAGGAAAGGAAAGCCACAATTCACTTTCCATATGGCATGATCTTACACAAAGCTCTTGAATCTTTTTTGGTTTTGCACAAAGCTTTTGCTCTAGGTTTTGGGGGAATGGGAAAGGAACCTTTCACTTAGTGCCGGCATCTTCCCATTTTTCCTGGACCTGACCCACATGAGGACATGTTTCACCTTGCAGTGTTTACGTTCCCTTCCCTGTGACCCGCATAGGGCAAAAAAAAAAAAAAGCTCCATCGAATGCAGCACCTGTTCCGTGAGGGGCTAAGAAGAAATCTATGCTTCCAGAGCTGGGGGTGTGCAATGCCAAACATGAGGGGGAGGTCGTCCTGTTTGGGGACCCTCAGTGCTTCAAGAGAAGGAGAGTTAAATAGCTCCAATGCCATGGAGGCCAACACTTTGACAAAGGAGTTTCTGATGTGTTGCTAAGCTGAAATAAAAGTCCTGCAAGCTGAGCTCAGCTGTTATGAATTCAGAGGTTATCCTTCAAGTCAGTTGTCCTTTAGTTAAAGAGAATGGGGGAGATAAAATAACCATGCTGGGTACGTTACTAAGAGCAGAGGCTCTTAGGCACATTACTAAGGCACAGGTTTTGCTTGCACATTGTTTGTCGGTGTCCTGACACTAAAATACTCTCTAAATACCCAAGATCCTAAACTCTACAGCTAATAAAATTCAAAATCAAGATTTTCTCAAGTGAATAAGGAGTTTTAGGGGCCAGTGTTTGAGAGTGCAACTTGAATCATGTGATTCTTTGCAGCTGGGATCCTTAATGTCTTCTGAGACTGGGATCGTCCTGAAGCTTGTCTGTTTATGTTTGAAAAAATCAGAGATGGCAGTTAGCTCAGAAACTCCTGATTGATGTGTTGTTACTCCCTGTTTTCTTTACGACAATTTCAGTATGTCCTTGGCAATAGCAGAGCTGTCTTCAAAGATTTTCCAAGTGCATGAACACAGTAGTATTTTTTTTTTTGTCATTCTAAGGATAAATGGCAAAGATCGTTGTTCAGCTAATAAAACAATTCTCCTTTTAACAAAAAAGCTACATATAGAAAAGATATATAAACTGGAAAAATCAAGAATTGATGCAAAAATCACTAAAAATGTAAAAAATACCCTTAATTTGAGAGGAAAAAAAGGAGATTAATATGCTATATACCTTGATGCTGTGATATGTAAATGATGCATTTGTTTTATACCATTGAACAACATCTCTGCTTTTCAAAAACATGACTATTAGGAGACTGAGAGAATGGTTTGGGCTTTTTGCTTTGCTTTTGGTACATGATTGTAGACAAGGGTGACTCAAAATTTGGAGGTCTTTTGATTTTTCTAACTACTTTTCTCTCCCAACCATACCTGATAAGAAAGGACCCATCAGAGTGCTGTGAAACCCCTACCTTGTTTTAGGAATGGTGGCAGCTATTTCTTCTGCCAGCAGCTGTTTTTCCAATACCTGTTTGTTCAGGTGTTGGAAAAGATCTGGATTCTTCATTCTGCTTTGTGCGACAGGACTCAACCTCTCATCTTTTCAGAACACTCATCTAACCATTTTTAAAGGGTATTTGTGAATGTGCTACCTTGTTCTTAAGTTTAAACTTTGTATGAGTAGGATAAATAACTGAATGTTCCAGTCACTGGTCCAGTGGGGATTTGTTCGCAAACAACAGTTATTGACTAAAATGTTACCGTCTTTGGTTCCAGTCCTCATCTGCTCTCCCTTTCCACATACAGTTCCTGGGGTTTAATCTGTGGATTTCCCCTCACGAAGCATGAATTCCTGCATATACTCTGAATGACGAACAGTGGGTGCCTAGGTATTCTTGGGAAACATGGAGTTCTTGTCTGAGAGTGAGTGTGCATGCAAAAGCTCTGTTAGAGCCTTGACACTTGTTTCTCAGTTCTAACTTTTGATAACCATCTGGCATGAAGAAATTAAATGGTTGGTTTTTGTAAGAGGCATCTGTCATTCAGAAGATAGATCTGTCATTTTTCCAAGGGTTATTTGATTGAACTGATTTTCTCAGAAACCTACCTGGGAGCAAAAGAAGTGACCAGAGATGCAGTGATGCATTCTGGTCTGAAGACTATTTATCTTCTACAAGGTGGCAAACAATGAGTCAACTTTAGAATTACAGACAGTGGGTGCTCGCAACACTTCATACATTTCCTTGGAAACAGTGACCCCTGAGGAAAAGCATAACGTTGCTGCTCCATGTGTAGCTATGATAATGCCCATGTAATATTCTGCAGTGTGTATACATTATATTATGAAGTCAACTGGAAGACAGCGCATGTCTAGTTGTTATAATTTATTTACTCTGTTGTACATACTCTACAGTGTTTGTTGACTAACAAGAGAATAGCAGAAACAATAGCAGAAAAGACAGATGGAAAAACATGTAATGCTTGTTTCTTTATGAAGACTAATTATTCTAGATATATAAAATATCATCAGATGATGAATAACCTTGCTCTAGAAAAAAAATTAACTCAGCTTTGGAAAACAATTAGTGTTTTGTAGATCTCTTGAATTGCATGTGAGGGCTTATATGTGGACATATTAATACACAGAGATGATTTCAGAGTTCTTTTTCAGTGAACAGTGCGTGTAATTACTTGAATTAGTTACTTTACTCAATCTTTTCCCCCATTGCATCCCAATAAAATGTGATAACATCTTAAAGTTAGAGGTATTTTTAAGTTCTAAACAAGTTTTGGGATTTTTGCATGGAGAATAATTATCGCACAGGTCCTTCATGAGCAAACAATGCATGAAACAGGAGGGAATTGTATACCTTTAGTTCTGTGTGTTCATACTGAATGGTATGTGTTAATGTGGATTTCATACTCACTTTTAAAGCACTTGGTACCAGTATTTGCCTTCACATTTGAAGTTAAACTCAAAAAATCCGTTCAGATAACCGCTCTGATTATGACATGATTTCTGCAGGACCGTCATCTTAGCTATGGACTCCTCCTACAAAACACAAAACACTTTCCAGTCATTGAAGCCGCCTACTTACACAACTGTAGTGTAGTTCTAATGTGAAACAGGGACATTGACACAGCAGGTGATGCCAGACACTTGTATTGTGCTGACCAGGTAAACCTGTGGCATGGGATTGAAGGAGGGGCAAATACTCTGGCTCCATACAACGTTACAGTGCTCTCCATATGTTTGGCATAGATGTATAGAATGAAAGTGAAGTCTAATTGCTGCGTGATGTGACATATGTGATTCACCAGGACTGAGAAGAGAGACATGAACTCACAGGGGAGGCTGAAGCTGATTCTAGTATGCTGACAGATTTCAGACAGCAAAGAAGTTTGACCAAGATCACAGAAGTAAAAATGATTGTTGATAAAATAAAGGAAAAAACAAAAACAAAACCACAAAAACCCACACAGAAACTGTCAATGCCCATTATGTAGAATTGTAAATAAGTAAGGCATTTATTGATATTACCAACATGGTGCATCGATTCTTAAGGGACACTGAACTATGGCCCTGACATTTTTAGAGCCCCTGCTATTAGTGCTAATGCATTTTGCAATTGTAGTTATTACTGGAAAATGTTCACGTCCAGACTTTTTCTAGAAATATTTGTATTAGAGGTAGAAGCAAAACTGAGAAACAGAACTCAGCACTCCAACTGGAAATAATTTGTAAATAAGCAACAGCTTAATGCTTTTATTAAATGCAAAAATCTGATGCTTCTATTACATACAAAAGTTTATTGGCAGAAATATTTTAAAAATTGCATTTTTTGGATGCCAAAAATGCTAAAAGCTAAGTAAAAAAATTCAGATACCTAAGATTTTAAAATACTGTCCTTGAAAGAAACAACTTTTTATTTTACAATGTATTCCTAACAACATACATGCTAGTCTTCACAGTTTGCATTCTAAAGGAAATATAAGAACAGAAAGTGCTATTAGAATTTGCACCGGTACTGCTGGTAGTTTGGTTTATATTTATTGTGCGTTAAAAAGGAGGGAAAAATATGTTATGTGTAAATGAACAGAAAAGATTAGCCCAGTGTGACAACTTCTATTTGCAAACCTTAAACAATGTTGCTGTTAAAGTTGGCAGGATTTCTTGAAGCAATAATAGCTTTTTAATAATAGCTTTTTAATAGCAAAAATATTCATTTACAGATTACATCATTCCTCTGGCCACTATAGTCCCTGTCTCCTCACATTGTCCCCAGCTTGAGTTAGTCTTTCAGATACCTTGCTACTCTAGTTTTTTGTTAGGGCATTCACATGCGGAGATTAACATGTAGTCATAGAAACCAGCATAAAACATGCATAAATTGGCTGTCGTAACATTGAGAATCTCTAAATATCTTTCTCCCTTTTTTACTGGATTCTTAACAAAAAGAAAATATTAAGATTAAAGGCTGCCAGGCCAATTTAGATACCTTTGGAATTACATCAGTGCTATTAAATTTTTGTACTGTGACACAGTACAACTAAAATTCTGGCAATAATTCTTGTTATTTCAAATTATGTAAAACACTAGAGAAATTTGGTGCTGAAACAATTGTCTATATATTGTTGTATAATGCCAATCCCAAGTCGGTTTCAGTCATTTCACTTTGAGGAAGGACAAAAAGTGTTTTGTTTTGTTTTTTTTTTTTTCCCCTTCCCTTGTTCAAATACTGTGAATGCACTGCTTCTGTTGCAAATGATTTTCTTTCTTCAGCACATATGTACAGTACTTCCAAAACTGGTTGAGCTAGAGTTTCTAAAACCTTTTAAATTAGATTTGAATATTTTCTCAAAAGACAGAACTTGAATCCCATCAATAACATGATCTTCCAGTTTTAGTTTTTCATGTTTGGAGGGTGAGTGAGCAAAATGCAGAGCATGACTACATTGAAAAAAGTGATGAGAGGTATTATCCACTATAATCTATTATTCTATCTACTGGGACATACTCAAAATCTCACCACCACCCAAAAATGAAAAAAAAAAAAAGTTATTTTAAATTATTGCATCTGAAATGTCATATTTAATAAATATATTAAAATCCCAGTGGTTAAGCTGTCAGTTGAGAAACCATGAGTGCACATCGTAAACACATCACAGCTGGGAAAAAAATGGTTAGAAATTACATGTCTATGGCTCTAAAAATATTTTAGAGTAGTTTAATACATTCCATTTATTCAATAAGATATGAAGGAGTCCTGTGTAGGGAAAGGGAGAATTCATTGCACTCGAAGGAAAAATGGAAAAAAAAAACCAAACCAAACCAGGCAACCACAATAGCGCAGTATCCTTAATTTCACAGCAGAATATTTATTTCCATTCCTGTTATGAGGAGCCAGTGGAAAAAAAAAAAAAAATATTTCAAATACATTACTTAAAATGCTTTGTTCTGTGTGTTTGGGGTTTAGCCTGGCATTTCTGGTATAACCTTACTGACTAGAAAATGCTTACAAATGTGTCTGAAAGTATACTGAAATGTTTTTGTGAACTAGCATCTGAATTTGTAAGCTGAGTCAGCACTGTACCATGAGAATCCTGTACTACCGACTCACAGAATGGCTGAGGTTGACAGGGACCTCATGAGATCTTCTGGTCCAGCACTTGTGCTTAATCAGGGTCACCTTGAGCAAGGTGCTGATCCTTCTAAACTCTTATTTTTCCAGAAGATTTTAAAATTAATGCTTGGGTATGAAATGGCTGCTCCTTTAGGCTAGACAATTTTGTAAGGGATTCCACCTTGTCATCATTTATGCAAGTTTACTGGCAGTTAAACTAATGATTTTGTAGGTGGATTTTTCAGGCTGCTCCACAGAGATTTATGTGGACTATGCCACATCATGAAGTTTAAATAGTAAACCTACTACATGGTAATAATTGAGGGACCAACAGAAACTAGGAAAAAGAGAACGTAAAAGAAACATGAAACCGTACCTGGAGGTGGTAGGAATATATCTACTCTAATGAGGAAAAAGCAGAATGAGACATTATCAGGATCTAACAGCATCATTACTGGTCTTAGTTTCCGACCTTGCTTAACTTTAATCTGACCTTCTGATCCAGTTCCTCATAGTATTTCACAATGATGCAATCAAGTGACATATCTCTAACAGAGATGTCTATAGCAAACTTAAATTCAAGTAACGTCTGTTCAAACTGGTCTATGAAATCTCAGTTTAATCAAGCATGAATATTGTTTTTAACTGAATGTAGCTATTTTCATTATTTGTGTTTTTATCTCTAGAGAAGGCTTGCAAATCTTTTCCTGAATTAACGAAAATGAAGAAGCTTTGTAGGAAATCTAGACCTTCTTAATTATTACATGTTTAGCATGAGACATTCTTAAAGGACTTCTGGCACTTTGAATAAATTCTAGCTCCTAATGGCATCTTCATGAATATAAATGGAGAAGCACTGCAGGGAACTTTATCACAGCTTCAAATTAAGTTGATTTTTTGATGCATTTTACCACAGGAGTTACAAAATGCAGACTTTTTGAAAATCATTTCTAGGTCATTTTGGTTTGATTTTAAGTTCAGAAAATTAATTCCAGGTACCTTTTAAAATGGTTATGAGTTCCTTTTTTGTTATTGTGGAACATGATGAAATATACTCTGATTTGCAAATATAGTAAACCCTCTGTTTTCTTAAACAGACATAACTGATGATAATTAAGACTTAATAAGTGTCTTACTGAGGACATATACATATTTCAAATGGTAACACTGTAAGAACTATGTAGTACTCAAATTTTTTCAGCATCTCCATTTCTCAATTTTGTACCTACGCAATTTACATTAAATTGAAAACAATGACCTGGATGTCCAGCCTCGGAGGTGAAATAAATCTTTCTAGGTTAGACTATGACTCTAAAGTTCTTTAACATAGAGTTAATGTCAATGCCAGTTATGCCTTGTTGTATGTTAAGTCCACGTTATATGTAATCTGCCTCCTGCCAATAATGTTAAATACCTGGACTGTTTTATCCTGCTCAGGTGTTGAAGCCTCCAGGGCTCTTACAAACAAGATAAACCAGCCTGGTCACGCTCACTGTGATATCTACTGTAGTGGGATTGCTAGTGCAACTAATTGCCTTTCAACTCTTAGTTCATGGAGTTACATGGGTGTTTTCCAAATATCTTGTCCAGTTACAATAAGTGGAAGCCATTGCTAGAGAAACATGTGTGTTCCTTACATATCCACTGTGGTATGACACAAAAGGGCATAACTACCACTACTTATGTAAGTTGCCAATATTTAATCCACAGAAATCTGTAAGTATTTATGAGGGTCTCATCCTGCTGGCATGAGCTAAATTAGTTGCAAGCTGGCCTATCAAACTGAGACCATGTCACCAAGTTTAATGATCTTGGGGAGCAGTTCTGGTACAAAAAGAACTGCATAGTCACAA
The DNA here is from genome assembly GCA_013400035.1 of Rynchops niger. Classification (NCBI taxonomy): domain Eukaryota; kingdom Metazoa; phylum Chordata; class Aves; order Charadriiformes; family Laridae; genus Rynchops; species Rynchops niger. The sequence continues at coordinate 96,720 of VXBH01004249.1, read as the reverse complement.
GAATTTCATGTCCTAAAAGGAGTTACCTACTAAGTTAAAATGTCAGTGAGCAGAGAATACTGGGGAGAGGAAATCACAGTTGTGGATGTAGACATCTACATCCATATTCTCAGTCTTTGCATCTCATTCTTAATGTGTCACCTTAAATGTAAGTTAATTTGTTTGAGAAAAACTTTTATCAAACTCGTTGTAAAGCATACATTGTGATTTTTTCATGAACTATTTCTAATAATTACTGATTGTTTAAGTCATTGCCAATAACATGGAAAAGCAAGAAATCTGAGTCCTGTCACTGCCAGAACTGTGACTCAGTAGTTAATCTATTCTGGTTGTAGGTTTATTGCACAGATTTCTTTTAAAAATGTCACAGACAAATTTCATCTCTAGGAAACTTAACAATCAAGATCACTACCCAGTTTATTTCACTAAATTTAGGTCACAGATTAGTAATATATATCTGCCAACACTTCAGATAGATAGATTCCTACCTTTACTATGTTTTTATTAACTCCAGTAAATACTATGTTGATCAAAATCATCAATAAGGACTTGTGTTTTATTGTGTTTAAAACTGGATTGTCTTGTAAAACTGGAACTTATATACAGGTATTTTAGAGCTGCTAAAAATATCAGTTATTGCAAATTCAGTTTTCCTTAGAAGCACAAAGACTACGAACCAGTGTCTGAGTATTTAGCATCCTAGCTGCTCTCAAACTAAGCAGCAGTTGTGGAAGCTAAGTATTTTGAATACCTGGGCACAAAGGATTTATTTTCTGCATTCATTGTAACAGCTAGTACACTACTACTCTAGCCAGCTACTGTATTTTCCCTAATTAATTTTATGTAACTTAGGAGATCAATAAAAGGCTAATACTCATATGGGAGGGAAAAGCATGTATAAGAACCATTTTGTTTTCAGTAAAGAATTTAGCAATGTGTATGACTAAATACCTAAGAAGGAAGCACAAGACTTGAGTAATTAAATTAATTTCAGTGGAACATTAAGCATTTTTAACATGTGTATATCCCAGAAATTAATGGCCAGGTTCTTACTGACTTAACTGGAATCTGAGTGAGCCTGCAAAGTCGGTTGCTAAAGTTCATTTTCATACCTATGCAGTAAGTAGCACCTATGCAGTAAACATATTCCACCATCATAAATACTTTCTAACTTGTGCTAGAAGATAGGCTTTCCCATAGAAAAACGCATTCTTTTCCCCTTGTTTTACTTTGGTTTGAAAATTCTGCACTCCTGTCACCTCCTGTTCCTGCTATTAGTGTGCTGTTAGGCAGAAGGCCCACGAACAATTATCTAGGAGAGGAACTCCATGGAAAAAAAAAGACTTGATTAATTTGACATTAGCTTAGTTTTAAAAGTTTTCAGAAATCTCCTGCTTGATTTTTCTAGCTAGTGATGTGCTGGCATTCTGAACTTACAGAAGGGTATTTAACAGCTGTTACATGAAAAGTAGGTATGTTTCTGACTTTGAGGATGATGCAGAAAAAAACCCCTTCTATAGCCATTACTGACAGAATCTTACATAGTGTGCTATGTGCCACTCTACTGGTACATGAGAAAAAAATGTAATTTTAATGTATTTTTTTTCTTGCACCTTTCAGCAGTTCTAATCATTGGGTACGATACCCCTTTGTTTGGGTAGTTATCTTCCAAACTCCGTACTTCAGATTCATAGATGTGAGAAAACAGTAGAAACACTGTCAGATGAATAACGTAATATTAAGCTTTTTTTATTACATTTAAGCCATATTTGACTGATACAGATAGTGTTCATCCGGTACTAAAGTGTGCCTGTATGTAGTACCTGATGGAAAGGCATCTTGGCTTAATGCACAGAATGTGGCATGTAGGGAACAGACCTGGAAAGCATGTCACCTCAGCAGCTGTATTAGCTTCAGGGGCCTGACAGAAACTTCAGCAAGACCTTTAGAATGAGAACATAAATATACCTTTAAAAAATTCAAGTAGAGATCAACCTTTGCCATTTAGAAGAACCAAATGGTTGCCTATTGTAGGGCAGAGCATTCAGTAAACTCAAAAAAATAGAAATTAATTGTGTGTTATCCCAAATAACAGCAAGACTAGTTGTCCTGACATGTAGAAATGTACCCATAAAACCTGAAATATCAAATTTCTTCACACGACAAGTGGATAAATGAAATGCTTGAAAGAACACTGATAATCTTACATCCATTCACCTTTCTTTCATTAATTGAGACTGGAGGGAAGGAATTAATGAAAGAACTCTGCCCAGACATAATTGCGCTGATCCTACCTGCTACTGCTAAGTCCTGATGAAGACAAGGAATCAATAGGATCTAATTTGGGACTTTCAGTCTCCAATTGACTCTTGCAAAAAAAGACTCTTAACTTCCATTATCCTCTAATAATAACAATTATCTCCGTTGCTCTTAACCTATTATTATTAAACAGGGATCTTCCAGACTGTCTTGTGTGCAGCTGAAGTCTGTGCTTTACGGTTACCTTTCAGAATTCTTCTTATGGTGTGTTTGAATCAGAAGGCAATTATGTGGTTAACCCAGACATACAGGAATTTATGTCCTGGCCCCTGAAATTATTTTTAGCATTGCAAAGATGTCAGTATCAAATAGATCACTGACTGCTTATAACTGATGGCAGGAATAAAATTTGAAGTATGGTGCCTCTATGAGAGGTGTCACCTTGTTCAGATGTAAAGCATTCTTGAATAAAAACTAGCCTATCAAGAAAATTGTCAGTACTTTCATGAGACTAAAAATGCTTTTATCAACTTTGGCAGCTCTTCAGGTCTCAAAGGCTGGCAGACATGCTAAGTATTTTGCAATCAATTTATTTTTCCACATTCAGGAAGATCAATCACAGATTCTTTGAGGGAAATTAAATAGCAGATTTTAGCATCTCTTTCGAGATCTGATATTTCCCATGTCTGCTAAACTTAATGGATAAGTTATGTAGTACTTGTTTTCTCTCACAGTTTATCACAGGTACAATACCAGAGTTGCTTCCAGTTCCTCAGACAGGCAGGTGCTCTTTTAGTACTGAACAAGATACATTTATGAGGCTCATGAGTGGAATTACTCATTCATTTTGTGTTCTAAGTTCAGAAAAGGGGAAGAATCTTTGCTAAATTTGTGAAAAAATCTTTATCATTCAAATGAATATCTGCAGTCTGTTTTATAGTAGTCCTCACTGCTTAAAAGTATTTCATATTTTAAAAATTACTTAGAGTGAAATAGAATGTGTGTAAGGTTTATAGTCCTAAAGAAGCAGTTAGATGCCATGACCTCAGTCATTTTCCTCAAAACCACAGACCACCATCTAAGTTTTGGCCAGCAGAATCCCTAAAACTGCTTGACTTGCCAGCACCAAAGAATTAGCTGCCTCTCTCTTGTGCAAGGTTCTTTGAGAGTCATAAAGTAGGTATGTCCCACTCCTGTCTCAAGCTCACGGGGTACCAAGCTTCTCTCTGAATGCCTGCTGCTTTGAGCTTTGGAAAGCCACAACGAGAGTAAGTACTGGACCCAAAAGCCTTTCTGGCAAATAGGATTATGTGGGATGTAGATGACAGGTTAAAAATATTGCCTTGCCCACAGATGCTCCTGCCTCTCAGCAATGTGTCTTATCAATGACTACAAGAAGACTTTCTATGATGTGTCTAAATTGCTGGATTTTGCATGGTACAATCAAATACTTATGAAGACACTAATGGTAAGGGCACTCCCCTTTCTGGGTGCACTGTCATTCCTGTTTTTAAAAATATTTGCACAATCCAAAGCTAAGGTATCTAACCAATGTGGGGAGTTCATTTTCTTCAAGATAAAGAAGAAAAACAGAGATGTGCCCAAAAAGTCACTTGAAAATTAGACTAAACTTCAGTATCTCCTCATTCTTTCCATCATTAACAGTAAGAGTAAACTCTCGTCCCTTGAAATCTGGGTTTGCCTTTCTATCTAATAGACAAATACAGAAAAAGTGTGGAGTGTTAAATAAGTAAAAAAGCAATCCTCAAAGGCTCTATCAGATTTTGAAATGCAAAGCCTAACTAAAACAAAAAGTTTTATACATGATTATTATTGAGGTGGTGTTTACAGACCAGACAAAATGAAAACAGTGATCAAATCGCATTCTGCGGCCTGCAGGCAGAGACATCTCAAGTTACTTTTTCAAGTTCATCTTTAGCTACTCTATCTTGTAGAAAATTGCTGCTTTTAATACTCACAGGATTCTCCTAAAATTGCTGCTCTTGTTTTATTTTTAGCATGGGGCTCCTATTATTATGATGATAAAGTAGCAGAAAATGATTAAGAGTAATAATTTCTTAGCAACAAATAATTTACTAAAACTCAAAATACTTCCTTGTAAAATAATTACTTATTGGAACTTGCAGAGTGAAATCTCCGCATAATCACAGTTGATTTTTCCCTGTTAAATATATAGAGAGGTCATAAAGGTATTTTTCTAACTGCTCTAGGGTTATGGTGCCTGGAAGTAACAGATGCTCAAATTGCTTAGGGAAGGTATGCCACCTTCCCCTGGTTATAACCCTCCCTGAGCTGGAGGAGCATGGCCTTACGTAGTACCATAGTACGTTATGTAGTCTACTCTTTAGTAACAGGCAAACTTACAGATCTTTCATATGTATACAAAAATTGAAACCGAGAACAGCCATTTGACCAAATCTACTAGGAACTAACAACAAGATCTGAAAGGAATTTGCAGGATAATGATTTCTAAAAGTGTGTCTTCACCAAAGGCTTCTAAGATATCTTCTGTTGGATTTGTCACTGGGGTTAGCTAAACTTGAGGGAAAGAAGCCAAGCTTCAAAACATTTAAATAGCACAGATATATATAGCAGGAATGAGATTAGGGACAGCACTAAAATTCTGTCTTGAACAGTGAAAAGAAACAAAACAAGCAGGAAAGCTTTTTGCAAACTGTTTATCAAAGCAAGATATTGCTCACTGAGTAAATGTATGAAACCAGTTGAATTATGCCTTTCTAGGTGTGATATCATTGGAGAAATTCTGGTTTACATAATTTTCTTAAATTACTGAATTTTGATATCTGGGAAAGCACTGATATGATGTATTGGACATGGTAAAGGAAGCTTAAATGTCTGAGATCTTTTCAAAACAATACAGTGCTATAAATACTTCATGGAAATTGGAAGAGATCAAAACTCTCCAAAATATGTGTAAAGAAGGGAGAATCTCTGGCTGAAGGTTTTCTGGTGGTGAGTTTGTTTGCTTTATCCCAGGTCTTGCTGGCTATTTATTCCACCTTTCTATTCTGCAACATGCCAATTTGCAAAATGAGAATGATTACTTTTACATAGTTTTGTTAAATACCTTTAAGTGGTCCTTAGACATATGAAAGTGCTAGAAATTTGCTATCTTTTTCTCCTTAAGTCGCAAGAGAACAGAATACCTTTTATTTATGTTACAAAACTCTATTCATAACATTCAAAAACATTCTTTCAATAAATATTTTAATCACAAAAGTTATTATTAATATTTTTTTTGAAAAAAAAAATTACATTTCCTACCCCAGGGGGCATGAAAAGGACATACACACCTAAGTCTATTTTTAAGAAATAATATATGGTCATATATTACATATTTTATCCTGTAGACCTTTTAAATGGGCAAGTTAATTTTTTTCTTCTCCGTGAATTACGGTTATATCCAGTAGTATGTATGAATACTGTAACCATTTTCCTTCAAAAGCTGCCATTTTGCCCTTCAGAAATTTCTTTCTTAAAAATCAAAGACTGGTGGAGCAATTCACCTATTTGTGACAAGTGCAGTAATTTACAATTAGAAATTTACTGTACTGTTACAGTCTTGGTTATTCAATAGCTATCTGCATTTAGTAGAACTGAATGTCCAGGTGTGGTTTTTTGAGGTGTCATTGTCTCTCAAATGATAGTCTGCAGAATGCTCACTAATGATCAGGGAAGACCTGGTGTGTCCTGTGATACTGAATTTAATAATCATACTTAAATCCCACACTGTGGAAAAACCCACATTTGGAATCCACAAGTATCTGAAGAAGTCATTCAGCCCGCTGACTTGGTGTAAAATATTGAAGATTTTTTGCAATGGTTTTATGAGTAGAGATCAACTGGCCAGTAACATTTTTTTCAGTTTCAGCAGAATTCCTAAAAAAGGCTCTGCTGCTGTCTACATCTCAGAATAGGCTGGATTTTCTGGTGTTCTATTTGTTTATTTCAAACAAATACATTTGTTTCAGGGTGTTTATATGAAGCTTTGAACATCCTATATATTAACTTTCAAAGTACACTTTTCAGCTTTGGGCTTATGCCTACTGCGCTCTTTTGTGTGATGGCTATGTTCACTTAGCTATGAAAAGTCCAGATTTAAATTTTTAAATTATTCAGAAGAAGGACTTTAATTTGCAGTTCATACATAAAAGTCTGTGTGGACTAATTAATGGCCTGCTTTTTTATTCTAACTAAATATACTGTCTGGTCATAATATTTCTGTTGGGTTGATTTAAATAAGTTGCATTTTCCAACTGTTGCAACATTCTGTTATAGAGCTGACAATCTTCTGTGATATGGTATGACTAAAGAGTATTTGCTTTCACTGATATCTTTTCCACAATAATGGTCACATTAACAATCAGCGAGATATGGGGTTTTTTGTGGCATGGATGAATACTCTTCTATTTTCACTGCTATTACTCAACATGATAAATACCTATTTCAGTCAGAAAGAGAAAGATGTTTTACACTAAATAAGTGCTCTGGTATAAAGTGGTTGTTTTAATTGCATGCTTTTGTTTTGCAAGGTTCTTTGCTACCTACTTCATCCTGAAAAATGTGTTTCATCTTCTATTTTAACTAGTTCTATGAAATAGTAGGATATTTTACAAAAATAATGTCATTGGGTTAAATGTCTAATAATATATGAACTGCATCTTGGGGATTTGTTTGGTGGTGGGTTTTTTTTTTTTTTTAATAAGCCCATTTTGTTTAGTCATTTTGTTTGGATTCTAAAAGGAAAGATAAATAGAGTGATAAATTCTCAAACTCAGAGGTAGTATGCTATTAATTTTGAGCAGCAGAGGCCAGTTAGAAAGAATGAAGCTCTCATACAAAAGGAAAGTTTCCCATGTTGAACTCTCTGAGAATGGCTCTAAATTGTGGCAGTTAACTAGATTGAAAGCTGTGGGAAATATTTACATTTTAAAAGCTGAAGTGGTTTGAAAATATTTTTTTTTCATAAGGTGATGCACTCATAGTCTGAGTATTGCAACATCCTACGTGGATTTATAAAAATAAACACAATGAATATATGTCCCTATAACTAATTTTTAACAAAGTCTGACATATAGACAAGGAGGAATTGAGTCTTTTGTATTGTCCTCATCCTTTACAATCATTGATGGGTGTCTAGATAAGCTGGTTTTCCCTTTCTTAGCCTAATGGGGTTTGTTCTTCAGTCAGTCAAGTACATTTTCTTTTACAAAACAGCATCATCCAATCCAAATCTGGTGAAACAACATCTTGAAATCTGTTTTACCTCCTAAGACCTCTAAGTTGCACTCAACACCCATACACAACCTGGACTGCTTCCACCTACTAACGTAACAGAGTCAATAGACTTCTCCGTATTCCTGCCTGCTTCCTTCCATCCTCTTCTAGACTGCATAAGCACAGCATATAAGGGCTCAAGACAGCCACTGAAGTAACCAGCCACCTATTTAATATCTATTGTTATTCCTTCCTCACTATACACAGTAATCCGTAAACAGTTTTAAAAAGCTCAAATAAACTGACATAAGTTTTGAAATAAAAGGGGCATCACTTGTATGGATAAAATTTATACGACCACGGCTTATACAGTTCCTCCTTTCAAGTGTTCTGAAGCTCTCATGCTTAAGTCAGAATCAATTATTCTTCAGATGGTGATCTTATAAATCAGATTTGTCTCTGGACTGACCTACACACTGATTATTTATAAAGAGCTATTTATTGAACTTGCATTTCAGGTGGGAGTAAAAGGAGGTTATATCATAGCAATCCCTCAACTCCATCAACAATATACCTTTTTCAAACTTTTAATAGAATTCTGTCTGTCATTATGATAGAGTACCAATATATACTGGCTAAAGCAATAATGTGAAATACAATTATCAGAAGCTATATAAGCTTATTTTTATCAAGCACTCAAGGTTTCGGTGTTTTGACATTTAAAACAACTTCAAAATTAGAACTGTCAGTTTTGTTAATAATTTTGGAAGTAGATAGTGCTAACACATAAAGCTTTTAAAATTAATTCCCAATGGTGTTATAAAAATCTGATCCTCATATTTTAAAATACATCACTGATTATTTTGATGAATTCAAAGGCTTCTTTTTTTCCTACTTCAAATCCAGGAAAGGCATTTTTCAGAACAGATAGCAGAAAGACAACATCAACAAAAACAGCTGACTAACAGTCATCATCTATCACCTCTGCCTCAGCTATCATGTGTACCAGATATCATTGTTCATTTTTTATACCCTACTGATCATTTATTTACATCACAGGAACATTCAAACATGCTGGTCTAAATATAAAGGTGTAAGAAAACACAGTCCCTTTCTTCTGCACTCTTAAAAACCAAAATATCCCACACAAGCAACAACAACAACAGTAACAATAAAGACAATAAAGAAAATAAAGATAAAAAGAGATAAATAAGCAAAATCAAATGTCAGTATGGTTAGCCAGCTTTGCTTCACACCTCTAGAAATAGTTGTCTTAGACCTCTTTCCATCATTTCTATGCTAAACTTCTGTACAGTCTATAGTCTCAGCCACTTCTTATATAAGGTAAATTACTGGAGCCCAAAGACGGTGTTCATCAGTAGATGATTAACTCATCCAAAAGTTAATGTCCTAATGATCTTCCTTCTGCGTGAACTCTAGAATAAAGATTTTTATGCTTTCTTTTCAGTACCCCTTGCTGTTATCAATCATTTTTTGACAGTCTGTTGCATTTCTTTATCACTCTTGTGTAAAGAACAAATACATGTCTTTACTAATGGTATACAAATATAAATGGTTCTTACTATGCATAACGTTCCAGTAATATTTTTAACGCCTCTCATTTCATATTTTTACCAAGAATACTATCACAGATCTTGAAATGTCTTAAAAGACAATTCATATTAATTTGTCAGTTTCTCTCAAAAGCCTTGGTTGAGAAACGGTACTATAAAGTGCAACGACCTTGAGCAACGGAGTGGAGAAAGTATTTCCTAAGAGTAGAAAACAGGCAACAGTTTGTTTGTGCTCAGATCTCTTTCAGTCAAAGGACAATAATTTTAATATGCAACACTTGGGTCCCAGCTGGAAAGACTTTTCTGGCTTTTCAAAGAACCTACAGTACAGGACAGAGTATCATCTTAATTTATTTCAACAAAGACCTCTGGATGCAGTGACTGTATTTCAAATTTACCTAAGTACTAAAAAATGCAAAGCTAGACTGAGAGCAGATGAGGGATGCTCAGATCTCTCAGGGTCCTAGGCTTGTCTTTAATTCTAAGTTACAATCAATTAGCTCCTCATATTTCCAAAGAAGCCTACTAAAAGGTTTTCAATTTAAATAACTAAGTATCACTTTACAAAAAAAGTGACACTAATAATTTTATAGCACTTTAAAATGTAATCTCTCATGCTGTACCTACATTATAAAAACCACAGATACTCATTTGCCTTTCCCCTCCTTCTGGCTGGAATGTTATTTTTATTTTTTTTTTTTTTTCTATTCCTCATAACTTCTCTTGTACATACACTACAGAACAGAAAATATAGCAAACTCTCCCATATATACTGACAGGTCAAAATTAATATTAAAGAAATAAAAATCAATATCACACTTAGCAACTCTGAAACAAATTGGTTTAGAATAAGGTTTTCAGGAGATTTCTGTACCCTTACAGTATCCCTAACCTATTGAAAACAGACAATTTTCTCTGGTTTACTCATTAACTTTCTAAGCAAATCATTGGTTACTTGTTTAAATTAAGATACGGGAAAATTAAGCTAAATGAAAGAAAATACTGTCCTAATAAAATTAGTGCATACTCAACTTTGATACTTCTTGTTGCAAAAAGTGATAGAACAAGAGGTTTCAGAGACTTTTTTTTTTTCTCCCCCTGAAGTTTGTAATGGTAACCTAACCTAAACATAAGGATCAACAATTACTATTCAGATTTCAAGGTGAGCACACGCAGTTACAAAACTACTTATTTTATAAAGTGACTAAAATAACTAACTGTGCACAGAGGTGGAGTAGTAATTCTTATTATAATATCACTAAAATACCAAAAGTTATTATTGGACAGGTAAATTTTTCATCTCTCTGCAGAGCTGGGCTCTGGACACCTGTCCACACACAGTTGCTGCTGTTGTGATTTTTGTATTAGAAGAAAGGAGTACAATTATTAATTAGGGAATAGGCCAGGCATTTATCAACACCAGTTTTCCTTATCAAATTTGATGTATGGACTTTGAACACTTAATTTCTGTAATTTGGAATAACTTTTATCAAAAGCTTTGCTATATTCGCAATGTTTGTGAAGTGGATGGATTATCTGGATGAGTAGAATTTAATTGTTTAACTTTCATTCTACTATGTGGCTTAATTTTTATTGAAGTACGTGATAGATAACGCTGAAAGACTTCTATTACAATTAGTAATTACTCATCTAAAAGTAGCTTTTTTTTCTGTTTCTTAATTGAATTATAAGGAAAAACATGGAAACTACGTATTTAAAAAATATAACATTTTAGTACTAGGAGAATAGGATGGAATGTATTAAATTTAAAGGTATTTGAATTATTAAATTACAGATAATTTTCATATATTAAATTACAGATAATTTTCAAATACAGAAGTATTAAATTACAGATTATTTTCAACAAATTGGTGTTTGCCCTTATATTTTTCTCCTGTCCTGAAACTAAAACCTGCACTTTGGCAAGTTTTCCTTTGAGTTGGTGGGGAAGGAGAAGAAGGAAAGATGAAGGAAAAGGTATTTACCTCTGAGAAAGTAATTTCAGATTTTTCCCATCATTATATCGGAAGACTTCTGGGAAGTCCACAGATGACCTCCAATTTAAAGTACTTTTAATTCTTTATAAACAATTCCCCAGAGTTTGTTATGAGTTTTGGGTTCCTCCCATGGGAGGACATACTCTAGATTTTGTTATTCTTTAAACTCTATAATATAAAGTGGTTTAATCATTATAATCATGCATACAGATTCAGCTATGGAATGTCTACTAACTAGTAAAAACCAACTGACTAAATATTAACTTGTGGGGCAGTTGAATCCATATTTTATTTATACAAAATATTCACCATTTAGTAATATTAGACTTTTAATGAAAGTAGAAAAAGCAAACTAAAACCTTGCTAGTTTAAGAGCAATTTAAATATTTTTTCTCAGTTCATGTGATATTACTGTTTCACTGTCTTTTCAGTCTAGAGAGTTCACCATAATAAACAAGCCATTGCACACACTTTCAAAATTTTAAAATTCTGTATCGTGGAGAAACATGAAGAGTATAAACTTATTTATGATTTTCCAGCTGTATGAATCAGCTTGAACCAAATATTTGTGTTAGGGATATAAGAATATGGATATGGATATAAGCAAGGAGAAGGAAATAAAAAATGCTATAAAACCAGTAATATTGCCCCTAAAGCTGTGAAGTCCAAGCATCTGGTGTCTGTTAGGTATACAGAAGATTCAGAGGAGTTAACCATTGCTTATATAGAACAGAAAATAATGAGAGATTAGGTTTAGTCTCCCGTTCCAGGTGTTGTTCAAAATTGTTCATTCTTTTAAGGATGTTTGCCATACACTGTAAAAATACTTACTGCGGTTCATGGAAGCTAAATGTTAAGTAAGCTTATTCTTTCCATCTTCTTTTCACCCTCATTAGTAAAGCATCAGATTATATTAATTTTTAAATTAGCTTGCTTCCTGAGCTACGGTATCATGGCGTGATGCTGAGGGTGTAGCTTTCAAAATTTTTCTAGCTGCCTGTGGAGGACCTTTTGTGACCCAAATGAATCTCATCTACCTTTCACTTGCATAATACTTCTTTGTAATGTCAAATACCACTGTAATTTCAAAAAAAGAAAGAAAAATAAGAAAAGGAAGAGCCAAAATATTAAATAATTGTATCCTTTTCTTACAGGCTTGAAGCCATTTATCTGAAAGCATATAATTTTTTTTTTCCAGGTAGGTCAGTGGTATAGGAACAGAGATATTATTCCTTTCTACAGAATACACCACCAAAAAAGGCTGGTGTCTTGATGATTTGTTTAATTGTCAGCTTTACTGAACTAACATGAAGTTCCAGCCCTGATAGCATGGCAAGAAAAACACAAGGGCAAATTAATATGGCCAAGTAGAACTTCAAATCTTCTGTATCATTTGGAGGCAAACTGAGAATATTCAGTGGCACTTGGTTAGCTGTGTTTCAGTGTAAGGAAATTTTGTATATTGAGCTACTTCTGGCTTTAAATTTTCGGAGTGCTTGTGTATCAATAATTCCTGTTATCATCTCTCCTGTCATTATCTGATGGGAAGGCTGAGGCTAAGAATTATTCTGAATCACCAAGATTTGGCTTAAGCCTACATCCACTTAAAATCAATTATAAACAAATCTTACTGAGATTATTTGGGCCAGAGTGACCCTGATGACAAATACATTGCAAAAACTGACTCACTATGTTATAGTTTATTTTTTACTACGCTTTGTGTTGCTTGCTTTCTCTGCAGCTGTACAAGACTCACAAAGACTGTGAACTAAGATGTATTTAACTAGCAAAAGCACTTGCGTGATCAGGGCATTAATGAATTTTAAGATTCATTTATACAGCGATAGGGATGCAGAAACTAACAGAATAGCTAATTTGACACCTCTTTAACAGTAAGAAATTATTAAGTATTCTTTACTGTTTTTCCAAGTACTTATTGTCAATGGTTAAGCATCAAATAATTGCTAATGCTGTAAAATTCCTTAAAAATGTCTGAAGTTGTACATCAATGTAATTGCTGAATGGTTTTTATTTTATTGATTTCACATTTGACATGCTTTCCTAATGGTGTTATTAACAAGAATTTTACACTTGAAACTTCTGGTTTACCATTTGCTTGGTTTTATCGTTTGGCACAGCTAAACCCTGTTGTCAAACCAAACAGCCATTTCCATTAACACACTCAGGACTTTGCTGGCAAAGGAATCACTACCTGTCGCAACTGCAAAGACGTTAGTTGTTATGAAATATACCATCAATTGCTCCAGATTCTGTACTTGATTCTATGATTCTGTGTACTTCAAAGTCTATTAAGCATGCCTTGCTCAGGAAAAAAACCCTCTTCTCTGTAGATAAATCTACAGTTCTCTTGAAAAAAAAAGTGGTTGATGTGCCTATTTAAAGAAGTTTTTCAAGCTGTGAGAAGTTTGCATTCATGTAACCTGAAATATTAACTAAGCATTTAAATGTAACACTAAAACCCTAAGAACCTGAACAGAGCTCTGATAATGAGAACATGCAGCTAAAAACTACATTCACAAAGTACAGCATTGCCACCTCACTGAAAATCTGTAAAACAGGTCTCTGCTTATCTTGCAAATTAGAGTCTTCTACGTTTTTCTTGTTCTAATATTTCAATACAAGACTGTCCACCACTAAGATGGATCTTAAACACAGGATGAGCTTACTAGGATGGGAAGACCTCATCAGAAGTGCCAGTTTCTTAGAGGAGCTTGAGCATGTCTGATTCACATGAGTGTGAACAGAATCACAGAATGGTTGAGGTTGTCAAGGACCGTTTAGGTTCACCTAGTTCAACTGCCTTGCTCTAGCAGGGTGAGTTAGGTCTGTCAGAGAGACACAAGACACAGGGAGAGAAAGAAATACCAATGTGTTTTAAATTGTAGTTATGCCTGACCTAATAGCTGCCTAAATGTACTGTCAGACTTGCGGCATTTTTTGTAATTCATATTCTAGTACACTAAAAATACCAATTTTGGGAGTTACCAGTTTGGCAATCTCATATAAGAAACCTAGGTACAGGTCCAGAGGCATTTAAGTAGGGCCAACCCTACTCCAGACTCTGCTGCCATCTGATACAAACAAACACATGGCACCTGTCAGATTAGCCAATGTCCAAGATGCCATTGAGACACGAATTTTGAAGTTTCTAAGTTAGCATTTATGCAACCAAGTTATGGCATAATGGTTGCCATGAACAAGACATCATGCCCTAAACTCAGCTTTAACTGTATTGTGAACTACAAGAAACTAGTAGATGGCAATGCAAATGGGCAGTGCGCAGATAACAGTACTCAATGACCTTCACCTGGTTTTCAGGGTGATCAGCTCAACCCTGAAGGAGGACTTTTGGGTCCAGGAAACATAACCTAGTTCTTCTAGGTATGCCAGCTAATACTAGGAAGATACAATCTCCAGAGTAGGTCTTTGCTGTGCTTATATCCTTATGACTATATCCACAATAAAGCATCTGACACACAGTATTAGAGGGTATTATTGGTTTCCCATTGCTTTCTTCCCTACAACTCCTAGAACTTAATTGCATTGTAACCTCATGTTTTGCTTTAATCACTATTTCCCTCTTAACCCTTACAACCATGCATATCCTAGGTATATTTAACCGTAGAATTGCCCCCACCTTCCAGACACCGAATTGAGCCACTATTGAATTGCTCCATTCTGCTGGAATAGTCTGCTTTATTCTTTAGCAAGAAGGAACTATTGCATCCAGGAAGGTGATAAACGTGTCTAGCTCTACCTGTTTCAACCAACGTATGTAGGTGACCGACTACAGCAAGTCATCACAGAGCTGCACTCTCAAGATGAACAGCAAATATCGACAAGCACTTCTGGCAAAAACAGTAACTATATGGAGGAGTGGCCATTCACAGACCTACTGAGAACTTCAATTTTCAAAGTGTATATTTACAGCTTCCCAGAGACTGCAAAGGACTTAACCAGTTTGATATCTAACCTGTAGAAAGCATGTTTTTCATTATGAAATATGCACACCTGCTTTGCACAGTTATGCCTGAATAATTCAAAACCAGATTTAGCCTATAAAAAACATCAATGATTTTAGCCCTTTGCAAAAGCAAGTGGCAAAACAAAACAAAACAAAGCACAAAAAACCAACCAAACAAACAAAAGAACAAAACCCCAAGCCCATTGTACACAACCTTATCATAACAACTTTACTGTGCTTGTCTTGTATCCTGTATGGGAGCTGACAAGCCTGTGATTAGTCGACTAACCACTTACTACCACGATAGCTAGAATGATAAAATCACTCAGAGGGGCATGAACTATTGTGTTCAGTATGGTGTTTAAAACTATAGGCGTAATGTAGAAACCAGAAAGTAAATACTGCTGTCAGTTTTTTCATGTTCAGTTATCCAATCTGTAAAAATTAACTTGATACTTTAAAAAAGATTTCTGACTATGAAATGTTACCAATTTATCTTGTTATGACAGATTGACCCTAATCTGTTAACAATCTTTTTTTTTCCTATTTTAGAAGGAATTGCAAGAAAACATAAACCTCTGTCCCTCCAAATGCTGACAGTAAACTGGATTCAGATTAAAACCTTTGGTCGACAATAAAGCTGCTCTACAGCACGTACCAATGGTGCAGAAGAGATTTGACAGCGAATGCAATATGAAGGAATTACGGACAGCCAAATGTACAATGCATCTTGTAGACATATGTGTGTTTAGCATGACTGGAAGTATTTACCTAGGAATGAAAAAACTTGGATTTCTGATTATTTCGTATTTTCTTAGTACCAATCTTGGAAAAAAGACACCACCAAAACCAAGACACACCACACCCAAACAAACCAACACCAAAGCTGTGTAAATAATGAAAAAAAAAAAAATATATAAAGCATTGTCTCAAGCAGTTTGCAACTGGAATTCACACCAGTCCCTAGGACAGCACCTCCTCAAAGAACTACTGAGAGATCTTTACTCTTGCAGCACCACACAGTTCACCCTGAAACAGTAATATACAGCACACTGCTGACAAATATATGTGTGGGATTTAACATGGAATAGAATTCAACATCATAATGCTTCCAAGAATTTCGGTCTCCTAAAGCTACAGGAGTGATGATGGCTACACTTTCTACTCCTCTAAAGACATCAGCTGCTTGGTTCTACCTGTTGTCTTTTTTTTTTTTCTTTTTTAAGTCATTGGAATATAATCCAATAGTCATTGGAAAAGATGGTGACTCATCACAATACCAGCTGTTGATGGTTTGCTGATGATGCCCAGCCATACCTGTTGTTTTCCGTAAAAGCTCTTACTAAAATTAAGGTGTCAGAAAGTCTATAAGAAAAAGCTTTTGGATACGATGCAGCGGGTAGGCATGAAAGGAGATTTTCTATATATTCCACATAAAAGATATAAAGGCTACATTAATGAAAACTGAGTAAAGATTCAGACCCCTAGCTAAAATTAGAGTAATATAAAGTCTAAGATAGTTAAGGTGTCTAAAAGGTTTTCTTCATTAAAATTGGCAGTCACTTCAATATTTACAAATACCTTTTTCTTTCCATTTTTTTTCTCCTTAACTACAGTGATTCTTGAATGAGTCATTTCTAGGCTCAGTTGCTCCAATTAAGTGTGCCTGCCTGCCTGGTCCCTGGCACAGGCTTCCCAAACTGTGCTCAACACCTATCTGCTCTCAGAGTCAGATGTTAGCTTGAAACCTCAGACCTAAACTTCAAAGCAATTACTAAATCAAGCCTTATTTACACCAAAGAACAAATTTTAAGCAATGAATCACTAGTCTTTACAAACACTTGAAAAACAAAACTGATGAAACCTCTCCCAAGAAAAAAAAAAAGCACCTTCAGTTCAACAGATTTATAGTGCAAAGAAAACAGGAGCCACAAAACCTTCCTCTTGAAAAGCTCTTTCCACTATCAGGGCTCATTCAACATCAATACAAATCTCTAGCAACAACAATAACTGATCCTAATACTGGTGGTTTGTGGTTTTGTTTTTTTTGTTTTGTTTTTTTTTTTTTTTTTAAAATCACTATGGAAAAAATCACCTTGAAAGCAAAAAAAGTAAAGAAGACTTAACATGCTGTATTGGGCTTACATGGAAAGGTTTTGCTATTGGGGAGAGGGGAGGAGCTGCAAGGGTGAATTTCTGAGAGAAGCCAAGGGCTGTGCACGTGTCAGACAGAGACAGTTCCAGACAAGGTAGACCTGTCACTGGCCAAAGCTGAGTCCATCAGCTGCGTTGGTGGTGCTTCTGTGATAACCTGTTTAAGAAGAGGAAAAAATTGCTGTGCAACAGCATCTGGGAGAGACTAGTGAGAAACAGCCTTTCAGGCACCGAGGTCAGTGAAGAAGGAGTGGGAGGAAGTGCTCCACACACCGGAGCAGAGGTTGCCCTGGAGCCCATGATGAAGAACTCCCTGGAGCCCATGGAGGACCCCTTACCACAGCAGGTAGACATGCTCAGAAGGAAGCTGCAGCCTGTGGAGAGCCCATGCAGAAGCAGGCTCCTGGCAGGAGTCGTGGCCCACGGCATACCCATGCTAGAGCAGTCTGTTCCTGAAGAATTGCACCCTGTGGAAAGGACCCATGTTGGAGCAGTTCGTGAAGACCTGCATCCTGTGGGAGAGACTGCACAATGGAGCAAGGGAATAGCATGAGGAGGAAGGAAAACAGAGAGTTATGAACTGACCTCAACCCCCACTCCCTGTCCCCCTGCAGTGATTAGGCTGGGATGAAGTAGAGGAGTAAGGAGTAAAGTGGAGTTCAGGAAGAAGTGACAGAGTGGGGAAGGTGGTTTTACTTTTGTTTTTATTACTTACTATCCTGCTCTAGTTTTAATTGGCAATAAATTAAATTAATTTTACCCAAGTCAAGTCTGTTTTGCCTGTAACAGTATTTCATAAGCAATCTCCTGATCCTTATCTCAACCTATGAAAGTTTTCCTCATATTTTCTGCCCTGTCCTGCTGAGGAGACACAGTGAGAGAGCAACTTAGTAGGCACCTGATGGCCAGCCAAGGTCAACCCACCACACATGTCAAAAATTGTGGACCAATTTGCAAAAACAGGTAAAAGTGTTAATTTGTCAAGGAATCTCTGAGACTGATGACAATTTTCTCTGTTGCTGCTGGAAAACATTCTGCAGTATTAATGGTAAAAAATATAAATGCTCAAGATCGAACATTATATAGATAGCAAATACAGGGAAAATACTACTTATCCAGATCTGCAGAGTTCCAGCTTCTGTCTTGAAACGTTCAGTAGAATATGGGTTGTACATCCTACTGGAGAGTTGGACTGTTGATTTCATTGGGTTACTGAGATTCTAATCTAATGTTTGATGCTGATGAAGTGTACTATTCCAAATGCAGGATGAGTAATTCAAAAAGTATTAAAAAAAGAGGGTCTATTTTAAATATTTTTTAAAATAGCAAAAACTTTTTTTATTAGTCAGGGCAAACTCTTAACCAAAATGTTAATAATATGTCTAACCATATACTATTTTTCAAAACGTAGGGGAGGGATTCTTTATCAGGGAGTGTAGCGATAGGATGAGGGGTAACAGTTTTAAATTGCAAGAGGGGAGATTTAGATTAGATATTAGGAAGAAATTTCACAGTAAAGCTGTGAGGGTGGTGAGGCACTGGAAGAGGCTGCCCAGAGAAGTTGTGGATACCCCATCCTTGGAAATGTTCAAGACCAGGCTGGATGGGGCTTTGAGAATCCTGGTCTAGTGGGAACTAGATGACCTTTAAGGCCCCTTGCAATGCAAACCATTCTATAATTCTATGATTCTATGATAAAATTTCCTCCAGAAAAGTATTTTAACAACTTGAATGACAATATGCACCTAATAATCATGAAAATACTGGTGTGTCTTTTGTTTTGTAAGCCAAGATTCTTGCTTAAGTTAGTTTACAGGGGCTGTTGTAAACATATACTGAAAGAAATATTAAACGTGTTCCACAGCTGCAGCTGCAGTGCTCTTCCATGGTTAAATCTGAAATG
This sequence comes from Rynchops niger, assembly GCA_013400035.1. Classification (NCBI taxonomy): domain Eukaryota; kingdom Metazoa; phylum Chordata; class Aves; order Charadriiformes; family Laridae; genus Rynchops; species Rynchops niger. Next base: position 77,589 of record VXBH01004249.1, on the reverse strand, counting down.
CACCTTGACACCCCTTTCACATCCTCTTATAAACTGCTAGTAAGTTTCTCACATAATTTTTTTTTTCAGTTGAAACTGCTCATTGATCAGGTGAGAGAAGCAAGGTTAGCAGAATTAATTTTTGGAAAAATGTCAGAAAGACAATTTTTTTCTGAGTTTTGTGATACAGAGAAATCTTAACCAAAGGCATTTACGCTTAGCCTAAAATTTTGAAACACATGCAACTTCCATTTTGCCTTCACTAGTCAATAATGTAAGGACAAATGCAAAAGCTGGTAAACACTGCACTGCCTTAAGATTAAATTGATAAACTGCTTCCTTTTTTTTATCCTTAACAACATCTCTGAGACTATTTACTTAAAATTTTGCTTATTTTGAAGCTCTAAATCAGATTAAAGGATGAGCAATAGCTAAAGGGAAATGTCTCAGAAGTTCCATAAAAAATTATACTCATTTTTTCTATTGATACACTGTTGAAGTCTGATTTTCATTTACAGTAAGGTTTACTAACATTTCCTTAACAAACAAGGAAGCTGTGAAGTGTCCAATTTACCAACCCATGTCATTAGCAGAGAGATTTGTAGCATTTCTGACAAATACCTATCTATCCTGGTGAAAGAAATTCTACCAAGACTCATTTACTTCCAATTAGAGATTGAATCACTTATTCTCTTTGTAACTCAACTCCTTAGCGGAAAAATGAAGCAAAAAATTCTCTAGCCCAAAGTGATATTACAAAGGTACATGTGATGAGGTAAAAAAATAAATAACAAATTTATGGGAATAATTCGTGATGCTAACCATACAGACCAACAGTCAGCTGTGCATTTGTATTCCTTTACTGTAAGGAAGATTCTGCTTCATTTCTCATGCTGTATGAGCTATTGGTGCTTTTTAGAACCACGTACGATAATCAACTGTGTCACTTTGCTCCATGGAGAAAACTAACATGCAGATTTGTGCAGAACAAGATAACGTAAAAGAGGATGTGAAGCCTCTCATTCTGAGCCTTCTAGCCTGGCATTTTATAAAGGAACTGCATTGGTTTATTGTACATAGATTATTCTGTGCTGTGGAGCAAAAAATAAACTTTTGGTAAATATAACTTCATTAATCATAATTAAATCCTCCATCTTTTAATCTAATTTAATGAGGACTACTGTACTTGATTTTTTAGAATAATGTAAATTTTACCAAATACAATTTTCACAGATCAGTTGCATGGCGAGAATAAGGCAAAGAGGTTTCAAGATGACTTCTTTTGCCTTAAAAGAGTTTATAAGAAGAAAAAAAGGAAGTGTTTTAATTGTCTTTATTTCTGACATATGAATGATCTACTGTATTGTCTCTTTGATTCATTGTTATAGGAAAAAGCTTTTCCGTTTTGCTTAGGATTTAAAAAAAAAAAAAAAACCCAAACAGTAATTTCAAAATCAGACCAAAAGACAGTATCAAAGTATAATTTTAAGTTATTAACTAATTTTTCCCCCTAGCAAATTTAGGAAAGTATTTCAAAAATACTTCAGGAATATTTTTGTTAGTTGAGAATGGTATTTTCCTACAGAAATAGTTAGTTCTGTCAAAGGTATTTCAAGAACTTCTGGCTGCATTTGTGGCTGAGCTCTCATTCATTTAAATTAGATTATATTCAGCAAGGCTATTCACCAAAAAAGAAACTTGTTCGTTTTTGTAGGTAGTATTATTACTTCTACTTTTCCATATGATTGTAAATTCAAGCTTCTTTGTCTTCCTCTCACTTAATTTCTTGTAGCCCAATCTATGCCTGTTTTTCCATAGATTTTGGGAAATACTGTTAACAGTTACGTAATGCAATATTACATCAGTTTCTCACACTCACATCTCTCCTACAGGAGCATGTAAAAGTAGTATTGTTCACATGGCAGAAAGTAAAAGAACAGATCCATTTGGGGTTGTTTCTTTGTTGGTTCTATCTTGGTCTGGCTCTGAAAGACCATTTATATAAAATTCAAGTGGCCTTAAAGATACAAGATACTGTTATTTTTATTCACCATACCGTTACATGTGTTCCTTCTTACTTCTGCCCAAACAAAATAGATTTCAAATACGTGACTGGTTTTCCGTCCTTTCTGTCAATGTGGAAAGATGAAAGCTAAAACCTAATGAGGTTAGATATTATAAAGGAAAAAGGAAAAGGCTCATAGAAGAATGCAAATCAGACTAAGCTCTGAAGCAGTAGGAGGAAGAGGTGGCAAGAGCCAAATTGTGATGGTACCTTAACAAGTGGTGATACCAACAACAAAAACTCTACAGGAGTAGAGAGTGACCACAAGACTTGTACTGAAGCATTGTGAGAAGATGCTTTACAGTGACATCTTTTAGGTATTGTGTCCTGAATGATAAGGATTTTCAGAGATAGAGTCTAATTTTGAAAAATGTCAGGAACTACATCCTTCAGAAAGCATTTAATACTTTCTCAAAAATAATAACAGGGAGAAAATGGTGAATATTGAAAAAGCCATTGTCCTTGCTTTTTGTCTCCCCATTCCTGCCTTCATGGGGAACTTTACATTAGCACAGTTACCTGTCTTGGTAGAAGCAATATTTTAATAGATAACAGACATACGAGACTGCTATGAAGTGACACATTGAGTCATTGAGCAGGATTTATTCAGAGATACAATTAAACTCTACAAGCTTCTGAAAGAAGAAGGGAGAAAGAAATGTAACTAATGTTACATTTTAGAAGGCAAAAACAATTAGAGTTTAATTTTAGACAGAATGAGGATCATACTGTTTCCTCTTCAAGCTGAGCTGTTTCTTCTCCCCTTTCCCAGGACATATGTTAGAGAGAAGATATTTAAAAATCACTGTTTTTTTAAAAAAAATACTTATAATTTAATATTAATTTCCTTAAATAGGAGATTAAGCATGGATTTCTACGACCCTCGGTCATGACATTTGGTCATCTATACAATGAATTAACTTGCATAATAAGGATATTTTCCTGGCAAAGGCAGGAGAGCTGTTGCTTCTGATAAAAAAGGGAAAAAGCCTTAGCATAAAACAATCTAATTATAAAAGAAATAATAAATATTGTACCATCTTTTTGTCATTGTCATCTTAGTGTCAAAAGCATGTAATAATATGCGCTACTGATGCTATCTTTCTACACTCTGAGACTGCTGACCTGTTAAAACGTGCTACAATGCATTTTTTTGATTCCTCGGGAGCTGTGCAGTTGGACCAGTTGTTGAACTGATCCCATGAGGCTGGCAAGCAGGAAAAGTTTATTTGGAATCAACTATATGACAGTTCTTCTCATTCTTTTATAGCTATTATTTCATCCAGGAAAAGTTAAAGACAAACCATTATTACTAAGTAAGTTGAGTGTTGGAATTCTTCCTTAATTTCTGGTAACTCTGCCATGTTGTGCAGCTTTGGAAGTTACTTGTATAATTTACAAATAAAAAAGAAAATACATGAAAATTTAATGCAGATTGAAAAAAAAATAGTATTTTGGTACTTAAAAAAACCCCAAAACTGTTACCCTGAACATATAACAGAAAATGTTAACACGTTAAATTTTAATGTAGCAAAGAAAAAGGAAAATAATTTACTGAAGCAGGTTTAGTAGCCCACTAACAATGTAATGCTTTTATGTTTTTAATTTGGGAATTTCTAGTTTTGTGTGTTGTCACAATACAATCCCAATGTCGCTATTGTCTACATACGTGTAGCACATATGTTTTCACACAATCATTCGTATAGTGGTACAGCCACTGCCCAGAACCATCTAGACTATAACTAGTTATAGTTTTATTTACTGGGTTTTTTCTCTCTTTTCCTTTACAGCAAGATGTCAGACATATCAGGCTCCCCTCCTTGTACATTTGTACCTTATTAATAATTTAAGTTAGAAAATAAAGAATTACGTGTAATACATGCAATGTTAGTCATTTTATGGTTTTATCTTCATGGACAGAAAATAAAAGTATGACTCCCTAAACACCCAGTGCAGAAGTAATCAGCAGGAAAAGATTACATGCTCTATTGAAATAGTCTTCTTACAGACTCAAAGGCATCCTTTCTGAGCAGGCGCCCTGCTAAAATAAAGCGATTTTAAATTGACCTTGTAATTTCTGTGAAGAAAATTTTGGTTTTGTAAGTCATGGATGTTCAGCCACTCTAGTAGAACATCCTTAGCAAATGCCTTTTCTCTACATATATCATAAGAAGATTTATCATAGATAGATTGCAATTATCTAAGTAGATTTAAAGAAGTAAACATTTTCACTTTATTAACAATTTCAGTATAAACATAACAAGTCTATGCTTCAAGTCAGATAGGAATATATTTTTGCTTCTCATCTCTCAAAAAAGAAGTTCATGATCACTCTACTCTAAAGTTTCTTTTGTATTATCCAGGTTTTTTATTTTTCCCATGAAAAAAATACCCCTACAAAGAATTGTGTAGAATAACTAACATTTCCACATTTGTACTATACAGTAGACACAGTGATGTACTAAGCTCTCAGGGAAGATAGCATTTGGAAAGAGTTAAAGAAGCATGCAATGCTGCTAGTCAAGAATAATCCAAATATTGGTTTTATAAAGACATTTTTGAAAGATGGTTCACATACCTTGGGTAGAAGCACACTGGCATGAATGATTCTTAACACATGTCCACTAAGCACATGCAAACATGCAAGGCCCAACTAAATAAAGCCTCTTGTTGTAACTGACTTAGTTTTCAAAACTAAAATTCCTACAGAAGGCTCATGGTTACTGAAAGGGATTAAAAATGTGTTCTCATATTTCACATTAGAGAGAAATTGAAGTCTTTTTATAGGATTGTTGGTTCTTATGGAAAATTAGATCAATAAAATCTGAGACTTTCAGCTGTCTTGAAGAGCTTTAAATTTATCTCAAAACTTACAAGTAATGTATTTTTTAAAAGAAAAGTTAAGTTTCAGCAGATAAGCTTTTTCCAAGTGTTGTTACTCCACAGATAAAGCCTGTGCCATTTACGGGTGATGAAAAACAGTTGAAAATGAGCAACATTATTAATATCTAATTTTACAAATGATTAATATTTCTACTGGAAGCCTGAGAAGAATACTTTTTATTAAAAATGTTATTCATATTATGAAAACTACATTTCTATTCTAAATGAGGCATTTTATTCCTATTCTATCAGCCTTCCTTAATCAAAGGTACATTTATTTGCCTTTTTTAGGACTCAGCATGAAAGCTCATCAGCTGGCATTTCTTGGCATTTCAGTAAATTGATCTCACCAGTTTACATCACACAAGTATCTTGTCCCCTCATGTTCAGCAAATGCTTCTTCAGTCCTTTTACATAAGGTATTATTCTTAAAAGGTAAATCTTGTAAATTTACTTGACCCAACATTAATTTAATGTTCACTATGGAATCCTAATGCTACTATATGTTTTTCCCTACTCAATGATAATACTTCGATGATAAGATGAAAATTAAAGTTGTTATCCCAATTCAAACAAAAGAATTACATATAGTCTTCTGCATTTAAGCAGCAGCTACTGTGCAGCTAATTCAGGTAAAGAACGTAAGATATGACTCAAATTACAATAGCAGAAATTTTAATTTATTCCTATTTACATTTGCTAGAGAATAAAAAAACCCCAAACCTTAAAGTGTTTACCTGAGCAGAAGAAAAACGGCAGTACCTCATCTATCAGTTTGGTAAGGAGGATGTAAGACATCAGAATATGCAGAAAAAGCATTGGTACTTAGAAACTGAAATGTTTGGCACCAGGTAACTACATAAAACTTACAGATGCAGAGTGAGAAAAATTACTTCTTTACCACTGGCGGGTAACTCTTTTTTAGAGATACTAATAAGCTAAAAGCTGGTTAAGGCTTCTTCTCACTTAAGCATTTATCTCTGATTTATGGAATTTGAAAGAAGAACAACATAGCCACCAAGAGACTGAAAATAATTCTTGGTGAAACTTTAGAAGTGGTTAGGATTTGTGAACATTTGGTTCAGCTATCTGTTACATTAATTAATCTGCCAACAAAGATAGTGCTGAAGTTGTCAGCAGGAAGAAAAGCTGGCTTCATATTTTTAAACAGTGAACCTATGTCTCTTTTTAACACAGTAATTAGCAACATGCTGCGTCCTCTGACTAATGACTCAAGCTGTCCCCGTATGTGCCTCTAGGATGACACTGGCTTTTCTGCCAACCCACACTTCTCCTGCTAACCAAGGACTCCCCCATGGCTGGTCTGGACGCCAATGCTGCCACCCACCAGCCTGTCCAGGATCCTGACGTTGTCACCTGCCCAGGCGAGCCAGGCTCATGCTCACAGTATGTGTTGTGACACATTGTGTGCTGCAATGGACACTGGTCTCTCCCCACGCCAATCATAATTCCAAAATACATGCCTTTTTGCATGCTTGCTGTTTGGAGATGCTGTGTTTTGTTGTTTTTCCTTATGCCAGTCCAATAGCAAGCATTCAGTTGTTGTCAGTTCCTGCTCCCTGTAACTTCAGCCCTGTCGGCTTCACTGGTGTGTGTGTTCCTAGGGCTCAAGGCAGAGCCTGCCAGTGCTGCTTACATGGTTTCCCGTCTCATCAAACGGGATGTACACAACCATCCACATCCAATTCTGCACTGGTGCAACTCCCGCCCTGCTGCCCCCCATGAAATAGCAGTGAAAGTGTAAGTATCATCAGTCTGTGATTAGGTATGGATGACACATCAACATGACCTGTAGCTAAAAAAATCCCACATAGCACAGCAAAATGATAAACGGACTGTCTTTGTGGCACATAAATAGGCATTGCTGTACAATATAAAGAGACCACTATAGGAATGAGTACACAACTTTCCCTAAAAGGAAAATTTCTGTCACACTTGTTTATTTTATTTAGACAAACAAAAGGAAAGAAAATAAAAATAATTCTTCCTCTTTTTTCTTTTGTTTAAAAAAGGGAAGAAACGAAAAAGAAACAATACTGATAAAACTTATTACTTATCAATATGCATTCTTTTTATTATCCTCACTTTTTTAAAGACTTTTATGTCAGCATATTTTTTTAATTTAATTCAGTCCTCATATAATATGGAGTAACCAAGAGTTTTTACAATATATTCTGTTCTATGCACTATTAATTTTGCTGTATGAAAAATATTTTCACAATACATTTAACTTCTTCCAAAATTGACAGTTTCTTCATTAAAATTGACAAAAACACTCAGCTAAGCAAAGCAGAAATTATTACAGGAAAGACCTTATATTAAATTAACTTGCAGAAAATTCTAGGTCATAAATTTCTTAAAACCAGGAAAGATTTATTATAATTATTATCTGACCATATTAATCTATGGGAGTTGTTGAAATTTAAGATTATTTTTTTTTGCTTGAATGAAACTTTAACATATCTGTATTCCAAAGTGTAGTGAAGATGCCTAGTTTTAAACACCTTGAGTACTGAGAAAATAGATTTAGCCATTTTGTCAGTGTATGATAGTCAGTAATAAGCATCTAATGCTACTATCTCCAATTATATGTTTTTAAGATATATTCCTGACTGTTTTCTTTGTAGTTCAACAAAATTTCAAGAAGTCCTTGGGTTGTTTTAACTGAAAACTGGACTTGCACAAATGAAGCTGAAGTCAGTAAATGTATCTATTTTCTCAATTCCCAGGTCCAATGTATTTTTGGCTAACCCAAAACTTAAATATAATAATTTGATCAGCTCTAATTATTGTGAGTAATTAACTTAGAGAAGAAAAATAAGAATTAAAAAGGTAAAAAACATGCATATTTATTTTAAGTACTAAATGCTTTCCAAAACCTCTATTTGTATCATGCTATTTTAGTGCATGTAGTATTCTTCATGCTTTGCATACTTTTAAAAAAATGCCTAATAAATGAATCATTATGCAAATTTTTACTATTATAGTTACACACTGGATTTATCTTATTACGTTGCTTCTTTTCAAACTGATTGCAACAATCTAAATGCAACCCATCTGTTTAATAGCTCCCTAAATGTCACACAAACGCATTTCACTGATGGTGCTGCTGCAGGTGTCATTCCAAATTGGTGATCTTGGTTTTTCTGATCCTTTTTGTTTTCTGAGTCAAACTGATGGGCAACTGTATCAGATTCTGGCTTAAAATCGTAACCATCCTGGGACTCATACAAAGATCCCACCTTTCTCTTCAGAAAGGCTGGTGATTTTAGTGTGATATGGCTGTGTTGAGTCTTGCTGCCCCTGCGGAGAGCACCATTGTGCGTGGCAGACTGGCCATACAGTAGCACTTGTCGTGTAGTCAGAATTATCAAGATATCGGTCAGCCTCATCACAGTCATTGTTCTAATCAAGCTTACAAATTGTTCCCCCCAAATGGCAAAATGTATCTCCTTCCTCCACTACCACTCACAGAAATGCTCACATAGGAAAGAGACTAAAAAACTTGGGGCATGCAGCAGCCTCTGGTCTGTGTGTATACATTAAACAAATGAACATGACACGTGTCGTATGTTGGCATATAGTCATCTTACCAGTGCACATATAAATGGCTAGTCTTATGTAGAATGGTTTACCTTAAAGACCACGTGCTCTGCTGTAAAATGAAGCTCAAGCAAGATTATTTCCTTTGAGAGGATCTGGGGGAATCGGCGTCTCTGGTTTCATGTTTATGATAGTTATGTGGAATATTTTTTTAAATAGTCAACTAAGAACTGTAGTAAGCAACAGAATTGCATAGACATTGCTACGCAAGGTCAAAGAACTGCCATCTCCCTGCCAATGTAAGTTGCTTCATGGTTATGTGTAAATGATGTAAGCCAGAGAGTCTGAATAGGAATATAAACTATGAAATATTTTAAATGGTATACTCGCCAACAGAGACGAAAGTTTGTCAATGATCATGTGCTGAATACTTTTTAAACAAAAGGAGCTGGTTCAGTTCTGGACCTAAATAATTATTTATTTGGATAACAGATCTATTAACTAAAACAGTCTGTCCTCAAAATCTGCTGCTCCCCATCATGATGTCTACCTAGACTTTAGGAAAGCCTTTGACATTGCTTCTCACAGTACTCTCCTGGAGAAACTGGCCACTCATGGCTTGGATGGGCAGGTGTACTCTTCACTGAGTAAAAAACTGTCTGTCTGACTGGGCCTGAAGAGTTGTGGTGAATGGAACTAAATCCAGTTGGCAGCTGGTCACAAATGGTGTTCCCCAGGGCTCAGTACTGGGACCAGTTCTGTTTGTTATCTTTATCAATGATCTGGATGAGGCAAGTGAATGCACCCTCAGTAAGTTTGCAGATGAGACCGAGTTGGGTGGGAGTGTTGACCTGCTGGAGGGTAGGATGGGTCTACAGAGGGATCTGGAAAGGTTGGATTGGTGGACCAAGGTGTATGATGTTCAACAAGGCCAAGTGCCAGGTCCTGCACTTGGGTCACAACAACCCCAGGCAACGCTACAGGCTTGGGGAAGAGTGGATGGAAAGTTGCCCAGCAGAAAAGGACCTGGAGGTATTGGTTGACAGCTGGCTGAATATGACCCAACAGTGTGCCCAGTTGGCCAAGAAGACCAATAGCATCCTGGCTTGCATCAGAGATAGTGTGGCCAGCAGGACTAGTCAAGTGGTCGTCCCTATGTACTCAGCACTGCTGAGGCCTCACCTCAAATATTGTGTTCAATTTTGGGCACCTTACTACAAGAAAGACATTGAGGTGTTGGAGCATGTTCATAGGAGAGAAACAAAGCTCATGAGGAGTCTAGAGCACAAGTCCTGTGATGAGTGAGTGAGGGAACTGGGGTTGTTTTACCTGGAGAAAAGGAAGCTGAGGGGAGACCTTATTGCTTTCTCCAACTACCTGAAAGGAGGCTGTACTGAGGTGGGGGTTGGTCTCATCTCCCAAGTAATGAGGGATAGAACAAGAGGAAATGGCCTTAAGTTGTGCCAGGGGAGGTTTAGATTGGATATTAGGAAAAATTTTTTCACTGATAGGGTTGTCAAACATTGGAACAGGCTGCCCAGGGGAGTGGTTGTGTCGCCATCCCTGGAGGTATTTAAAAGATGTGTAGATGTGGTGCTTAGGGACATGGTTTAGTGGTGCACTTGGCAGTGTTAGTTTAATGGTTGGACTTGATGTTCTTAAAGATATTTTGCAACAAAAGCGATTCTATAATTCTATGATTCTATGACACCTTTACTGCTTTTGACATTGACTACCTGAAGCAAATTTTTTGTTCACTTAAAGTGGATGTTTTACCCACACAGAGCTTTTATTGATATTGGAAATGGGGAGGTCTTGAGTTAGTCTCAAAATAACACGACAGGACTGTATGAGGAATGTATTTGACAAACGTATCTATTTATCTTGCGTCCTAGTTACTACAAACCTACTTGATTTGAAGCAGAAACACAAATCATCTTGTTTGCTTTGCACACAGACAAGACTACCCAATTTCAGGTAGGAAGTCAAACCTTTTGTATTATCTGCCTCTTTGGCACAATTGCGTAAAAACAATAAAACTAAGATAACAGTCTGCAACTACTTGAAGGAATCAGATGATCCAGCATGCAGTTGGATACCCAATCTGCAAAGTGGTAATAACCACATGGAGGTGAAAGCACTGGCAAGGTGGTCTTACCTGTGAAAAGATCAACACCTTTGGATCAGACTAGTATTCTTCCTCAGAAATATGTATATATAATAAAAATAGAATAGAATAGAATAGAATAATAATATAATATATAATGTAATTATAATATAATGTAATTATAATATAATAATATATAATAAGATATAAATATATAGACACCAACTCCAACTCAGTGGGGTATAGTGAAGAACAATTTTCACTTTGGTCTTGGGCCCTCTTGTTGAAGTGCTCTCAAGGCTACATCTTGACCTGGAGATGAAGAACAACCCCACATTGGGGCTGTCAACAACGGTAAGGTGTAAGACTTGGAGGTATTAAAAATCTAAGGCTTGACAGGTATATTTGTTCAGTACTTGAGTTTTAAGTGTTAGCAGCTAAATTGTCTAATAGCTGAGGAGAAGTAAGTGTATGTTTGAAGTCTTGGGAGTTACCTGTTGTCTCCGTCACTCAGAAAACTTCCACCACAGCAGTCCCCAGATTCCAGCAATACCAACTGCAATTCTCATCTTAGATATACATGCCAATTTTATGCAACTAAGTGACTAGATAGTAAGAACCTTCTTTAATAATGAGTCCCTATTGCTGTACTTAATATTAAAACATAAATGTCACTGTTATGTTTCTTATGATTCAAGTTATGTAAGAAATTTTTACTGTTTGATAAGATACGGTCCCTGAGCTGCAATATTACTTACCTCATACTGGTATCTATTTCATACTCTTATATTTTAGAGGTAAGATATTTCAGTTAGCATGAGGGGAATACTCTTACCACAGCTACTTGGTAAGAAAAGCTCCTCAGAAGAACAGCCATTGAAACAGGTGACTACAACAGGAAAACACTATGCGTTAAACAACCAGGTCTTACTCGGAGAAGATACAAGCATCTCTTTCACAACCAAAAATATGCAGCTTGCTTTAGGAAGGGTTCACGCTATATTTTGTAAACAGAGAGAAGTGAATTGGTGTTTTTCTTCTTTTTTTTTTTTTTTCCTGTCTTGGTTGTGTGCAATAAGCCTTTTATGTGCCAATCTCAGAATTTTCCTGTCAAATTAAATGTTGTCCTTAAAGATACTGCGTGTACTGCCCTTTGTATTTCTTACCAGGACTAATAATTCTGAATGGATTCCAGCAACAAACCATTTGAACACAGTATAGTTGTGGTAAGAGGGAAAACTGATCAGTTAGTCTGTTATGACTAACTTCTGATGTAATAAGCCAATTATGAAAAGATCAAGAAAAATTAAATAAAATCTTAAATTAATATGATGCAACCATTTATCATCCACCCAAGTATTAGGCAAATACAGTGCTACTAGTGCCCTGGCAATCCATTATTCCTGATGCTTTTTAATGTTACTATTAGGAGAAGAATAAAAAAAAATTCACGGTGCACAGCAGTCTCATTAACATGAAATCCCTGAAGCAAGAGACATAGCAAAAATGATAAAACGAAAAGGCTGGCAGCTTTGCAAAAAAAATGCCTGTGAAGTGTTCTTTGAATATTTTAGGGATGGATTTTTTTTCATTCCTTCTTTATTTTGACAGAGTACTAATATGAGAAAAAATTGTATTAAAAATCTGATACTTTCATCCGCCAGACTGTTGCAGATCTTTTTTCGTCTACACCTAGAACTTCACTTTCTTTTTATTTAGTTACTTTTGCAATTTGAAATTCGTATGCTGTGCTTAGATATAACTAAAAAAGGCTTGTTCCTTACAATAAAAATATCATATGACGCTAAAAAAGAGGCTTTTAAGAAATGAAATCCAAGATTTTAAATTGTAAGTACAAAGCAAATTTTATATTATTAACGAGGTAGCTATTATTCAAAAAGCTTTTTTCTTTCCATCTAGTCAACAAAGCAATGTTTCCACCTATTCACCTGTCCAAGACCATTATCTAAATATTTACCTGAAGCCTGAAAATGCTTTTAAACACATTCAGCTAACAATAGAAATTCCAAGTACATAACAGATTCTATATGAAGACACTGATAGTTCCTGATATAGTACCAGTCATCAATGCTTACAAAAATAATCTACTGAGAGTCTGAACAACTGGAAAAAGTAGAAGTGAAACTTTTTCTGTATTTGCAGCAACTGCCTTGTATGGTTATATGGTTTTGCATACACCTTGTCCTCCTACCCGATGTAACTCACAAGACACAAATGGATCATGCCAAAAGTACTCAAAATCCTTAAACATCATTTAACTTACACACTGACTTACCTTTCACAGTCCTCTCTTGCTTCTGTTTTCTCACCTGAACATCTTCAACCTGGTGCGTACAAAAACATCCCTTGCTACAGTATGCTTTTACATTTTGCTATGGTCCTCTGATCTCTGGGAAAAAAAGGAGGCAGACTTTCTTTCCCAGAGACTTCGTTGTGCTGCTCACTGCGTTGCTTCTTCATTCTTCTATGAAAGTTCAGACTGTCCGCTCACTCGTCTCGTGTCTAATTTTGCTCATCTTTTTGGTAGACAGGTCTCAAACTTTTTCATACTTCATGTTCAGCCTACCTCTAATGTGTATTCTGTACAAAACCCTAAAAGAAAAAAGTATTAAAAAAATATTATGGGGACATACTGTGAGCTTGTATTTTATGTCATCCAATGAACAGACAGGAACAGACAGAATCATAGGATAGACTTACTGTTTGGAAACTTCACGTGAAATACTCTTCTCAGTTACCATGTTATGTTAGTATAATTGAAATAAAGTAAGCAATGGAATTACTGAGACCAGTAATGTCTCTATTTATTCAAAAAATGCAAAAGAAAAAAAAAAAAGAATTTAAATAGAAGCTTAAAAAAATAATCAACAAAACAAAAAG
>VXBH01004249.1:23496-55493 GCA_013400035.1 Rynchops niger | reverse complement strand
CACTAGAAATTATTAATTTTTTTACAGCATAGTTTGTGTCTTGGAAATCTTTTTGTATGCAATTCCAGCCCCAGGATTCCACCTATGATTTCATTCTTTTTGTGTTCTATTTAAAATTCTAGATTATATTAAAATTGTGGTATATCAATAGCAAGAGTTAGAACAAAAAAGTGAAATTTAGAACTTTTTTTTTAGTCCTTTTAAAATATTGGTTAATTTCTTCTTTTTCAAAGCAGAAATTTATGGGTTGGATTCCAGACCCATCACTAGAAGTTTGAACATAAATTTTTCAAGGGTAGAGGTAAAACAACACTAGAAATGTCTGAAATCTAATCTCTTATCAGAAAAAGTAGAGCCAAAAAATGATTCATGCATCAATTCAAGAAGACATACGATAATTTAGTTTGCAGCCAGAAGCAATTTGTATTGGCTTGTGAGTCTTTTAATACAATAGAATTTTAAATGTGCTATCCAAATGCTTGTGAATCCTACAAGCTATTATCTGTCATCTGCGGTCATTCTGCTTAAAAGATGGTATTTATCTGTGCAGATGAAATAATTCATTTTTTAACATCACCATAGTTATAGTCAAAACCAGTTCAAAGGTTTTCACTGGCATGAATGGGTGGAAAAAAACAGCTACATGCATTATTAATGCATGGACAATTATTTTAATTCTGCATAAAACCAGTGACTCCTGGCTCTGAGTGCCCACTGATGAGAAACTGCAGCACGGGGCCCTGCACAGCAGCAAGCTGACACTAACTAGTGCTCGACTGAGTGCTCGGCACAGGGACAAGATACCGACTTGGTCTTGTGCAAAATGGCCCAATTCATTGTACTTTGGGAACATTTCAGTGCTTGCTTCCCACTGTCTCATAGGCACAAGGCACTACGGATCATCTGTTCCTAACTAAAGTTGATAATTAGCCAGTACTCTGAAGCAGGATTGATTGTATTTCGCCTTTGTGCTAGCAAGGAACTGTTACAGGGATAAGCAATCAATAATCAGGATGCATGAGAAAATTGCTTCCCGCCTCTGCTCGGCATGAATATTGAGGTTTTTCAGGCATCAAACATCCACTCTTGGTGACAGGCAAAGTTCACCTGTCCAAACCAAATATTACATATTTGAATTTTCTCTCTACTGGCTTCCAATCCCACCTTTTTTCTTGTCCTGACGAAACTGGAGAATATTACAGAGGACCTTCAACTACTTCCACTGGGTATAGTGAGATATGTCCACTAAAATCCAGAGGGCTACAAAAGCGTGACAGATTTGATACCTCCAGATGAATGCTATTGGGGTAATGCTCCACAACATGCATGGAGCTCAAGTTAGGAGATTAGAAGCAGATGGGAAAAACTGTGGACACAGATGCTGGCAGGTGAAAGAGGAGAATGAGAATGGTGTCTTCACTTGACTCAAGTGGGAGGTAGAAACTGTATGGGCTTAAGTGGAGATGCTCCCAGATTTTTTCTCAGGGATCTGACTTACAGGGTTAGATTTGTAGTATTACTTTATTGGGTCTTTGCCTTTACACCTTTTAAGTGGAGACTTATCAGTCTGTTGTGGGCACCAGTTTGTTGAGACCCAAGAAGGCTAAACTATGACCCAAGCTGCATGTGCTCAGCCCAGTTTGGGGAGCAAAGATGTGACCCAGTATATTCTATGAGATATCTGAGCATTAAACCTGTCAAGAATTTTTTCTGGGAGATACATATTAGCGAATGCCAGAAAGTATTTTTTTGTCTTATTCATAATATTGCAAATAATTGAGTAGTTATGACTCAAGGGTATTATTTTAAAATCTCTACCAATTTAGAAGCTTATTTTTTTACTCAAATTTGTTGTGTCTGAACCCTGAATTTGTAGGGTGAAGGGTCACAGAAAAGGAGGTTGGTCTGAATGAGCGGGACCTCTTCATTCTCCAATGGAAATTGCACTGTCTCCCATCAGAGATACAAGTTAGAACCGGTACTGAACACCAGACATACAAATGTACACACATTCCACAAAAAATACACTTGCGTCCTACCAATTCATTCATCCCATGTTTTCACCAGTGTCTGGGTAAAACAGAATTATTACATGTGGCATTATTTAACTGTAAAGGCTTCTTGGCATTTTTAAACTAAGTGATTTGTATTCTCTACTGTGAGGAATGTTTTAGCAACTGTAAAGTAATTTGTCATCATACATGTTATTGACAAAGTTTAAGTCCTTAGAGATTATAACAGTGTAAATGTTAAGTTCAGAGACACCTATGAAGGAGAAGCACAACGGACGTAAGAAAAAAAAAAATGATGTAAACTATTTTTTCATCGGGGTGGAAAGCATAAAATCTCAGTTTACAGAAAATACGCATGCTTATAGCAAATATGAGAAAATATATCTAAATAAAGATGAAGGCTGCCTCTGAAAAATGATAGTATCATGTAAAATAACAAGTTACATAGTCCATGTTTTTAACAATAATATAATGCACAACTAATGAGTATCATGTTTCTAACACTCAGGATTTTTAATTGCTTTCTTTTATGGTTCATTAATGAAATGGAAAATGTTCAGACTATTCAGAACGCTTTTTTTTTTAACAGTTAAAAGAGGGGAAAAGACACCAACTGTGAGCTATAAGCACAGCATGATTTCCTAGAAAAATCTTTTACACGCCTCTTGCATGGTAAGGTTGTTCCTCAAAAATTAACCATAATTAATATAATGATTTTACACTTTGCTTGGATCAAAGAGCTGGTAGACTTTCAGATAACTTCTTTTTATCAGTGTTAGAAAACCCTAGTATCTTATGGGTCATATTTCCCTAGTGTGACTTCATTTATTTCCCATTATCAAACTTCAGAATGATCTCAAATGATTATTCCAAGAAAATCAGATCATTTGGTCTTTGTTTTCAATTCCATACACTCTTTTTTCTTAATGTCTTTTGGGATAAGTCTACCTTTGTTAACCCTGAAAATTCTTTTCAGAATGAATTTATGAGTATGAAGCAACAAATCCTGCTTTCTCAAAAGACTTTCTATACATCCAGACCAGTCGGAAGGAAAGTCTGAATAATCATAAAGTCAAATAGAGGTGATTTTTTTCTTGGCAGATGTTCTTTTTTTGTTGTTTCTGTTGTTGGTTTGGTTTGGTTTTTTGGTTTTTTTTGGTTTTTTTTTTGTTTGTTTGTTTTGTTTTGTTTTGTTTTTTTTTGTTAGGAGTGGTACATGTGATCGTTTTTATTTGGAAGGAAAATTTACATCAATGTGCAGGCTGCATTTTGATATACAGTTAATGAGAGAAAGATACTAAATTGAGAGTGTTACAAAGCAATTATAAGTCTCATTGTGTACTATACAAATAGTAATGTTTTTAATATGTGAAGAGGAGAATAGGAAGTTCATACTTTATGTACTCAATTAATTGAGACAGATACTCTATAGTATATATTCATTAATATTTAGATTTAAATTAAGTCAAGCATTTCAGATCAACGACTCCTATCATTTCACAGAATGAACTGTGGTCTGCCATAACCATGTAATCAGTCTTTTAACTGAAAACAAATCCTATCTACTAATGCTATTGGTATGATTATGCAGAGAGGTGTCTTAATGAGCTATTGGGCTATAGCTTGGGAACCAGCCCTCTATGTAAAACTGTAAATTTAAGTAATTATGCTAGCAATAGGGAACTTAAAGTATGTAAAAGAATATAAACTGTTTACGTAATTTTAGTGTACGTGAGCTATGGAAGTGGAAGTACCAAGCTGGCAGTTTTTGGTGTATCTTGAACTTATTTCACCCTTACTTGTCTCTGCAAGGCCTAAAAGGGTCATTAAGATGGAATTGGATTTTTTTGATTATTCAGTAATTGACTTGGTGGCTAAAATGTTGTGCTGTTCATAAAACACAGGTAAATTGCACCATTTGCAAAAATATAGGTATTTGCGTCAAGTAAATTGATTTCATCATAAATTAGAAGTTTGGGCAACCTGAGATCATTTACCAAAGTAATCTCAAATTCAAGAAAATAACACTAAATCAATCACTGTGGATTAAATCTGCTATTTCTAGGGTGCAACTCCAACACTAGGGAATTAGAGCGTGTTTCTCAAGTCTGCGGTGGTGTAAGGGCTGGTACCTAAGATTTAGGACATCTTAGCACTATATTGAGGACTCTCCAATCCTGTCATTTCAGGCAATGGTTGAGTAAAACTACATTCCAACCAATTCCATGTTGCTGTGAGCTGTCAAACCATAAATGTCTGCAAAAGCTTTAAAAGTACTCTTTGCTTTGTTAAACTGGCAGACAGAGAAACTATTGTTCCAAGGATGTTCTCTTATAAACTTTGAGACAGGACAAGGTGCTTTTTCAGCCAGTTTTAACAAATTAGTAAACCTATATGCAATTCTTCCTTCCTCCTATCATGTGGTGGAGGCAGACTGTGGATATTTGTCACCAGATCATTTTTTCTGCATTCAGAATGCAGTGAGATACACATTCAGTGATCTGTGAATGGGATGTTACATGATTTTCTTGGAGATTTTATTCACCATAAACTGAATATGCTGCTACTTGTTTAGGGAACAGCTAAGTTTCATTGCTGAGGAGTCAACTTCTATTGTTTAGATATTGTGCAGCTTTTTTGACCCATGAGCCCTTTCTCCTTAGAACAATTTACACTCAAGAACGTGAAAGCAGCAAATTGTTTTTATATATACTGTCTTCTTCTGAAATGAAAATTATTTTACTTTTATCTTTTGTCTCCTTTTTATCCCAATGCAGTGTATTTCCTTTTTTTGTGTGAAATAATATTTATTTTATGATTTTACTCCATTAACTTTTTTTGTGTATCTGGAAAGGGAATTTCTCAATGTAACACCCCTAGTAACTTTCCTGGATGAGGTCCAAGAAGTTGCTGTATATTCTCTGAATTGTTCTAATTTTTACGAGCCACGTCACAGATGATTGAATCATCTCGGGCACCCACAGATCTTAAAGTAGTGAAATAGTTCTCAGTCATCATAAAGTTCAGATCCCTGAGATAAACCATTTGATTCATAACCATTGCAGTGTGAACTGTGTTATTTGTCAGAATGCAACACTTACTTTTGGCTTCAACCCTATGTTTTATTTTACATTTATTCAGTTTTCAGTACTAACCAAACCAATAACACTGATTGTACTGAATGCATTTGTTAAAATATATCTTTAAAGAGAAAAGGAAAGAGAAGATCAGAGATGTCACTGGCATACTTCAAATGCAACTAATCTGCAGTTTACAGAAGATATATAGATTTTATTAATATCAGAAGATTAATGAAATGTGTTAGTGGTCAATGATACATGGATAAAACACAGGGTCAATATTTTCCAAAAGATTTATATATTGCTTCTGCTTTCTTCTGATGTTTTCAAAATTTGCTTATCTCTTTACTTCTTTATAGATGACTTGTTGACTTTGCATAAGTGAAAAATAAAATTTTCATTTCCCCTGAGAAGAGTCTGTCTGCTTCATCTCATTTCCTCCCATTGGGTATTCATACAGGTGGATAACATCCTCCTGAGCCTTCTCTTCTCCAGATCTAACAGCCCCTTAAAAATCTTTGGTCTCTGGGGTGGACTGGCTCCAGTAAGTCTATAACTGTCTCATACTGGGGAGCTCAGAGCTGGAGTACGACTCCAAGTTTGGCCTTATCAGTGCTGAGTAGAAGGGAAGGGTTCCATTCCTCAACAGATGGCAGTTCTCTTACTAATGCAGCTGCAACAGTTGCTGGTCTTTTTGGCCATAAGGGCACATTGCTGTCTCGTAGTCTGCTTGGTGTCACTGAGACCTCTGACACCCTCTCTGCAAACTGATTTTTCAGCCATTTGGCTCCCAGTGTGTACTGGTGCTTGGGGTTATTCCTCCACAGATGCAGGACTTTGCATTTCCCTTTGTTCAACGTCATGTGATTCCTCTCAGTTCAACTCTCCAGCCTGTCCAGATCCCTCTGAATGGCAACATAACCATCTGGTGTACCCTCCACTCCTTCCATTTTTGTGCCATTGGCAAACTTGCTGAGCCCATTGCCCACGTCATTAACGATGAGGTTAAATAATACTGGCTCTATATTGACACTGGAGTAAACCATTAGTAACTTGCCTCTAAGTGGACTTTGTCCCACTGATCATAACCCTCTTGAGCCTCCCTCTTCAGCCAGTTTTCAAGCCACCTTACTGTTCACTTACCTAGCCTGTACTTTGGTCAGCTTGTTTATGAGGATGCTATGGGATACTGTGTCAAATGCCTTACTAAAGCCAAGGTAAACAATATCCACCGCTCTCCCCTCATCCACTAAACTGGTCACCTAGTTGTAAAAGGCTGTTACTAGTTAAGCATGATTTCCCCTTTGCAAATCCATGCTGACTAGTCCCCTTCACTTTCTTGTCCTTCACATGTTTGGAAATGGTTTCCAGGATTAGTTGCTCCTTCAGTTATTACTGTAATAAACACAAAGAAAATTCACACTACATCTCATGAAATTTGTGATGAAGCAGCACATGAGTTTTCAGCAAGATACTGTTTCCAGTTTGTGACACTGCTACCACCATATAATTTCAAAAACCTGTTCTGTTATAAATAAAAATAATAACAAAAACACCATGTCCAGACTTGAAAAGAATTGAACTGAAGCACAAACAAGGAAACAGAGGTGAAATCAGTCTCTAACATACTGGCTTATATGGATATCTTGGAAGTCCTGTTCTTCTCCATGAGACTTATTTAGGCACAAGTTAATAATTGAATCAAAACACATTTAACAGATTCACATGTTTTTAAAAGCCTGATCTTCTGTAGATCATGCAGAATTTTATTTCACCACATTAATTCCATATGGAGATCAATAATGAGCATTTGTAAAAACAGTGATTTCCTGTTTGCTACAGTGCTAGTTGCTCATGAAAACAGTGCAGATAATTACACAAACTGCTTGGTGTGTAGCAATGTATCTGACAAAAGAGTAGTGCCAGCCTACCTTAACTCCATGATGACCTTCAAAGTGATGGAAATTTTATCAGACCCTTAGGATAAATACACCTGAAGATTAATTTAGAATTCTTCAGTAATTCACACATGTCCCCCCAATATCAGCCTTTGCTTCCTTTCTCAAAAATAAATATACCATTTTAAGTGTTGGGCTTTTCATATACCAGTATAGTCTGTAAATTCTTCATTAAGGACACATAGCAGAAGTGAAAGAAAAAGCTTGATTCTTATTAAGGTGTGGTTGGATTTTATTCTCACTGAAATTGTCTTGTTTGCATACGAATTATTTTGTTAAGGCTGTTCACTGAGCTGACATGTGCTGTCAATACAATACTTTAAATGAATAAATTTCATTGAATTGATACAAAAAGTATTGGCAGTAACATTCATGATTTTGTGGGTGATAAAAAATCATACAGTAGCATTATAGAAAAATGAAAGAACTGAGCAGCTCAATAAATGTACCAACAATTTGCCCAAGCGAAAGCCTGCATAATCTTTAAAGAGTCTGTTAATAACACAGAGGGGAAAAAAAAGCAAATGAAATTTTCTAAAATTAATTTATTTCTTTGTGGTCTTTTCCTACAGCTAACTAATTAACCTAGACATGGTATTGTTTTCATAGATGGGTAACCTGAAAAAACAATGATGTCACAGCATCTTCACACTGTTGTTTGTTTGAGTGTTAACTTTTCAGAGGTTTCCCTGGGTAAATGATCTGCTATAAGAGTATAGAATATCTACGCAAATGACCAGCATAGCAGTGCAATCTTTTCAGGCATTCTACGAAGTGTAAGAGAAATATCTCAAAACAAATCACAAACTGATTTTGCATGTCACTGACTTGTTCATAAGCTAGAGGCCTCAGGCAGTTAAAGAAGATATATTTTTACAAACAGGAAAGTGAATGGCTTCATAGATAGGGCTTCTGGTATAGCACTAAGTCTTTTGAAACATTTCTTATGCAGCATTGCAAGTACAAAAAAATTAATGCACTCCAGTAAATTGAGAGCTTAATCTAAGTTTTCCAACAAAAGCTGCTCTATCTCTTAATATCACCCGGGCTGAGGAAGCAAAACTAGTGGCACTTCAGAATTAGAAAGCTTTTGTCCTTTATTGCCAGCTTTAAAGATGTTTTTGCCTTATCGACTCTAGCTTCAGTAAAATGTTGAGGCTCAGGTAGATTGGAATGGACCATAGAGCAAGAAGAATAAGCCTGGTTTTTTGAAAGGAGGTGATAAGGATACCTCGAGTAACAGAAATAATGATCTGACTAATACTTTTTTAAAAATAGGTTTTGTCTTTTGAACTTGGCTACCAGGAGGCAAAGCACTACATGTCTAATATCTTTTTTCTTTTGGTTAGTTTTTTAACAATCAATGAAGACTTCAAGACAGTGTAGCTCAGCACAAAGGAAGTGATCATTCAGAATCTGAATTACACCAATATAAACATAAATACTCCAAACAAATTAAATCCCAGAATCACTGAAGATTCTTGCAGAGTGAAGCACACTTTAGATACTAATTTTCTGAAGGAAATAGTGAACTTCAAGTTAGGATGGCCTTTTAGGCTCTTTCTCCAACACCTTTTGAATTGGTAATTACTTTAATCAAATAAAGAAAATGTGGGAAAAAACAGAAAATAATGAGAAAAATAAAAACAAAGCCAAATAATTTCAGCATAGGTTGAAATCTAAATTTGCCATTTCTACTATAAACCAGAATATATTTAAATTTGTAAGGTGCTGATCCAAAGTGATCTCTGAAGCTGCTGCAAAGACTCCCTAACACTAAATTTAGTTCAGGTTTGAACCACGCTTTTTCCATTTTACCATAAAGAAACACAATGCAGCATGGAAAGTATAATGTAGTATAAACTATAATGAAGTACAACTAATGAGAATCTATTTGTATAACAGAAATAGAAGAGAAATAGAATTGAAACTAGATAAAGTGACAAAGAAAAAGCAATATCCTACACCTCATTTCCTGCAATAGTGCTCCATTCCTCTGCAAGGAGTAGGTTTTGAGTTGTTTTGTTTCTTTTAAGGACATGCTTTTGCTGCCTTCATGAAAAATCTGCTTGACACTGGTATAACGTCAAGTCTCTCAAATGAAATCACAGTTTGCACTTTCCTAGAGGTAGCTGAGCTCCTAAAATAGGAGAGCTAACTCTGCTGGGCTTGCTCAAGCCTCTCATGAGACCTAGTGCTAACCACCTTGTATAAATACAGTAAACACAGAAATGCCAAGTATTTTGCAGTCTTTCATAGCTTCTCCATTTGCCCATCATACATAAAAATATTTTTGCTACAGAGCCCATGGGAAATTTTCTTTTTTTCACATTACTAACAGCTGACTAAACAGAACAATCCATGTAATGTTTGTTTCCCATTTGCTTGAGACTAGAAGATGGAATTAAACTTCACAGCAGAGAATGCATTTTTCATGTAATCTTAATGACTTCAACCATTACCACCTTGGTTATGCACACCATGTGTAAAGGAAAAATTAATTTTCATAAAAGTCAAAGACAGAGAAAGGAATAGCAGATGGCTGTCCGATATGGCTATAATTTCCTCCCCTAGTTCAAACAACAGACAACAAAAAGCCCTGGTCCCACTGACCAGAGTTTTTAGTATTACTGTTAGTTTAAAATAGTCAACACCAAAATACATTAAAAGAAAATACGATAAAATCTCTTGTGGTTTGCAGAAGCTGGAAAGTTTGTGGTAAATTAATGTAATACAAAAGAGAGAAGGAAGCTTCACAGCCGAGATGACTAAGTGATGCTTGAATGACTGGATTTGATGCACATCCATGCCAAACGTTTGTGTGATTCTAGACAAATAGCACAAGCTTTTTGCTTCGCAACAAACAAGTTACTTGTACCACACTTTTCACATGTGGTCACTAGATGCATGTCTCTTCTTCTGGTGATCCAATTTGTCCTCTTGTGATACAAATTAAAGGAGTATTGATTGATTCACCTTTGCTACTGAAGTCATCAAGACTTGTGCCAGCACTATTGAAAGGATTTTACAGTGTAGAGTTCTCTGATTAAAAAATAATACAAAATCCAATAAAATAAAACAGGTGTTTGTCTTTCAAACACAGATGCAAATCAGGTAGAGAAACTTCAAAACTTTTTTTTATTTGTGCTTCAGTTTTCCATTTGGCTACTGAAATCCTTCTCTGCAATTCCCTTACATCACAAATGCTATTCATGACATGACACAGGAGTATATGAAAAAATGCATAATTATATCTTCAATTAAGGTCAGAACGCTATGCTTTAATCTGCCCTTTGAGCCATAAGGGAAAGATAAAGCATTGGTTAACTGAGCAGTGTGCATTACACGTCTATAGTACAGCTCATGTAAAAGATCGAAAAAAGTATGCATCTGTTTTCTGGTATAATGCACTCCAATGTGTGACCAAAAGTCTTAATCTCATCATCATTCACAGCTGTTGGACTGTTTTGCAGCTCATCCTCTGACAGTGTGTCCCTTTGGAAGGAAGCCGAGAAACTGGTAGCTGACACGCATCCAGACCTTACAGATATATATATATATATATACGTATAGGTCTCTGTGTCTCACTGTGGGAACATAGCCACAACGTAGGGCAGGGCTTCAGGGCACATGACTTCTGTAACCATGTGATTAAGACTGTACCATGTCTTGGGGCTTAATAAAGGTAGATAGGCAAAGCTAACTTCTGCTTTTTTTAATATCTGAGTGAGCTTTAACAGTCTTTAATGATATTCTTGAGTGCAATACCTATGATTAACACAGTGAATATAAAGGGGTGTGTATTAACTGATATCCCTTCTTTGATTTCTGTCAGTTTTGGTTTTATCCTAGACTTTACGATGATCCCCTTTCTACTTCCTCTGATGGCAATGAAAAATTTGATTTTGACTATATTGAGGTTTACACAACTAATCCGAAATGATCAGACTATTTTAATGATTTCTCAATCAGTGAGACCAAATTTGAAGGCTCTTTTCCCAGTTGCCTTCCAATGTATGTCTTCACTTTAAACGTCAGCGTTATTATGCGTTGTTGATTCTTGCTTTAAAAATGCATTGAGGTCGTAAAATTATTCTAAAGAATAGACAAGAACTAAAATACATTTTTCTTATGCTAAGTGAATTAGTAATGGGGTTTGGAGGGGAAATAACTTAGTTCCAAAGACCTGAGTCGTTAAACTAAACTTCTTCCATACTTTAGTGCACACACCTAGAAGCAGTACTTATTTCCTTGGAAAATTCTCACTAATTTACAGATAGTTTTATCACAGAAAAAACAGCCATGCTGCAAATGGTAATTATTCTTAAATGTTATCCAACTGCAAATAAAACTTTCGCTAGGAAAAAATAGTATAAGGAGCTATCATATGCAGTATGAAATTCTGACATTTTTTCAACAATTAATATGGTTATTTAACCTACTTACTGCAGGAAAGTTCACATAGGTCTGAAAGATTTACGCAACCAACACTACACTCAAAATTCCTTGGAGCAAGTATTTCAGCACATCAGTCTTCAGTGGTAAGAGAACCTCTGTACCTGGAACGTGCATTGCCTTCTAGCAGATGTAAGGCATGTAAAAAGATGCAAAAAAAAGCTTTTGACATTGTGAATATTTTCAGCACTGTAACTGATTTTGTTCCCAGTTTCCTGTTTTCCTTCCATTGTCCTGCTGCCAGGTCTTCGGTAAGGTGGTACTTGCAGGACAGTCCCCCAAACTGTCAAATTTCTGTCCTGTTCTCTCTGAAGCTCGCAGAGAAGTAGCAGATGGGCACCTTCTTCCCGTTTCTCTTCTCTGTGACTGAAATGCATGGTGAACAAAGAAGAAAACAGCACTCACAACAGCCTCAGTTAACACCAGAGTGGTGTCATCCCATCCCCTGAGTGGACTGTATTAGCTAAGATGTAAGAGCAGTACCAACTTTCGTCAATGGGCCCAGTTTAGAGGCTAAGAGCTGGAAGTATATCCTGTAGGCAGGGCTCTTAATGGGCTCACTGTATATACGTATGTTCTCTCAAACCGTATGTTCAGTTGAACCGAAGAATAATCATTGAAGATTCTTGCAAAGCAAGGCACACTTTCACTATTTTGTGGAGGAAACAGTGAACTTCAAGTTACAATGGCCTTTTCATCTTTTTCTACAACACTATTTGAATTGGTAATTACTTTAATTAAATTAAGAAGATGTGAAATAAAGCAGAAAATAATGAGAAAAATTAAAAACACAGCCAAATAATTTCAGCATAGGTTGAAATCTAAATTTGCCATTTCTACTATAAACCAGAATATATTTAAATTTGTAAGGTACTGATCCAAAGTGACGTCTGAAGCTGCTGCAGACTAAAGGGCAGGTGACCCATGAAGTATTTTGTGTCAAACTATTTCTGCAGTCTGTTAAGGTAAAGAGTCTCTCGGGGTATGTAAGAAATACAAGGTACAGATGAACATGTCTAAACCACCACACAGACTTCTCAAGTTAATTTGTCTTCATAACGGTAACAAAGATGTTTCTACTCTGTGATCAAGAAAGATGAAAATTACAAGAGTTTAAACTGGTTGTTTAGAGATCAGGATCAAAGCCAAATTTCAGTAGAAACGAAGGAGTGGGCTTCAGAAGCATAGAGCAAGCTGCAGAAATACAGCAATAAAATGTAAAACAAATAAGTTTCTCATGGCATCCAGCAGGACAATAGCAGAATTGGAAGCTGAAAAATTCACTAATAGATCTACTGCCTGAGGACAGATGGGGCAAATGAGATAGTAAACAAGAAGAGAAAAAGTAAGAATAAAATATCTATAGAGTTAGAAATCCTGTAAAAGATTCAGAAAGAAGGCACTCAAGAAAGAGATCATATTTTGATGCTTGTAAGATTCTTTCACATGCAATTTACCCAAGTGTTTACTTGCTGTCTTAGTAGATCTGTCTCTTACTGACATTTGGAAAAGTCAGAATCAGAGCCATGGTGTCAGCAACTTCAATCATATGCAAAATTGGAGCTTAAATAAATATTGATCCTTTGACAACAATGTTTATTTGACACGTAATCATGTCCTCCTCTTAATTATATGATACCAACACAAAACACCACTTACAAATCCTTTCTTTGTTCAACTGCATATAATGACAGACGATTAGAATTAATACTTTTCTGTGAAATAGTAGGGACATGGTTTGTTCATGAGGATATGCAGTTCACAAGTTTTCAGTACAAGAGGGTAAAAAGAAAAAATCAAGATGTGACACCATTTCTTTTCAGTCCAGATGGCCTCAAGAGTTACTCTAAAAACCAGTAGTATGAGGTACTTAAATGATGTTTTGACATTGCTAAGCAAAAGAGTTGAATTATATTTATCTTTACTAGATTCCCTACTAAATCTCTGGTGTCCTGGAGAAGTGTTCTGGGGCAAAAATCACTGTTCAGCTTGGGAAAACCAAAACATGGTCTGAGGTGTAAACAACTACCATAATAACAAGTGTAACCCATGTCACCTGTTTGCCCCAGACAACCATTTGCACTTTGTTTCCCTGTTTCTAAATAAGAGAAGGCAGAAAACAGTTGTCAGTGTGTGGAATGTGACTGTAACTGTATTATGACACCAAAATACAAGCGAATTTACAACAAACTGTATTATGACACCAAAATACAAGCGAATTACAGTATGGTTACTTTTCTGTCATCTTCTGCCTTTTGGGGGGGGGGTGGAATTTGAAATATAAAATATATTTTAGTTCCCTACCCACTGAATTTTACTTCAGGTAAATAGTAAAATTGGATTGTTTAGCCTTGCTTAGGTCCTTTTTGGGTCTGAAAGTTGTCAGGGAATCTCACTGATGCAGAACTCAGAGAACCTTGAGATGCGCTATCTGTATAGATCAGATGGACTTAGTTAACCTGAAAATTAAGTCTGATTTGCTGTTGCATTGCCAAAGCAGTTTTGTTCTTACCACATTGATTGATGTAACTTTGCAAATTCATAACTAATGAAATCTCGAGTACCTGTGATTTACATGATGGAGTCACTGATCTGAAATCAGTAATTTGGGACACTCCAAAATGGACTCGGTTAAAGTAATGTTCAATTGTTCGTTTATATTAAACCTGTTTTCTTTAAGCATAGAATGCTTATCAGCTATTCTTTCTATGTAAAAATGCCACTGCAATCAAAGGCATTTCTCCTTTCTTCTTATCTAATGCTAGATAATGCTGAGAGGGATAATTAAAAATTTAATAAAAATTTAAGGGCAATTACATCCTTCACAAGAAGCACAAGCTCTTATGAATCCTCAATAACTGCAAAACCATTGTTAATGACCAATCTTCTATGTCATCATTATTCTTAAAATGGCAAGTGTTAGACAAAAGGTCCAGAGTTAAGTCTCTGCACAGCACTCAGTCTTCAAGATTCTACAGAAATTCATGCTGGTAGCACATGCATTTGCTACTCATTATTTTGTACTCATTAAATGCCTGAGTATTCTGTTAGAAGCCAGTACCAAGTTTTTGTCTAGAGCAGTCCTTTAAAAAAAAATTTGACAAAATGGCAAATGTTAAAATAAATAAAAATCAGAAGATATTTCTTAGTGCTGTAATCTAAATGCTGGACATAGTTCTAACCTCCTCTATTAAATACTGAAAAAAAGTTTTGACTAAAACTTAGAAAAGAAAACAAACAACCTCTTTTTCTTTATGGAAAATTCCGTGAGATGTTTTGCGTTGATTTTTGTGCATATTTTCTGGGCGCAATAATGTTTTTTCAATTAGAAGTAATCATTTTGCTCCAGTAAAGCATCAATTTTTAAGTTGCATATTGCTCCTGAATTGCCTGATATAAGGCTAGATGCTCTTCTATAAATTTGGGTGGTTTTTTGAGTTTGTTAGCCTTAACTCTTACTTTTTATGTTTTTATTTTTGCTAATCTCTTTGAAAGACTACCAAAATTTTTAGTAGTTATGTACTTGAAGCTTCCGAAGGGAGATGTTACTTGAGATAATTCCATGGAATAGATGTAATTCAAAAGTATGGTGTAAGAGAGTTATCTATGAAAGACACAAGGGATGCTTGATCAATTTAATTGCCTGGAATAAATAAGGATTGAAATGTTTTAAATGGACAAAAATAAGGACAAAATATTTTTAATACATTTGTGCGTGTGGGCACGCGTGAATGTGCACATCTGTAATTTGAGGTTAAAGTGTCCTAGCAAAAGGGAAAAACTTTTCTTCAACCAGAACATTAATTCAAAATCAATAGGTAGTGAAAGAAAAAGTAATAGAGTGCCACAGTTGGGATAATCTACTGTAAGTGAGCATCAGCATCATGAAAATAAATAACTGTATGCATCAAATGGCTACGTGAAATCAAAACAGAATTAAGGCAATTTCTTTTAACCAAAAAAAAAAAGGTTTGTAGAAGCACTCAGGGTGTTTTCTGGGTAGGTAGAACTAAATATTGAATATCCACATTTTTAACTGTTCAACCGCCAGTCAGTTATAAATCAAAGTTGACATTTGATTTAATGTTAGCCCATTAGCTACATTAGCACAACACTGTTTCTGAGTTAACAAGCCTGAGGAATGGCAGGGACCACTACCCTGAGGGTACTAGACTAGATCAGCTTGACATTCATGTGTAAGCATGAGGGAAAGATCATAGCATCATGTAATGGTTTGTGTTGGAAGGAACCGTTCAGGTCCTCTAATCCAGCCCTTCTGTAATGAGCAGGGACACCTTCAACCAGATCAAGATCTCACCAGTGACACTATGTCTACATGCCATTTTATTCTACCTTCCATAATCCGAGCCAATGAAAAGAACAGTAGCAATGGACCTATGGCCAATAAAGAAAAACACTTTCATCCACGTCCACTTATGTTTTTAAGAGTCTGACTTGAAGTCTTCCTAAATCACTAAAAGGTGTATCTACCACTGACATCTGTCAATACCAGACTGGCCTAAGACAAGTTTTCTATAACTGAACTTTTGCCAATTTGCTGTTTGAATTAACATAAATTTTGCTGACCAAAATACACAATGCAAGCAAAACTTACAGACTGATTATCTGCAAAGATTAGCAGCAGTCAAATTTTACACAGGCATACTCCAGCAAGAATTCCCGTATTATGCAAAATAAAGAGAAAAATCTTATCCAATATGTCAGATCTGCAATCACTCTACCAAGTGAGGAAGTTTTAATTTTGAATATTCATAAAATCTTCAGTGTAATATATTTTGTAAGAGATTACTGAAACAAATCTGAATATTTTATAGAATTTGAGACTCCATCTCTTCAGATATATTCCATAAACTGAAAGATTAATGAAGTAATTGAATAAATTATTTGCTTGGTTTTAAGAATTGCAACACTGGCTAGAGTTAGGACACAAATTAAATGATAAAAGTAGCTTTAGTTATCTACTAAACCACATCCTGCTGCATAAACCTGAGATTCAAGAACAAAATGCCAACTCTCCAAAGGTTGTTACGAAAAGCAAGTGATGGAAATGTTATCTTATGCAAGTAATTTTTCTGTAAGGGCAGAAATGTTTTAAAACTAGCAAAAGAATACATGACCATATTCTTGGAAAGAGTAATAAAATTGTCATCATGGGATTTAGTCTAAATCTAAGGAGAAGTTCCCAGAGGCTATCAAATAACTGAAAAGACAAGCTTCCTGCCATAAAAAACAAACAAAAACCCAAACAAACAAACCCAAAAAGCTAACCACTTTTTGGAAGAGTTGTTAACTGAAGTCTCTTTTAGTCTGTGTTATACTGTTGAAACAGCTAAAAATGCTTTACTGCCATGTTTCATGTTGAAAGAAATGCAAACTAAGTACCAGAACAACCTCCTAGATAAACAGACTTTTTTTTCCCTTCTTTTATGTCACTTACCAGTGAACTGTCATTTAAACATTGTATATATTTCAGATCATATCCCTTTGAGGTTCTATTTGCCTTCATCTTACCCCTGGATATTTTATTTTACAAAGAAAAATTCAAACTTTAATAAGCTCACATGACTCATTTTAGGGTGATAAAGAAAAGAAAGAAGCTGTGCTAAAACATGTGACCACAGATGACAACAGATCTTCCTGACCATTGGATAGCTATAGCAAATTTACTGATTGCTTTCAATAAAAGCAAAGAGATAAACACAAGGAAGGTGGGAGAACTGTTTAAACAAACCTGTCAAAAGAAAACAGAAGCATGTACCACCCTAACTACAAATAAATCAGATAACTGTAAGAAAAGCATTTAAAATTGCTAAAATTCAGAATGTCCTTGGAACAGAAATATGTTAGAAGGTAAAAAACAGATTTTGAGAACTTGAAGGTTTATAAACTGAATTGTCTCGTTGGCTGTAACCACTGACAGGGTGTCTCGTGATAGATAATGGTATGGAATTGCTACTTTGGCAGATACTTCCCTATGCTGGTTCCCCCCCCGCCACCCCCAGTTTCTGGGATGCTGTCAATATAGTGCTCAATCTGGATTTGATTGATTCCTTGACTGGTCCTGTAATTAGTACAGTGTACAAGTGACTTGTTCTCCTCGTGCTATGAGATTACTATCCCAGGTAATGATGAACTGAGAAACAGTCATCAGGGCATATTTCCAAAATGGTTTAGATAATACAGGTTATTGTGGATTGAAGAATGTATGGGAAGGATATCCATGAAAATAGGACTTTTCATGTGACACCATCACCAACACTTTTCTTTCAAATAAACTTAACTACGTCCTTTTATTTTCTTGCATTTTTGCAAAGAGAAAAGACAACTATGAACTAAATTAAATGATTGGTGGCATAATTACAGAGCTGAATTACAGTCCGTTTTTCCTAGGCTAAAGTGAACAGATGGCACATACATTACAGTGCAGACTTTAGTAAAATGTGGTGTGTAATTAGTCCACTGCTAATAGTACTTACTTTATGGAAAATATAAAATATCTGAGTTAGGGATCCCTAGGAAGCTAGTAATTTTTGTATGTAAATATATTTCATTCCCAGGCTACTTGTATTTGAACCAGACTGTGCCAAGCTGGAAGAATAACGCATGCAGCCTGTCCATCGCAACATCATAAATAAGTAAGTCTTTCAGACATCTCAAGATAACACAAAAGTTGTAATATGCACTGCCAAGTAGTTAAGACCCTAAACTTTTCACAGGCATGTGGCAATATTTTTTTTTAGATTCCATGCAATGACTTTTAAAACCAGTCGATATCACTGATGATGGATAAAATTAGGCAAGCAGAAGAGAATGATTTTTAATCTTGAGGAGAAACATTACTAGAAAATTATGGCAGATTAATATATATATTCTACAAGATACTGACCTACACTGTCTCACGCACTAAACTTTAACTGTTCAAAGGTCAGGAAACAAATGCCAGTGTTCTGCACCCACAGATGACCCACAGTAAGTTTCTCAAGTGTGAGATCACTGATTACCAGTTTAGTAGTCTTATCTATAAGGAAAACACTGAAGATCGTGGGACAGAGATGTATTTTCTCATTTTAGCCCATAAGATGAAACCTATTCTATACTCAAAACCAGGATTTCCTGGAGCTGTGTCAAGCAAGTGGCGTTGCTTTGCAACAAAGGTGGCTAGCTGGAAAGGATCATCTCCCTCCACTCTGTTCTCATTAGACCACACCTAGTGGTCCAATTTCTATAATTCTATAATGCTGTGATTTCCAAATTCTATAATTTCCAAATTCTATAATTTTGGGCCCACCATTACAAGAAAAACATCAATAAACCAAAGTGAGGTCTGCAGAGGACCATTGAGGTGGTCAATGGTGCTGGAGCATTAGCCCTGTGAAGAGCGGCTGGAGGACCAGGGCCAGTTCAGCCTAAAGAAGGTTACGAGTGGAAAAAGGTCAGGTTCTTCTTGTTTATATTACCTCATGAGAGTTACAAAAAATATCCAAGATCGGGTCTTGCAATTGAAAAGAAACTGAGAAAACATACTTTTGTGTATGCCTGAAAAGTCACTGGAAAGCAATAAATTACTGAAGTAATTTAAATTTTCTCCTTTTCCAAATAATTTAATGTTCCATTTCGATAAAGACTAGATGATATCAGACTCATTCTTTAGTTTTCTTCTTTTATGCATACACTGAGATCTTATTTTACCCCATTTTGGAAGGATCCAGCTATTTCTTCCAAATTTGATTGTTGGATCATTTCACAACCATTTGATTTCAATTATATAGTTAAATAATAATTGACAATTGAAAAAAATAAAGGAGGCACAAATTTGTTTACTGCATTTTGTCAGGCTATGCTCTGTTGAGCATACCTTGTCACAGTTTTTGTTTGATACAAATAAATTTTTTAAAAAATCACTGAAGTACTACAAATCCCTGATGTAGATATATAGTATTTAAAATTTAAAATTAAATTAAAATTTTGTATCCTCTCTGTCCCATGCATAGAGAAGTACTAACCTTTTTATATAGACACAGCTAAAATGCTGCAATTTAGTTGATGGACAAAAAGAGAGATGCAAAGATGTTATTTATCCTTAGCTGTTACTTGTACTAATTTTGGTAGAAGAGGAAGCATATTACTTAAAAGAAGCAGCCTGCTACTCAGTTTAGTTTAGTTCCGAACTAAAGCTTTTTTCTTTTTTTTAAAAAACTTTTTTGCTCATCAGACTAATTTTCTCATGTGTTTCATCAAAGTTTATATCAGGAATCCATTATTTTTATGGATTATCTGATGAAAATTCAGTTCTTTAAATCAAAACTAGTAATAAGAAAAGCAGAAAAACATGTCATAAAGATCAGCTTGGAAGACAAAAGGAAAGTAGGTGAATAGCAATGAAAACTGAATAAAAACGAGCACCAATATTTTCTGCAAAACTTCAGTAGAAGGTCTATGGATTTTATATAAAGTGTACCTTTAAAGTCTGTCTTCTCATTCCATTTCATCTGAAAGGGACCCAGTTCACGCACTCAAGAATGACTATCAGAAAATGATTTTCAGAGATTCAGTCCTAATCAAAGCTAAAATCTTAATGCATTTGAACTCTCATTCATTCTTCCTGAAGTCAATAGGGTTATTCCTGTATTTAAAACCATGCATAAGCCTCTGTAGTTTATTGAACCTGGGCGGTTGTTTGGTAATGAATGACAAAGACTGAGCTATAACCACAGCACTGATGATTTTACTTGACCCACTGTATTTAGAGGATTCAGCCATGACCCAAACCACCATTCCTTCTAATTTACATAAACTCATAAACAGTTTTTACTGAACTGGTCTTTATCTTAAAGATGGTATAGAAATAACAATGCAGGAAGACATGATGTTGAAAAATGAATGCAAAGCTCTCCTCATGATTTCATAACTTCTCTGATAAATATCCAGTCCCAGGCATAAAGTGGGGAAGCACTACTTCATTTACAGTACTGCTTGAGCAGCTTTAGACTCTAAGCAACCACTGCTCCTCAGCAGACTGAATTCTGGCAGGCATTGTTCTGCAGTGTTACAGAGGCTGCTGCTGTTAGACGGACAGAAACTTGATTTTCTAATCATTACACAAAAGAATTGTCTGACACTCAGGCCCAAAATTTGAGACTTATTAAGCCCATGGAGTAGTAAAAGACTAGGAAAAACTCACATGTTGTGAAGGCTTAGGAGCAAGGACACAAAAAATGCATTAGGAACCACAATTTCCAAAAAAGGCAATTCCTATCAGCATTCTGTACTTCAAAGAACACTTTTCCACTTGTCTTTCCAACCTTTCAGGCAGTAACATCAGTTCATACATTGTATTTACTTGTGAAATTGTTGTTTTCTCATACATGTACACTTTGATTTATGTCATTGCACATATTTCTAGTCCCACTGTGATTAGTGTGCAAGTAAAGATAAACTTAGACTGAGGCACCGAGGATGCTAACAAACATGTATCCAATAATCGTTTTCATCTTATACACTTTTTCAAAGGAAGCTGAGAACATTATTAAGCTGATTTCTTATCAGCTGCTGATAAGGCCTGGCCTTCTGTCAACTGTGGAAAAAGGATTATAAAGATCTTAACAGGAAGCCTATGATTCACTGTTGCTGTGCCTGAAATCACATCGGGGAGAAAGAGCTGTAAAAGGAAGTTTTCTGTCTAGGTTTGGATGTTTGCAAATTCACCCTTTCCCCAAGATCAGCAGAGCCAAAACGTTAAACTACAAAGGAAGAAATGTTTATCTGTCATAATGCTCTTCTCTCTAACCCAAGCACATACATACAAGCTATCTGGTCAACTCTGTAGGTAGAAACAAACGTATGTGCTATAAACAAACGCAATTATTATTATGGATTGCAATCTTAAAAACAAGACTGAGTGGGCAAGCTTCTCCCTTACCTCCAAGCACGCAGATAAAAGGAGACAATATTCTGTGCAACAGAAGTGGTGAAATTACTGGTGAGGAGGACCAACACTAAAGTGCCTTAGCTTTTTTTATTAGCCTAACTCAGCATTTGGTTCATGAAGCCAGAGATTTGATGTCATTGCATACATAAAGACACCTCTTCCCAGTAGTTGCCAGATCAAATGCAACCCTTCTACTAGAACACAATGTAGGCTTACTTTTCTCTGTCTATGCAATCTGCAGGCTAACCAGTCATACATCTGTCAGTAGATAAGTGCTCACAAGGTCTGCTCCAAAACACAGATAAAGATAAATGTTTAATAAGATCTTGACTCCTACTCTTTCCATCCTTAATCAGAGGTGTAGCCTTTCTCTATTTTTACAAAAAACAGAAATGCCAAATGGTACCTAAAATAAATTTGTACTATATAACCAAAGAGACATGCAAGTAAATTTCAAGTGACTGTCTGTATATACTAATATTTCACCCTCATGACATCTTGATTCACCAAAAGTGGATAGGAAATACTGGAATATTACGGGAGTCAAAAAAAGTCAATTCTGACAAAATATAACTGCTTTAATATTTCTGCATATAGTGTGTCAAAAGATCAGTCAGCAGGCCCTATTTTTGTCCAGAATAGAAATGTTAAGACACATTGTTTCATGTGATCTTGCCACTGATTAAATGTTCTCATTTGCTAGTTTACTTAGCTAGCAATAATTGTTATAGTTGTCCTTAAGATAATAGCTCTATAGTTGTTGCTCATTTGAAAAACAACATTATTGTTTTGTCATTCATTTAGAGACCCGTTATTACATTCCTGTCATTCCTCTAGAATTCCCTATGAAAGTTGTAGATGACCATGTAAAGTGATTTGTAAGGCTTTGGTGTCCCACTTTTCACTACATAAAGTCTAGTGGTAAATAAACTGCTTAGATAGTGAGAGTGACAATAAAATGGCATGTAATCCTTTACTACAAAGGAAATCACATGCAGAGAAAAAAAAATAAAATGCTGGTTTGTATGTATACCTTTGCCAAACATAGCTGTATCAGAATGGAATATTAGAGTAAATAAAGTTCAAATCCTATTTTTAATGTGAATGGATAAAAGATGCCTCTGGTTCACAAGAAAGATAGAAATACAAGTGGAGGAACTTAGAACTACACTGACAAAGGGACTTAGATACTTCCGTGATTTGCAGTACCTAAACTCTCAATTAAGTATCTGAGAACTTCATACAGCACTTCGGAATAGAGGTGTATTGGAGTCTATGTTTTCACCTAGGCACTCAGGCCAGGGAGCAAATTAAAGCATTTCAAAATCTGTGCCTGACTCCACACTTGAGCCTAATCTTTCATTATAACCATGTATAATGTTTGAACATGCAGTCTGCATCTTAAAAACATTAAGCTAAAAGAAGTTTGGGCCTCTCCCACCCATAGGATGACCCCAGAAAGCACATAAGGTCCATCAGCATTTGTAGCCTGACTCCAAAAAGCCCTTATAAAATTGTGCCCAGGCAGCACTGAATCATAACCATTTTAGAGATGGTGACAGTAACTTTGAAACTTTCCTAGGCCTGACGATATTTGAAGAAGCCTATGAAATTTGTAGAAACACATCTAAAGTTTGTGTAGAGACACAAACTAAAGGAAAGTACCTTCAAGTTGTGGAGAGCACCTTCAAGTCTTAGTCAACTTCTCAGTATTAAAGGTGTTTCACTTTAAGGAAAAGGTAAATGATTGCCCCCACATAAAAACTAGCATTTCTTGATTCTGTCTAAATACCCTATAGCCCACTGTTTTAACTACCTCTCCTAATGAGTAACTAATTTATAACTAATTTGTACAGGTCCTAAAAAGTAACTGAAATTCTACCCAAACCACGCAGATAAAGAGAGAGGGATCCCATATCCAAGACAGCTGATGTGAGACTCATCTTAATTCCTTATCTACTCTTGCTCTAAGGCATAACTTATTAAATCTTATTTTGAAAATGTCTAGAGTGTAGGGTCCTTCAGAAAAGAAGTCTTTTACCATGCCCAGTTTAAGAATATGTTCCGTGCCTCAGAGGTGAGCCACTTGCTGCTGTCAGGCTGGAGAGAGCTTGCAAACATCTGGGCTACAGAAAACAGGAAACCTTGTGGATTGCATTTTCAGTAATTCATGTACTGCCAGAAAAGTGGGTAAATGAAAAATTACTTGAAAGATATAAATTTTGTGTTTAGATAATTAAGTCCTTTTGGAGCTTTAGGCCCAATGACCAACTCAAAAGCACTTTCATGAAACAAACACATCCTGTAGTCCATATAAAGTCAAAGAAAGAGCCACAGCTTTTATTGAGGTGTAAGCAAAGGTTACTTCATCCACTCAATAGAGCAAGCTCATCCTGCTGAGTTGTGTATCCTCAATCAACAGGACGCACGGCTGTAAAGAATATTGAGCATCTAAGTACCTGTGAATAGTTTAGAGAAAAATTTCCAATTGACTTTTAAGGACAAAATGCTTATGTAGGCTCTCTACGAATTCCTAAAATCTAGCTCTTCCTTATAGAATGACTTATTTCTTTTCTTAGTAAAATGTCTGCATACTTGAATGTGAAAGGTACACAGGCTAAAAACGTAGGTTTCTTTGTAGAAGATTTCTTTTAAATAATGACATACAATTATTAAAATCACACCTGCTTAAGTAGCCAGTTTTAAGCTATAGATACAATATTAGTTTTGAGCTGAAAAGTAACAGTAAAATACAGGCATGTTGCTCAAGGAGATACTTAATGTCTTCTCTTTAGGTACATGTAAACACCTGGTCAAAATGAGGACAGTTTTTTGATAGTGTATGGTAATCGCCCCATAGATGTGTCTAGAAAGAGGTCTCAATTCCAGAGACTGCATGTGGCAAGGGTCAGGAATATTTATTATTTCACATTCATCAGCTTGTAAGGACACATTCTGCCCCTGATTTGAGGTTCCAGTGTGAAAAGGGGTGAGGTAAGAGTAAAAGACACACCATACAACTATTTAACAATCTTGAGGGAAAGAAAAATTGAGACATCTAGGGGTTCTCCATTGCATATGTATTCCAGCCTGTGCTAAGGCTGAGCAGGCATCTTACCATAACAGAGCTGATGGAATAACTGGTCCCAGTGACCATGCTACCCTCACTACTGCTGCACAGGTTTTGGATAAAAAGTTCCCCTGCCTCCCATAAATAACAATTCCTCCTGCCGAACTAGGGTACTCAAAACTGCTGAGGAGGGATAGATTTGCTATCTTAAACACACACAAAACCCCACTTGTATCCTAAAAAGAAACAAAAAATCTAAAAAAAATGCAAAAAATGTTCAATCTTGAAGGAGTAAAATGGCCATTTGGTATTACTTCCATTGTACACGGTTCATACCAAGCTCAAGTCCAGATCACTGTGTTAAGGTATCAAGTTGAAGACTACCATTGTAATGAAGGCTGTTTGTATCATACCTGTGAGAACCTTCAAGTTTTTCATAGCAGTTAAATTAATATAAAGGCATAATTCACAGACATCATTGTTCAAAGTTTTCTCAAGTGTTAGCAAAATGACATTAAAACAGATTGATACACCATTACCTGTCGTGGAAGACCAAACTAAAAAATACTCGCTCTATTTCTCGAGGCATGTCCATGTCTGATCTCAGATTCATCAATAATATTCTCCTAAAGTATATTTTGTAAAGTATTCCAACTATTCAATCCACATTTGGGATACCTGTGGATTTTTTAGAGGTAAAAGTCTGATTGTCAAATGAGTTTTTTTGTTTTTTTCTTCAAATCTACAAAAGAAAAATCTGTAACTTACTTCATTGTCTACTGTTCAATTAACATTATTATATTATAAAGATATTATAAGACATTTATTTACACAAATGGCAAAACCAGCTGTTCCATTAAATATTCATGCTCTACTGAGTAAGGGAGAGGTGACACAACTCCCCAGCACTCATTACACCACATTTTTGGTGGCATTATACCAAATATTTACATTAGTTAATTTATATTTTGGTTACTATAAAACAATATGTAAAGGGAGAAAATGTTCATTTTCTTCTGAGAGGAAGAAGTAGCAGTTTCATGAAAGAAAAAAAAAAATCAGACATGTTCTGTAAACATACTACAAAAACTAGAAACGAAACAGTTCATGAAAAAGTGAGATGTGGAAAACTTACCTTATAGAAATGTGGTAATAGTCCCCTGCACTAACATTGCTGGCATAGCTGGTACTACTTGTATCTGTGGAGTTCACAAACTCAACAAAACCTGAGTTGAACAGGTTAATTACCATTAATGTACACAGGTCCTGTGTTCCGAGGCGAAAAAAAATCCATAAGTAGGAGGAAACCAATTTCAATAACACCTAATCCTTCCAAATAGTGTAGAAATTTCATGTTGGTAGGATCTAGTTTCACTGGCATGTAGTTGTAGGAAGAAAATGTCTGTTACAGTAATATGGATAGTAATATGGGATCCAACACAAATGTAGTCAAATGGATTAAACAACTCACAATTACAAACAATAGTTGTTTTCCTTACTTCTTAACTAGAATATTTACATCTGTGTCCAGTTCTGGGCTTCCCAGTTCAAGAAGGATAGGGAACCACTGTAGAGCATTCAGCAAAGGGCTACCAAGATGATTAGGGGACTGGAACACATCTCTTGTGAAGAAAGGCTGAGGGATTTCTGTCTCTTCGGTCTGAAAAAAAGACGACTGAGGGGGAATCTTATCAACACTTATAAACACTTAGAGGGTGTGTTGTCAGGAGGATGGGGCCAGACTCTTTTCTGTGGTGCCCAGTGACAGGACAAGAGGTAATGGGCACAAACTTGAACATAGGAAGTTCTACCTAAAAATGAGAAGGAACTTCTTTCCTTTGAGGGTGGCAGAACACTGGAACAGGCTGCCCAGAGAGCTGGTGGAGTGTCTGTCTCTGAGCTGGTGGAGTGTCTGTCTCTGTAGAGATTCAAAACCCGCCCGGACCTGTTCCTGTGCAACCTGCTCTAGGTGACCCTGCTCTACGTGACCCTGCTCTGGCAGGGGGT
The DNA here is from genome assembly GCA_013400035.1 of Rynchops niger. Classification (NCBI taxonomy): domain Eukaryota; kingdom Metazoa; phylum Chordata; class Aves; order Charadriiformes; family Laridae; genus Rynchops; species Rynchops niger. The sequence goes on along the minus strand of VXBH01004249.1, from coordinate 28,962 downwards.
TTGGACTAGGTGATCTCCAGAGGTCCCTTCCAAGCCTGCCATTCTGTGATTCTGTGATCTTTTCTTTCCTGACTTGCCTTTCAGGCCTTGCGGCAAACAGCGAAAAAGCCATTAAACTCAAACACTAGTGACACTCAAGCACATGAAACCACGTCTGAACAGAAAAAAAAGGAATTCAAAGCAAAATGAAAGCAGTACCTTTCTAGAAATACCTGTGAGGAAAACAGAGAGACACAGCTATAGCATAGTCAATCATCAGTTGGTCCGACAGCTACATACTTCAGCTAAGTGTCTTAGTGCAAATTCTGTCCCTCTCTGATGATGCAAAATACGCATTATCTGCAAAAGTGCCAAGTCATGTGAACTGAAATCTCCCACACCCCAAATGAATATTCTGATTGAAAAACTGCTCTTCTAAAGTACAATATTATTGATCAGTTTAATCTAAAACTGCATCTGAAATTTTTACTGAAATAATACATCACACAGTTTTGGCTTTTTGGTCTTCTTCATTACAAATTCCTTGTGTTAAAAAACCCTGTAATTCTGAACTATCATATGTTGGTTTGCAAGCCTGTGTTAATGGTGCAAAGAATCAAACTAACATAACAAAATAAAAGCAGAGGAAACTTTTATAAAAATTCATTGTTAGAGCTCAACTTTCAGAGTAGCTTTGCGTAGAAATACCAAGCAAATAACTGTTTACTATAAATAACTACTTATGTTAGGAAATTCTTTCATAGTGTGTCTGTGATGAATAAATTACATTATCATGAATAAGTATGTTGCTTTATCTATCCATTTTAAGAATGTGCCTCTAACACATAATTTCTGTGCTGGAGGAGGTAAAGGCTCTTTTACCACTCATTTGACTAATACTGAAGAACTTTCTATTTCTCCTCATCTAGTTCTGATGTTACAACCATATTTTCCAGTAAATTCTGTCTGAAATAATTGTGACAGTTTATGATCTGATTATTCTCCTAGAGGGACGAATGAAATTAAAGACTCAGGCATCATAGTGTTTGGGCAATAAAGATGATGAATAAGCATTTCTGAACACAGTGGAGTCACTTGTATTTTTCAACATTTATATTGTAACCCACAGGGAGAAATTATTGTAGCATAAGTATCTAAAATTTTTGAAGCACAAGTAGTAGGGTGAAGGACTGATACACTGTGTAAGAAAATAAAATAACCATGGTCTGTACTGTGCAACAGCTATCTAGAAGATTAAAAGCCCCCTGAGCAAACTAATAAATTAGGAGATGGATGCTACTGGCTAGAGTACTCTCTGGCAACTAAATAATATAGTGATGGTCTTTAAAAGAAGTTAAGAGTATTTTTCAGTTCAATTTTTGTAGGCTTTCCTAACAAGAGAGTAATTATAGGATTTTTTCCAAGTATATAACTTTGTGTTGACTTCTTTTTCCAACTAATCTGTAATCAAAACCAGAATCAGTTTTCCATTGGAGAATGGGTTTTTTGGTATTAAGTATCAGAACAGACAAATTTCACAGTATGCTTAATTCACATTAACTAAGTCTAATATTTTTATATGGTTTCCATTAATATCTCAAAGTTGAGTGAAAAAAAGACCCTGTAAATACATGTGGTTTCTTTCTAAGGCTCAGAGAGGCAGAGAGAGGGGAAAAATTCAATTCATAATGGAATACATGATCAGAGAGAGAAGAGATAAATGCAATGTGCTGGAGACTATAAAAAGTGTTAGGAAGGAATATGGCAAACTGGAAAAAATGAAATAAATATACATTGGCTTGACCAATACAGAAAATGTGCAGATGAATTTCTTGACAAATGCCTCAGTTTTAAAATAGTAAATTAATTCAAATCTCTGGAGTCATATATGTCAAAATAAAGCCTTTCTGAATGTTTTTGAAGAGGAGTGATTTCTTTGTTAAGGACTTCCCCTGGGAAATCTGCAAAGCTTAAAGCACTGCAAAATGTAAGAAGGTCTGACTGCTGAAAGCTTGGTTTTTTCTAAGGAACTTAAGAAATGTGAATAGTAGTACACCGATACTGCTGAAAGTATGAAAGAGTAGTGTCTTTTGGCTATAACAAAACTAAATACTTGTGTTTCACATTTTTTTGCGCATAGAAGGCATGATAAATGTATCTGTTTAATACTGCTGAAGAAAAGTGAACTCTGTTGGCAGAAATCAACAGGTGCTGTTCTTATCTACCATGGTTATAACAGATACAGGTACAGACATAACCTCAAGAACATTATTCTGGAAAACAATCACAGACCTTTGAATACAAAGCAGTTAGGCCTAAAATTCGTATACATGTAAAAATAACACTGAATAATACAATGTTCCCAAAATGAGCCAAAATCAGTAAGATCAAAGAGAGAGGGCTCACAGTTGCAAAACCCAGGAAGGGTCTCGCACTTCATGGTGGACAACTGCACAGCACAAATGAAATAAAGGACATGCGAATTCTCAACATATGCTGATATTTAAATAAAAATTTGTGGGTTTTGTACAGCCTAGAAAGAGAAGTAACCCAGCAGACAGTCTGCTGAAAAGCAGTTTTCCCTTCCAAATACTCGTTATGTCATGCAGGACTTTGGATCATCAGCATTACTGAGACATCCTCTTGTAGAAACAAATAGCAGTTACTGAGCTGTTATCATCAGCTTGCTCAGAATGGCACTACATTTAGAGCAATAACACTACACTGTAAGGTTTCACTACAACTCAAAACCAGTGTGAATTTTCTCAATTAAGTTTAGGCAGTATCAGATTACTACAGCAAACAGTTATATTTTATCAAAGCAATGAACCACAAAAGCCTGACTCAGCAATTGTGACTATGTAATTTGTTGTTTAAAACTAAAAAACAATGTCACAAATGACTTCTGAATTTGGAAAGGGTTTTTTTCCTAACAACACTAACTTATAATTCACACATATTTGTATAAAAAAAGATAAAAAAACCACAAACTGAAAAAGCTTTGTTAGGGCAAAGTGAACTAAAATTATGCCTTGAATTACATTCACGTTTCTGTATTACACTCTTCGATTTTAAAATTAAAAAATCAGAGTCATAGGAAGTCATAGTATGAAGGACTGAGCTATTGTTATTCAGTCCTCATTCATCTCATTCATTCAAATACTTCTTGCTTTTGTGCTTCATATGAGAAAGTGTAGGTTGGGACTTTGTTTTGAAAATACAGTAAAGAAAACCTTGACTAAGAAGAAGAAGAAGAAATCCAAAACTGAGGCAGGTAATATAAAACCTCTCCTACATCATCCACAGGTTTATAATTTCAGACATAGCTACAATAATCAATGTTTCCATTACATGAACACTCAATGGACAATTGCAATGAGTTTTCTCCTTAAATATCATGCAAAACCCATTTTTGTATGGAGCAAAGTCTTGAAAAAAACCAAACCAACCCTCTCTATCTTTTAGCTTTTAAAAAAGAAAAATAGTGGACTTTTTTTCAACTTCTTTTTCATTTATATTAGAATTTGTGTTCCTATGAAGAATAGACAGATTTTTTGGTATGTTTGAAAATGGGGTAGTTAGATAGATCCATTTGAGGTCAGGATATTTTACGTCAGTCCTATGGTTGACCATTAGCACAGCTGTTAGAATCTGTCTCCAACAGAAAGTTAACATCTTGCCAACATTTTGTGTCCCCACCCTCCCTTTTTTCTTGTTTCTTATTCCTCCTTTTTCAATATCCTTCTAATTTATTTCTTTTCTTTTGTGTCCTCCGGTCTTCCTTTCTTTTACATTGTTTCATAACCTGTTTTTTCTAAAGTTTTTGTTCATTTTTCAGATGGCAACTCCGTCATGGCTATGACCTAGCTGTTGAGCTTTTTCCTTTGCCATGCCCTCTACATACTGCATAAGTATTTGGAACCTTTATCAGCTTTCTAAATTGGGATTTTAATATATATTTTTAAAGTTGCAATTTCTGCGTCTCTTTCTTGCATTATGTAACTGCACATAGGGGGCAATAATTTAGCATAGTTTTCTTAGTGAGATTTAAATTCCCATAGTATATAAATTTTATTTTCCAAGGTCAAAATACACCTGGCAATCCAAAGCTATGGAAAGCAATAATCAAGACTGACTGCATGTTTTTCATTTGATCTCCCTGTGTTTATACACACTGATGTTCTTCAGAGCATGATACATAATTATTTTTCCACAGAGCTGAGTGCCCAGGTTTAATTAGCACAAAACCTTTTTATGGATACCAAAAATAGGTACAACATATTTTATATAAAGAACTAGGATATGCATTTTTAAAAATACTCCTCAAAAATTACCAATATATATCTAAACACTTTCAATTCATTTGGCTAATAGGAAAATTGGGTTACATTCTTTAAGATGGTACATAATGAACAAATTTTCAAGAAGCATTTGTAGGTCAGGCAGTCATAAATAAAAGTTTCTGTTGGTTCTGTTGCCTGAGGTACAAACCTTGGTGACAAGATGGTTAGAAGTCATGTCTGAACCTAATGTTATTAGTACCCTCACCTCACTCCAACCAAGAATACAGGTTCTGCTCTTTAATCTTATGCCTTTAGGTTTTACACAGTTGTTTAAATAACAGATTATTAATTGTAAACTGCTGAACACAGAGATCATTTCACATACAATAAAATTAAACAGGACGTATATCAGAGCTACACGGAAAACCTAAAAGAAAACACCACTCATACTTGGCTAATACAAACATCCTAGAATACAGAGAGCTTTAATAGTGAGCATTATCACAGTTAGATTTCCTGTGGGTAATGAAGAATCACCAAAATAAGTTAGTCAGAAATAACTATGTAGGATTATACAAACATACCCCAAAGCAATCCTTCTTGGTGTACAACAGGGACCTGATGAAACTTCAGGGTACTACACGTAGACTCTCCCTGAATATGAATTCTGAATATAATCTCGAATTCTAAGAACTTATTAGTGAGATCACACACAAAAAAAATAGCTTTCCAATTCATTCTGGAAGATAGATAATAATCACCTTGTAAAGGGATAATGTTGTTTTGTGTGGGAATATATGTCCCAGAGGCCAAAGAGGTATTCTGGGGTTCTGCCTTTCTATGAAGCAGCCTCAGGTCACTGTCTTGTTGAGCTCCTAGAAGAAATTCAACAACCAAAATCCAATTTTTCTTTAGGAAGTTTCAGAATTCATAACTTAAATACAAGAAAGGAACTGAAAAAAATACAATCTTGTATAGCCTGTGTCTCTACGGATCAGTGGGATCTGTGGGATCAGCATATGAAATACAGTAGTGAATGGCAGCATCAAATCTATGCTTTGTTTAAATCACAAAGCAAAATGTCAAGACCCACTGCAATCTCACAACATAGATTTGCTTATGCAATATGACAACTGCCTGTGCTACCAGGAACTGCCAGGTCACTATGTCTTAATTTTTCATATATGCTAACAATTATAGCTAC
>VXBH01004249.1:12419-23332 GCA_013400035.1 Rynchops niger | reverse complement strand
AAAAAAAAAGGGAGAAAAAGACAAGTCTGTTGTCTGGTGTTTTAAACTTTTCCTTTAAAACACAAAAAAACTTCATGTAAAAAACAATGCTTCTGCATATACAAAGTATTGGCCAACTAAGTTCTGTGCATCAACACTACAGAACTCCTGAGAGCAGGGATCAGTAGTATCTTACTGAGTTGCAGTACTGAACCTCTAGCCCAACAACACAACTTCCAGGCATTGTGCAGAGAAGCTCTTTGGCACAGTGAGATAATCTGCTGGACAGGTGGAGGTACACAAATAGGTGGGTACCTCCATTTTCTGAGCTGCCTCCACCACAGTCATTTAACACGTATACATGGCAGGGCAACTCTCTTCACTGTTTTGTGTGTCACTATCCTTTTTTTTTCAAAGGGATCAAAGCACATCCTCTGCTGTTTTGAGACAGGGATAGAAAAAACAATTTCATTCAAAACTGTCTTCATTCATAACTGCTATATTTAATACATTATCAATTAAATACTTTCCTCTTCGTTCAGCACTATCCTGCAACAACTCTTAATAAACAAAAACCATTTTATTTTACTCAGACTGTTTTCTTCAATTTAGTATTTTGTATTGCTTCAATTTTTTTCTTTCCCTGATATTCCTCTTGTGACTTTTATTACAAATAATATTTACTGTCTTAGAGTTTAGCAATTATCTATGCTTTAACAATGTGAGCAGTTACCTGTAAACCCTTGTGAGGTAAAATTCACAGCAATATTTTGTTCTCAGTTTGGATATATATTTGAATTACATTATGCAAGATGGAGTACTAAATCAAAATTACATTCCAGGTCTATAAACAATGTAATCCAGAAAATCTGTAAAATACAAAGTAAAACAGCAAATTATACCTCTGTGTGTGGTTTTCTCTGTCCTCCAAAATGTCTTAAAAACATTCACTGATAAATTTGTTTAGTCAGAAGACTTATGCTTGATGACAAAGCTAGTGAAACAAGGAATCATCCTTCCACTGGTTTCAACATTATTGAATCCAAAATTCTTATGATGATAGTCCCTGAGAATAAAAGGAATGTAAAAAAAAAGAAAAAAAAAAGAATACGAAAGAGAGTGTTTATTTATAGGTAACGTATGCTACAAAACAAGACACACCACTCCAAACCATAAAGCACTTGTTACTGTGTGTAACATCTGACCACTACCTTTCCTAGGCTAGTTCCACTATTAAACAAAACAGCAAATAATGAAGGATCTGTCTCTGATCAAAACAAACACACACATTCTTTTTCTCCAGTTTCTCTCTAATGAGACACACACAAAGAAAACCATGTCAGATGAATGAGAAAATGTTAATTGTCTTTGCTTCAGATTTTCTGCCATCTTTTTTGTAGTTACCTAAAAATACATTACAAGTGGTAGTTTCTTGTGTCCATCAAATTAGAATTCACTGCATGTTACAAAAGAATAGGAAGCTTAGTTAACTTCAGCATTACAACCCATAGCAAAATACATTTTTTTCTGTAGTCAGAAATATTGGCAGCTTCACAGGAAAAAACTTTTGATTGCAACACATCAAATCACACAGCCTTTAACAGCAGAAAGGGTACACTGCAAGACACAACCTTATTAGAACAACAGGCTAAAGGACTGATAAAGCACTCATTTCATGATGAGCTCACATTCTTTACAGGGACTCTTTCTCTCCACTTAACATTTTTGTCTCAAATATTTTATTTTAAACCTCTTAGCATACGGTCTAAATGAAGCTATTCCAGACTGTCCATCTTTTTGACTTGTTTTCCTAATAACCTGGTGTTTAAAATTTCTGGGTACCAATTTAAGATATGTTTAATTTATTATCATCTACGAAAGTAGGAAATGCATTCTTATTCAAGGAAGCACAACTATTGAAGAGAGAAAAAAATAATACTGCCACAACTAGTTATTTCATAAAACAGCAAGATATTTTTGTTGCATTAGTACCCAGAGATTTGTACATGCCTGGGACCACAAGATGACAAATAACCAGCAGTCAAAGCAGATCTTCATTCTGGGGAAGCAGCTACACTAACTGTATGCCAGCATGAGCAGGTGTAGATCTTCTGCTTTCTGTGAGTAGCATTTGCAGCATTCTCATAAGATAAAAGGTGATTCTGCACATGAACACATTCGAAGAAAAAGCATAGTTCTTTTAAAGTGACAGCAACTTATACGTATGTATGCTGGTCTAATCCAGACTTAGAATTATAATGATGCCATATCACTCACCGTACAGATTTTATCAAAACAGAGTAAGCCTCATTAGTAATAATGAAACAGCTGTAACTGGTATAGTTCAAGTTTATTTTGGGAACAGTCTGTTCTCTGAATTGTCCTGCCCTTCCTACATCTTCCTATGTCTTATCTTGATATAAATAATGTAATACCATTGCTTAACATTTTATTTAACAAATCTTTAATGGAGCAATCGTAGTTTGCAGGAGTTCTAAAAGCATTTTTTCACCATCTGCAATGATGACTTGTGAAAGTGAAGAATTCAGAACAATACAAAATTTTAAATTTACTATCACTCTTGTTAACACCCCCAAGTACTTCTCAATGCTGTCTTTTTCTCTTGTTTTGTTTAGCTGATTAATATAATACAATAAGAACAAAACATTTTCTTCTGTCCATACTTAACTGGAAGACTAATGTTTGGTTTTGGACATTGAGGAAACGAGACCGAAACTTTGGCCATATTTGGACCTACTATGCTGTTGTTCAGCCCCACACACATACAAATGAGCGGTCTGTCTCTCCATGTCTCACACACCTCCAGTGTAAATTCACAGAATATTTTATATATAAACTATAAATACAAAGGCACAAGAGTTAATCTGAGAGAAGGGAAAGAAGAACAATCTAGAATTTCTACTGAAAAAAGATAATTTGTGGTTTGAAGACTGTAGTTGTGTTAAAGCACTCAACCTTTCCAGGAATGGAAGCAGGGTGCTATATCATAAGCTTTCCTTTCATCTGGCCATAGTCACTGGTGATGTAGACCAGAATATCAGTGTATGCAAAATCAGAATCAATTAAAAAAAAAAACATAAGAGAAACACAATAAAACTAATGTATACTGGTAAACAAATTTCAAAATATGAAATGCAAGCCTACATAAATCTTTTGCATACAGAGGCAACTTCTGTCTCTGAGGTAATAGGGTTTATCCACAACTGGAAGAGGAGGCAGGAAGATCCGTGTGTGTGAACAATACACACAATGAGGGCACATGGGCAGGCCATAGCACTGCACACAAAAATACAGCAATGTTATAGAGAGAATAGAAGCTTTTTTATAAACACCAGAAATATATTTTTAACTCTTGCAACAAGTATTTTCACCTCCATTGGACAAAAAACAGGCATAAGGAATAGCAGAAATCTAAACATACAGGTTCCAAATAATTTTGAAAAGTTGTCAAAAGATTTTCACTGACAATTTTTTTCTATTTTTATGGCCATTATTAGATATTCATAAACGTCTGAAAGTCTAATAAGTAAATCAACACACTCCATCTTCAGAAATGGATTCCAATTAATTTCTTTTATGCTAAAAGTGATGTGGCACTGTAAAGCAGCAGGTGGCACAGAATTTCTCCCACACCAGCTGAATGGCATTACTAGGTGGCCCTGGTTCCAGAGCGCTTTATTCTCATTTGGGGTCACTGGGACCTAAACCCCACCCTTGGGGGTCACAGCAGGCCTTCTTCTAGCCAGGCATGAAGCCGCTGTGGCTGCACCATGGTTTCTTCACACTGCAGAAGCCCAGGGGGGCATGCTTGCTTGCTCTGCAGCAGCAGGTCAGGCTGACTGCCCTGGTGATCTTGACCCCCCCTTGCCTCTGAAGGGCAGGGCAGGAGATGCAAGACTGGCTCCAGCTGAGGAGAGGGGGCAGTCAGGACAAGGCTGCCTCTGCCAAGCCTTGGGCACACAGCTAGGGCCAAATCTAATCAATAAAACCTAGAGACAGTTTCCGTATTTGGCATACTTGAAGCACTTCTTTACATTTCCTTAATGAAGAGGGTTCGTTTTCTGAATCAGGCTCTTATCTTTGTGCTTCACTTGAATATTTGCTTCTAATATATTTTAATAGCTATTTAGACTTAATGTGATACAATGATTAAAGAAGAAAAAAAATTTCCTTTTCTTATTATATTTTTATTTGCCAATTAACTAATGAAAATACAGCTAAGCATCTTTTTTCAACCATAAAGATATAGCCTGTGGTTCTATCTTTATTTATTTATTTATTATTTATGGAGTTCACAATGGTCAGCAGTTTTATTTTTAGATCAATAATAACAGTGGTTAGGATAGCATACTGGACTAGCGTACACTGTATGCTAGCTAGTGATACTTGAACTTTTTCAAGCCAGTAAAAAACTAGGTGGAAGAAAAAGGGTTCATTCCACCTCCACCCTCACTATCTCTTGGCTCTCTGACTACACTGATGATGGACAATTTGATTTTGGATGACTTCTTAAGAGAGAATTCCACTTTCTTTTCTCTTGTAGTTGCTTGTCCATCCTAAGCACCACAGTCCTGTTCTGCTCAGCACTTTGCTGACAATTTAGAGGAATACAAACAGCCTAGAAAAGGATAGAAACACATGGCTGACTCTGAGTCATCCAACTATCTGATCTGAAGAGTCCGTATCAGTAATACCACCTAGGTTCAGGAACAGGAGGCAGGGAAACATGTGGATGATCAGTTGTAGGACATGCAGAGCCACATTTAAGACTGGTAGCATACATAAGAAACTTAGCATTATTTGGCAAACCAGAGGTTTAAAATGACAGTGCTTTTGTCACCTGCTGTGATTCACCATCCACTTTCCCTTATTAACAGGGAAGTAAAACTCTCCTATAACACAAACCGGCTGCTCTCACCTTCCCAGTAATACAGTCCCAAACTTTTTTTTTAATTACCATTACTGGTTCCACACATCACTCTGGAAAAGATGAGAAGTCTTTGAGTCTGTCTCTAAAGACTGACTTTAGAGACAGTCTCTCTAAAGACTGTCTTTGGAGAGAAAGTGACCACAAACAATAATGATTCTGTATCTCTGCAGGCATTTAGTAAATTATTTTCCCATCAGACTTTCCAAAGTCTGTATACATTTTGGTGTGCTATTGAAAGAATGCTTTTCAGACAGAAAAAAAATGTGGCTAAGTATGGTGTTATTAGAGTTCCTCTTGAAAGAGCATCCCTGTGATTGAAAACAGTGGTTTGCAAACCTATAGTATACAAAAACAACAACAAAAACATTGCATTCATCTGGGAAATGTAGTTAATTACCCAACTATATTCATTTAAGACCAAACATGATAGAATGTGACAATCAATAAAATACAATTAAAACTTAAATATTTGAGGCCTGAAGTCCTTTATATTATACAGTATAAAATGCAAAACAGTTATTTCAGTATATACTTGAATAGTACTGAGAGAATTAAAAACTATTTCTCTTCAATAAACACCAAATTATATACTGATAGAAGAAAGCAGTACTTGAGCTTAAATGTGCAGAAACAATCATCTGAGCAGAACTGCAAGTTCTCATGTGTTTTTCTGGTGTATATCTAATGTTGTGATTTGCATTCAGAATGAACAGTGGTTTTACGTTTCTAAGTGCTGTTGTATTAATGTTACTGGAAATGGCTGTTGAAAAAAAGTTGTTAGTGTCTGCACTGTGCCATTGCTTCTGTTTCATCTTTCAAAAACTCAGGTTTGTATATATTTCATATAATGAGGGAAAGCACCACAAATAAATAAATAAATTACAGTTCAGCATCAATAATAGCAAATGGAGTTACTGCAAAAAAATACCTGACAAGCAGCCATCATCTTTTCTCCTGTAACACAATTAGTAAGACTGAAAATAGGAGAAACAGTTTTGTTCCATATTAGTTTTTCAATATTCAGAATTTGGTTTTAATCAGTATTGAAATATAATCAGAACTTTATGAATGATGTCACCATAACAGAATTATAAGAAAATGGTGTTTTCAGATCAACACCTAAGCTTTTTCTTTTGGGAAGGGTGACAAGGGAGAGAAGGACAATGTTTCAGTCTAGCTGGCTGAATCGACAAATGAAAAAACTTGAACCAAGTACCTCCCATGCTGCTGAAAAGTGCCTTATCTCTCAGTTAGACTCCAGCTCCCAGCTCAAAATATGCTGGAGAGCATATTTTGACCCCAGATGTTACAGAATGAGGAAATTCTGAACAACTGGCAATACTGCTATTCCATTCTAATTATTCAAATGAAGTTGTTCTTTAATAAGATGCATTTATATCAGAGAAATTTTTCTCACAGATTTTTGCTGTATTTTAAATTCTCTCTGTATGAAATATTGTTTCCTTTGTCTATTTATTTCTTTCTCTAACCAGTTGTACAGTATAAATACAATAATTTGAGATCTTCATCTTCGATAATCCATGAGTTGATTCGTGTGTCTGCTGCTGAAAGAATTCTTTATTAAAGCTGAATTAGAATTTAAATGTAAATCCTCACAGTTAACAGATTCCTAATCTTCTAAATACTACTGTACTATTATTTAGCTTCTTCGACTTAATGGATTTTGAGTAAGTATAATCTCCTAGCAGAGTGGGGCAGGAGGAAGAACCTGTAACAGCCAGAACCACTGAAGTCTACAGTCCAACAAATTTGTTTTGTGGGTAATGGTCTTTCTGAATTATAAGACTGCAGTATGAACTTACTCCAACCCAGCAAATCACAAGGGATGTTTTGCATGAAACTCTATGTAAAAGTTTATGATTCATTAAGCCCTAGAGTATCTAAGCAGAAGAAAATGCTATTTTCTCATGCCTCAGAAGGCAAGAGTCCCATTTTCAGCTTTTTCTGTTGTGTTCATAACACCATTCTGTGTGTATGTATCCTTTGATGTCTTTTAGTGAAAAGTAAATTAATGAGAATTTAATCTCCTTTGATGTATGTTGGGATGAAATGGGCCAGTTTTGCTCAAAAGTTACCTGCGGGACACTGGCAGATTAGCAGAATGATTCCACAGCTTCAGTCCTGTAGGAATAAATAGGATGGTCTATTTTCTAGCTTCTATATAGCTTTTGGTTGTGTTTCTTTAATAGCTGCTCTTCACAATGTCAAAAGTGTCTCCTGTTCTGGAGTTTTTTAAATGTGTTTTGATAAATCTAGGCAATCCTAATTCTAATTTCCACTTTTTCTTGACATTTTTGTTCATGTTTTTCCTTCTTAAGATGCTTTTTATTACTGTAAAGTAGAAAACTTTCTTTGTGTATAAAAGGCATTCTACCAGGCAAATATCCCTAATATTGCAGAAAAAAAAAAATTTCTTCAAAGCTGTTAGGGAAATGAAAATGAATTTCTCTAAGAGAAGCTAAAACAGAGTTTTGCAGGAGCAAGACACTACTGATTCCACTTTATTTCAAGTTGTAAAAAACAGATGGTTTAAGTCTCTGTGATGCTTATATGTGGAATGAATCAGTGCAGACAGGATGCATGTCAAAATGTTGGCTTGCAGAGAAGTCAGAATATGATAGGTGACTGCTATGTTTGAAAGATGAAATAATTTTTTTTAAGTTTTAAAAATAGTAGGACAATACAATAGAAATTTAAGATGTCCTTTATATGAAATATAAATGAACTATGAAACTTAAAAAATCTGAGCTCCACACTGATGCAATTTTTTTTCCATGAATAAAAATCTACAGTGAATTTAGATGCAGTTCTAGACTTTCTAGAGGGTTGTTTGAGGTTGTTTTTTTTTTTTTAAATGAACAGTCGGTTTTCCCTCTTACTTCATGCTGAATTTTTCAGGCAACAGCCAGGCCTAAAGTAGGTTTAATATAGAGAATCATCTAGAACTTTGGATGGTAATTACTATGACCTAATATCACCACTCTTGGTGGCATGCTTTAGCCTCAATGAACTAGTCTTGGAATAGAATATTTGTTGCTGTTTTTATAAAGGAAACCAAAGGTATAACTACAGTGAATGTATTTGCATACGGCAAACTTCCAGAGAAATTCATCTTCAAGCTAAGTTTTTTCAACAGTTCCTCCAGAAGCATGTTGAAAATGTCAGGAAGAAAAGCAGACTTTCTTATTACATGCCAAGGAACTGTTAAATTGCAGCTATATCAATGGATGAGAAAAGCAAAGTAGTGGCAATGCTATGTACTTTGCTATGTGCAAGTGACTGTCTGTAAAGACAGAAGTATCCCATATAAATTCTGAAAATATATTTATTAAAAAAAACCCCCACACCTCTTTGCTTTATGATAGTTAAATAGAAGTGCAATATTATTGTTTGAGTTTTCTAAAAAAAAATCCATTGGAATATAATTGAACGTCAGTAATTTTAATTAATGCAAAATGACTACCAACTTTTCTTTACCCTACTGAAATAAGTTAGCATCTCCAAAACCCTACACTAATATTAATTTCTTTTAAATGTGATGATGATGATGGTGATACCTCATTTCAGTCTTCTGATGCTTTTCCAGACAATAGTGAATAGCTTTTTTTTTTAAAAAAACGAAAGATATATTTTCAATTTCAAATCTATGCAAAAAGGAGTTTAAAGAAATGAAATTAACAATAAATAATATAGAGATTGTTTTTACTGATACTGTATTTGGTGACTTGCAAGTAGCTGGTGTATACAGAAACATCACTAAAAAGTATATCACTGCGGCATCTCAGGCATTCTGTTAATGTCCCCATTCCTTTAGATGCAAACTTGGCCCTTACACAAGCAATGTGGATGAAAGGTGGTAGTAGAATTGTTTCTTTGCTGCAGAACAGCCTTGCATTTACAAAACCTTCCTGATGAGACAGTTAGATCTCTTCTACAGGAAAGTGTAAGAAGATGAAGTAATGTAGAGTAGCTCTGCCTCTGTATGCCAACAGCACTGTCTATGCATGAGTGAAAGCAAACATTTATAGAGAGACCTACACAGGCAAAGGGCTCCCAGTTTATGAATTATGAAGTCATTTCCCAAAGTAGACCCAAATGGGAAAAGCTGGGGTCTTTAAGACACTGCCACAGTCCCTGAATTTCTGTGAAAAAATATCTGTTCTGCAAACTTGTGGAATTTTATATTGGAATATAGTGCAACTCATACATCAATTTCTTTATGTATAGTGACGTTTCTCCCTCTGACTGTCCAGAACCTGTTGAAATGACCATGGGTGCTCATTACTCATTGAAAATACAACTAATTAAGACAAATGTCAACAGTTAAAACAGTTTTCATTAGGTAATTCATGCCCTCAGTTTTCTCCCTTTCCTGTGCAACAAATTCTTGAGGAAGGAGGGCTCAGTGAAGATCATAACTGCAGCAGAACTTCTGGTCAATCAATCTTGTTTTTAGCTCACAAGACACCAGTGTTTTCAGTCCTGAGATGGGCATTTGAAAAAGGTGGAATGACCGAGAGAACTTAAGTCTAAAGAAAACACTCAGATATCAGCTTTAATATTATCTCTGGTGCTTTTTGCAACGATATTGTTTGTTGTTACGTACAGTTTATTTGCATAAAAAAAGAAGCTATACAGGATTTATGACCTGTGGGTTCAGCTCTAGGACTTAATTTCTGGTTAGCCAAGTCTACCCATTAAACTTCCACTTACTGCTTGACACGGTATCAGGGCTTCCTCAGTGTAATAATCCTCCGCATATTCTTTCACCAATTCTGCTTTAGGGGAGTTGTAAATTACAGTAATGAATGTCCAAGTGAGGCACACTTAAACATCTTTTACTATTAAGAGGCACAAAACAACATATGCCATCACAGTGGAATTTGCTTTTTTGAAAATTGGGCAGTCAATATGTCATGTTTTGACAAGCAGAAGCAGTTTTGCAATGGGATAACAATTACGAGTATCACTTGAATTCAGCGTTGTTTTGCTTTTCATTTTATGATGGCACACTGAGAGGCTGAATGACAACAGATTGTCATGAGAGAGAGTTAATTTAATAATATTGAAAAGTAGATGGCTGATGTGAAGAAGAAATGTGTCAAATGTGACTTTTTAGTGATCCAGATTAGGTGGATCTGAGGAAAAAATTGTTTTGTAGTCAATGAAATGAGTTCAAACACCAAGTAGATGAAACAGTAGAATAAAAGTAGTTTAGTCCAATTTATTTACACTATTGATTCTGAGTAACATACTGTAGCAGAGTTACAAATACAAAAAAAAATTATACAGTATACAGTATCATCAAAAGTAATTTTTTTTTTTAAAAAAAAAGCGTAAATAGTTTCAGCTGTGCTAGTGAGCTGCATGTATATACCCAGTAGTATCTCCAGGCATCAGTCACCTCATACAACTAGAAATAGCGAGATAGAAAATTAATTATAGTAAGCAATTATTATAAAGGCATACAATTTACCTTCAAGAACATTTCTTCTACTACTTCTCTGAAAAACCTGCTAATTTGAAGAAGTCATACACAAGTTTCCCAATCGAAGTGGAGTTCTTAATATCTGTTCTGATACACATGCATATTTTCTAAACGCACAAAAAACAGACTGTTGAACTACTTGTGAATAGGTTCAGGCTGGTCCAATGTAAAGTAGAATAAAATTCGTACTAAAAATGGGGAAAAATATTGTCAGATGAGCAAGTATGTATTTCAAAAGTTTTCCTCCAAACAGCCTCACTGAAATTGATTTATTCAATTAAAAATAAAGAAATCCGTAAAAGACAAAAGTTATTTTATAACACTATTTCAGTAACATTCGGCATGACTTTTACAGAAGGGTCTTGATCTGCAACATGCAACCTGTATTACAAAAAGGTCCTGAGACAAGTCTTTCTGTTTTTTTAAGGAATTATGTGGCTGAGAAAAGACATTTTTTGCTTTGTTCCCCCCCCC
>VXBH01004248.1:70255-227189 GCA_013400035.1 Rynchops niger | reverse complement strand
CCTGTCTTCTAGCTCAGGGGTCTGGGTACTCAGGGAACAACTGGTCCTACTGCTGAAGACTGAGGCAAAGACAGCACTAAGTACCTCAGGCTTTTCCTCATCCTTGGTCACTATGTTGCCGGCCCCATCTACTAGAGGACAGAGATTATCTTTAGTCCTCTTTTTATTGCTAATATATTTATAGAAACTTTTTTTGTTGTCCTTGACAACAGAAGCCAGGTTTAGTTCTAGCTGAGCTTTGGCTTTTCTGATTTTTTCCCTGCATAGCTTCACTAACTCTTTGTAGTCCTCTTGAGTAGCCTGCCCTTCCTTCCAAAGGCCATAAATCGTCTTTTTTTCCCTAAGCTGCAACACTAGCTCCCTGCTTAGCCAGGCCGGTCTTTTTCCCCAACAGCTTGTCTTCCGGCACATGGGGACAGCCTGCTCCTGTGCCTTTAAGACTTCCTTCTTGAAAAACATCCAGGCTTCCTGGGCTCCTTTGCCCTGGATCTAAATCCCCTGGATCTAAATCCTGGATCTAGGATCCCCTGGATTTGGGATCTAAAACAGTTAAAAAGCATTTGTGACTAAAACTTCTTTTTCAAGATACTCTGTAAGGTAAGGAGCAAATATAAATCCTACCTTCATCAAAAGGAAGAGGTAAATGCTTTAGCACACCTGTGGTCCACCAGTAAGTATAGCTGTACAGGAAAAACAGACACACAATTGATACTGCTCTTGTATCGAGTATCTTGATTTGGTCTTGTATCCAGTCTAAGCGTTTGCCCATAACAGTTATCCAACCATACAGTGTCACTTTCGTAAATATTGCTTTATAATTCAGTTGTGGAAGAAAGTAAAGAATTATCCTGGGATGTAAGATTTCAACAGGCCCCTACCCTACTACTTAGCTCTCAGGACAGGAAAATTAAACATGTGAATCTCAATACAGGTACGGAGGGAGGAGTGGGGTTTTTTTCCATTAAACAAAACACATTTCAGGTGCTGACCTCTACAGTACTGAAAATTAAGGTCTTAGTATGTATAGAAGCTATTTATGTTTTTCTCTTGTTCTAGTCTAAAAAAAAACAAAACAAAAAAAAAACAAAAACAAAAACAAAACCCCCCGTCAAGCCCCACCCAGCACTTGTTATCCAGCACTTGTTATTCCTATTCAAATTTAGGAAAAGGGTATGAAGAAATGAAGGTCAATGATAATAAAATCAGAATCTTGTCAAAGCAGTTGAATTCCGCACATAGAAATACATTTTGATGTGACAGCTAAGGAAAGATGTCCCAAGTCTGAGAACTGTATATTGGCATAGCTTACAGCAAAAAACAGGCCCTGCTGGAAGCTTACTCAGGATTTCCGAAAAACAACAAAAGGAGTTAAGCAACATTCATTAAATAAAACATGTTTTATCTTTCATTCATGTTTACATATTTTTATTTTTCCTTCTCAAAAATACTTTAATTTCTTCTCTAAATTGTTCTGATAGTTCCTTCTATTTCATTACTTGGGATGACAAGACATTTATCTGCATTGATTTTTATTTCAAATATGTGTGTATTCACAACACTGTAAGGGCTGTAATCAGAGCATTAAGGCGGTTATCTCCTACTCATGTCTATGTAGCCATCTGGAGCAGAAACAATGGGTGTATTTCCATGCCCAGGGATAGACTTGTTAGTGGGACTTAGCAAATGGTGCAGAACAGGCAGGGCAACATACTTCAGTTCCAAAAACCACGTATGTCCTAGCCAAAAAGGACAAAGTTATGCCTGATGTTCACATCTCTTCTTGAAGTATTGTATCAGGCCATGTTAGCAAGCCATTTTCTCCAGTGCCTTCAGAAACTATGCAGACACACCCAGTTTTGCTGCATGCATAAATGATATTAATTCTGCGGCAACAGAAAGTCTCCTTTTCCATATTTACTGTCCTTTCCCATGAATCACAAATTACATAAAAGTATACATGAAACTCATTACAAAATCTCTTCTTTCTGATGGAGAGGCAAATACAATATAGGAAAAGCACAGACAGTCAAAAGACGTTTCAATTACAGGAAACATCTTCCTTCTCTTCCTATATCCTTGATTATATTAGGAGTTTTCATTATTTCCTTTGCTGCTCTGCCCGAGGAACCCAACAGAGGCACTGCACAGAGAGGCAGGAAGAAGTTATACGAAGAACTTGTCCAATAGTTTGGTACAATTAAAAAATACTTAGAAGATTTTTTTTTCACCTAACTACTTATTACATGGAGGTGTCATGTTGTTCACATGAGAAAACATCTTGGTTGTATATTATAAGCGCTCAGAAGAAATTCTGGCCAGAATGAAAGGTAAAACTAATTAACAAATAAATGAAGATAACCAACTTTTTTTATTTTTTTTAAATGTTCCACCTCATTTGAGAACAGTATCTGTGACAAGAGACAGTTGTTTAACAGGGTAACAGATGAAAAGGAGACGAAGACATTCGTATATTTGCCATGTATCAGTTGAACTAATTTTTGATGTACAATAATGTTCAGAATCAGCAGGCAAGAAAATGGATGTTGCATGTTTCACGTGTGTCTGAAATAGCACTTGGTTGTAGGGCTGATATGGGCTAGCATCGAGACAAGCCTCAGGAGACAAAAAAAAGGACTGAAATTTAGAAACAGTCATATCACATGCCAGCTGCCATGACGGGTTAATGGAATAAAGAATCAACAGGGACTGAATACACTGCTTAAACACTTGCAAGTTTTCCCCAGACAAAAATCTACATGCAGATACTCAGATCTACCATTTGTGATATAGAGCCTTAAGACTCACAGAACGAACAAAGATACAAACAGTTAAATTCCTAAATGAGATCATTTAGTTAACAAGTCTAGTACTGCTGTTATTACTAATTTATTTTTTTCTGGCGCTCTGTGTGTGTGTGTACGGGTTTAACACAGTATTTATAATCCTGAACAAGATCATTCCACATTGTGAAGCACTCTGAAATTACTTTAAAGTTTTTATGCTTTAGCTCTATTATTTCTATATATTACTGTGCAACTACAATGGAATGCAAATGAAGCCTAGACATGGCTGAAAGGAAGGCAGAAAATCATGGGCTTCTTGGTATGCACAGCTACAGACTAAGCATACAAAAAAATAAACAAATGTTATTCTCATCACCTAATCTCAAATTTGACACTTAATAAATCCGACCATCAAAAATACAGCTGTACACTGCTTAATGAGACAGCGGTAACTGTACTTCGGTAAAATAGTGAAGCATTTCACACTGCAAGCTTCTTTTTTAGAACAACAGGAAAATAACGTACTAAAGCAAATCCCTCAAAACAAAAATATGCAACATTTTTGGTAATCTCTTGAAAGTTTTGTTTGTTTTTTTTAAAGTTTTTGTAAAAACTTAAAAACAATAAGCAAGTTTCTGACAGGCTGGCAAAATTATCTGGTTAACAACATGCATGTATTTAAATTTATTAGAGCAATACCAAACAAAATACCAAAAAATAAAAATAACAGCAAAATACCTTCTCCTGTTCTGTGACAGAGTGAGAGTGTTCTTGTGATGCAAATAAAAATCAGTGGGAAGTTCCCAGAGATGAGGTTTTCCTTCTGTAGGCTTGAAAACTCCCAGAAAGAGATTGATAGAATCTTGCCTGTCTGCATCTGTTAGACAAGAGGTTACATTACACTTAACGCCAGGAACATCCCAGAGCCCAAACCCATTCACACTTGTCATGTTTGCTCCTCACGGACAGAGTGTGTATGTCCTACAACTTCTACAGGGACCTCTGGGCTTCAAACACCATCACGAAACTTCATTTAGCCCTGACCTTCTGCCACATTGCGGTGCACATTGGGCTGGTACCAGCGCTGCCTCTTTCCTTGGCTTCTCTCACCAAGGAGCTGAGGCAGAAGCTCTGCTTAGAGGCTTTGCAGAAGCAGATCACATGCTGCAGCTTGGTCTCCCACCTCTGCATATATGTGTATGCATGAAGCACGTGCATGTATTTATGCATGTGCCAGGGAATCTGACACATCATGATGAATTTACTGCAGTCTAAACAACAGGAGAATGATGTATCCATACAATACAAAAGTTTCCCACGTGACACACAAATTATGAATTCTTTGGGTTTTTCTAGCCAAAATGTAATCAGTAAAATGATTAAACTTCACAAACACCTTCCAGTAAATTTGGACTTTTTTCCCCTATTTGCTCACATCGTCAATTTCTCTTGCCATAATCTAAACTTCACCAAACAAAATAAGGCAAGTGCTAAAATCCAGTAGTTACATACCCCTGTAGATGAAGCACAACGAGAAACGTTATTGTTCACTCACGTCTTTAAAAACTCTCCAGCTACCTATCTGCAGATAGGATGGGTTACAACAGGTATGAAGAAAAGCTGGAGTCAGATGAGGGCTTTGGGATGGCGAAGAACTGTGATAAAGAGGGCTTTACAAGCGAAGTCACAGGGGCAGAGGAAGGATCTTCAGATATGGGGGAATATATGGAGAACTGAGCTCTCCTTGTGCCCTGAGGAATTAGCATGTGGAAAGCTCGTCTCCACTCTTGTTTGCACTTCAGTAATCATCGGACAAGGAAGAGTTCAGACTAGTTCAACAATTAGCGTTACTCCTTCAGTTCTCTCCACATTTCAAAAAGAGTATTATGAGACTTGAGCATCCCTTTAGCAATGCACTGCATCAAAAAGTCAAACTGAAGTCTCAGTACACCAGAAAGCAGGTAAAAAAACAGGCGGAATCCACAAAGCGGTGGCACGACAGCAAGGACAAAGTTGGTTCCTGGCCACCACCCGAGTTTCAGTTAATACCTCCTTCTCCCCAGAATTCAAGTCTCTTCCCTCTGTGCAACATCTATTTTTTACAGGGAATCAAGACACACAAGCAGCTGACAAATGAAGTACTACGTAGAAATTTGGTGACAATAGGATTACAGAAAAGTATGGCACTTTACAGAAGTGTGCCTAAGTGGAGGCAAATATTTGGAAGTGGGATCTTCTGTATAAACATTCACATGGTGTAACAGGGCAAGGCACCAGGAAAAGGGAAAGAAAGGGGAAACCTCTTGATGTTGCGTGACTCCCCTTCCCTACTTAGACGGCCTTTCATCTGGAACCTGCCTTTTTTCTTCCTTTTCTATCCACTTGTACTCGCTCCAGATATTTACTGTCCCTTCAGAGCACTCTTACAAAAAGTTCTATTTTTTTTACCTTCTTTCTTGCTCCTCACCTTCACAATTTTCTTAAGAGGATCAACAAATAAACACTAACTCTTCTACACAGTAATACTCAAAAGCATGTGTGGGTCCTTATGGTTTGCAGGCCGTATTGTTTCTGCAAAATAGTGTCACCGTTTAACCAAGACATAAGGAGAGAATGAGAAAGGCCAGAAACAATGCAAGAAAGCTACACTAAACTCAGTAAAAAGGTCTGAAAAAAGAAAAACCAAAAAACCCCTTGTTGAGGACACTGAGAATTAAAAAGAAAGGAAAAGTCACAAGCAATAACACGTATTCTTTCTTCGTGATAAGTTATTTAGTTAGTGGTTTAACGAAAGTGTTGAACAAAACCCAAGAAAGCTCTCTAAGCATAGAAACTGGTGGAGCCCTAAAGACAAAATTAATTAACATGAACACATAGGTTAAAATTGGTGGCAATTTCTGGAAGTTAAAGGCAGAGATGAACCTCCTTTGTTCGTTTTCCATTGTTTCCTCTGCCAGGAACAGAAGGTATACTGAAATTGTTAACTAAATAATTGTAAAACAACGATATTAAAACAAGATAATTCAGTTAAACTGTCACTACATATATGACAGATGCTAAAATGAAATTAAATGAAATTTGTTCTATGAAAAACAGCTGGAATTTAAACTCATACCAACTGAATTAACCAATTCACTGCCTGAAATGGTCTATAGCAGTAGTTCGTTAAAACATTCTTACCTTTCTTCCACAGAAAAAAAATCACTGCTGTTAAATGTTACCTTGCAAAAAGACTCACACTCTCTTTTATATTTAATTGTTTCAGTTGTGCAGTGGTGTTTTCAACTTAACAGAAATACAGGACATTTATTAGAAAATTTCTTTCTACTGTCTTACTTCTCAACTCATAATTTGAAAGTAGGTAAAAAAAAAACTCATTACAAATTCTTGGTGCATAAGTCTTCAAGCAGGCACAAACATACGCAAGCGACTGGGGAAGCAGATTGTTAACTTGAAAGGTGACAATCCTCCCCTCACCTTACATTAAGGGTTGAACAATTTTATGACTTAATTTTGAACAAAAAATAATTAAAACTTTTGTCTTTCTTTGAAACACGGGCCAGAGAAAATGGGATATTGAGCTTTTCAGATCAATTTTCTTAGCTAGATAGAAAAATCTCTCTTTTCAAAAATAAATAAGAATATCAATGCATTGCGGAGCACAGACAAAACAGCAAAGAGGTTTTCTCTCTTCATTGTTAGCACTGAATGTTATTATTGTGTACAAGCAAGTAGAAAGACTGCACTGATTTTTCAAAAGATACTGCAATGTACGTGTACACTAGCACATTTTTGAGACCATTTGAGAAAACAGGAACTGAAAGGGCCTTTTAATTGAATTAGCCTACAATAATCTACTGCTTTCCATCTGAGTTTGCAACTGCACTACATGACAAATTACTAAATCATGAGAGATTCAACACAATTGTGACTATAACATCCCATGACTAAAAGGTTATAGTAATTAAGTTTACTTTCATACAACACTAAAAGGTAGTTTACTACGCCCAGTCCTGTTTGTGAATAAATAGATTATTCCAGATTCCAGAAGCTTATTATGCATGTTGCAACTCTAGCACTGAAGTCTGCAATGTTACGTTGCTTTCTAAAAGTCATAGAAGCTAGAAAAATACTATTTGGAATACGATTTCCTAATTTCACTGACAATCACAAATGAAAGAAAAATGTTAGAATTCAACTAATCAGAATGCCTGCCAGAGAGGGTGTTGAAGGAACCCTTAATTCTTATCTGGAACAATTTGTTTGCTTGTAACCAGGGTACTTCGAACAGTTGACTTCTCAAACTACACTGCACCCTCTACTTTTTTCAAATGATAGAATTAAAAATATGCATGAAAAAAAATTTTACCTAAACCTGTAAGATTTTTTTCAAGTTACTGTAAAATTAGTTGCCTTGTATTTCTATGTGGAAACCTTGGTTTTCTTCTAAGCTTTAGTTACTAACTTGATCCTGAGAACATTTTTTAAATTCTTCACTCTTCGATTACATAGGCAACATATTACAAATTTATAGGTACAGAAAATCTATAGAAAAGCTAAGCCACTTATCATGAACTAGGGTGAAACTGCATTCAAAGTTATCTTTCCTACAAGTCCAAGTCTTATCTACTGGATCAGTATCTCCAGGCAAGTCACTTAACCGATACATGTCCTACTTCTTCTCATCTGTACAACTTAATTAGTAGTGATTATCCTAAGAGCTTTGAGGTCAACAGATGAAACCATTTTCTTAAAAGTATAAATTCTTTTTAGAATCATGTATTTTTTATGACTGACAAACAGAACAAGTGTGGCTAAGGGATTTATTTATCA
This sequence comes from Rynchops niger, assembly GCA_013400035.1. Lineage (NCBI taxonomy): Eukaryota > Metazoa > Chordata > Aves > Charadriiformes > Laridae > Rynchops > Rynchops niger. Next base: position 219,573 of record VXBH01004248.1, on the reverse strand, counting down.
GGCACTGTTAGAAGGCCACTTGTAATCTTGTTCTGAATCTGATATACAGTATGACTTCAAGCAAATCACTAAGATTTTCTGTGTCTGCTTACTACGGGTACATAAAATTCATAAGCATTAAAAGAAGTTTCTCAGATCATAAACACAAGGAAATGCTGGCTCATGAACTGGCTAGCCCTCAGATTTTTATTTGTATTTTAAACGCTATGTGATGGGTAGTAACAATAATAAGCGCAGCATAGCAAATCAGAATCTTGTTATAAAAATGCTGCCTTTATCTCTGCTTTCTGAGAAAACATCAAGAATAAAATGGTATCTGTCAAAGTGTCACATTAACAGCCTTGCAGATGCCATGTTTAAATTTCACTTAAATGATTCTTTTAAAATTTCATACTAAAAATGCTGTAAATACAACGTTGAATGCTATATTTCAACAATGTCATCTTCAAACACGAGGAATGCATAAAGCACCAAAAACGTTTGGCTCAAATGGGATTAAATACCAAAACCATACGTAAACTGGGGAAAGCGTGCAGCACCTTTGTGAAAGTTTCATTTTTCCTATTGACTTCAGTAAATACTAATATCTGTTCATGTACTCAGCTACCAGTTCACCTAGGTGACAAGATGGACTTTCTTCATTCGGTATTCTTTCTTCTTTTTGTAAGATCTTTTTCAGAACAAATTACTTTATTACTCAAACACGTGGATATCTGGACTATCCTTGCAAGCAGACCACAACTCCAAATGTGGATGATCTAGAACTTTGCTCAAGCTGCCACCTAACCTAAGTGGCTGGCATAACAGTGAACAGCTTCAGAGATTGGTTCCATCCCGTACTTATCGGTACAGGCGATACTGCAAGTGTGCTGCCTTTTAGTCCTAGGAATTGATGAAGCCATACCTTATTGCCACTGCAATCAATGAGACCATATCACCGAAATAAACAGGTTCTCCATTTCTCATTTAATTTGGGCAAAGATGATACTCAAATTACATTAATTACATTCAGAAACAGTACTTTAAATGCTGTGCTCTCACATCTTATTACATACACAGAATTCTCACTAACAAAAGCTGTAACTTCAGCCAAAGAAACCAGAGATTATTTAAATATTTCTAGCCAGTGTCCAACTCTCCATTTTAAAATTTACACACATTTCTAAATAATTGCTGCCTACTAGAAAAAGAAAAAAGCAGCTTCCCTCCCTGGCTATGCAGCCTTTGTGAAAAAGAGTCACAGAGAACTGGCAAAGTATTTAGAACACAGTAGCACTCACTGTTTCTCATCCTGACATGTCTTAGACTGTCCTTTGATGATTCTTTTAGATCTTTCTCATGACTTCTAAAAACACTAAGCATTTTTTTTCCGGTTATTCTGCATAAGGTATGGCTCAGCATTTTTCAATGAGATTTTTTCTTAGCAATGTTGTCAAGAAGTAGAACAGTATCAGTGATCGATACAAGCTAGTAAAGGAATAAGCTAATATTTTACAACTTTTTTTCTCAAGGAATAGCTTATTTAATTGGTGTGCCTTGCTTTTTAGATTAAATTTTCTCTTTTCTACCACAGTTAGTAGCTTCTATTCATGCAAGACAATAACATGCATCAGAACTTGCTTTTTGTTTGAAGTCCTCAGGAACATCACAAGAAATACTCCACTTGAAGCCTTCTACTTGGATTTGCCAGTGTCCTTCTATTTGTTGAAGTCATTCTATCCATCTTTTTAACAGCTCTATTACAGCTACCTGTGTCTCTATTGATCTACAAATGTCACTGGAAATTTCAGTGTTACATGTGTACATTTCCTAAATACTTTTTACATCAGTTCACTAACTTTTATCAAATGAGGCCTGCATAGGATAGGAGATAAACACTTCATCAGACCAGAATACTCATTTGATATCCACCAGATTTTACTGAATTATTTGGAAATTATCATATAAAGGACCTCTGTCGTAAGATCATAGTACTGATTATTGAAGCATCACAAGTAAGATGTTTTTCAAATAATGGCTTAATAAGAAAGCACTTAAAACTAAATTTACCTGAGAAAGCATTACTATAGTATCTTGAGAGTGTTTGCATAATATCTTTGGAATGCTGAGTCCACGGAGCTATCTTTCTATAGGTTTTTACTCTGTGAACAAGCTGAGAACCTCCATATTGCAGAGAAAGTGTGTCTCCATGATCTTCATATAATTCTTCAAATAATCTGAAGAAAAAGAAAAATGTGACAACTATCAAACTGCTAAAAAGAGGTTTTAAGAGAAAAAAAAAGTATTATAATAACAAAGTCTTTCTGTTTAACGAGCAGTATGTTTTCTTCTCCTAAGTACTTCTCACAGTTAGAAAAACAAGTATTTCATTAAAACATGCTATTAACTTACAAGCACTGAAATTCAAAGCTATGTCTCTATTCTTTAGTCAGATAAATACTGGAAATTTTATTCAGATACAATAATCACTAAGAAGGATTAGATTGTAAGATTTTAACTAATTTATAATGTATCAGAATGCATTCGCACTACTGAATATGCACTTCTGCAGATTCAGGGAGATTAACATGTTGTACTAGCCTGCAGGGAGAACAGAAGCCATATACCTTCACAAACTAAGATATTTTAAATACACTAAATGGGACAGAACATGCCAATATCTCAAGGCTATGTTTTCTGTCAAGTCCATGGGGAATGAAGCTAGCATCAACATATCTTTCAAAAAATCTCCCTAGTTATGATAATGATGGACCAAAAGTACAAAGAGAATAAACACTACTTCTAAGAAGTAGGAAGGGCAGTCAGATATTAGCTGGGACTGGAAAAACACAATCAGCATCAAATAGCTGTCAGTAGACTCCAAACTAAGAACAGTCCAAATAACAAAAATTATCAAGATGCACCCCATCAATGGCAAAACCGAGACAATGATCTCAGAAAACAAGGCTACCCTAAAGAGATGACATCCAGTCCAAAAGATAACAGATTGAAAAGTGCTTCTCAGAAATGGAGACTATGGCCTTGCTGCAGCAAGGCAATGGATGATGTCTTGCTGAAAGAGGCTGAAAGTGTAGTTAAGAGGCAAAAAAAACAAAATAGAAGAAATCAAAACCGAAAAAACAACCAACCACTAAACCTGTGGAAATGTATTTCACATCAGTACATCAAGACACCATAACTCAGGCATCTGCATGTGATACACTGTAACATCGGAGAAGTGGAGTGGAGAGGAAGGTAGAAACAAATAAAACAACACAACCGCAGCAACACCACAATCACCATAAAAAAAACCAACAAAGGCATTCCTTTAAGAAAGTTTCCAATAAAGGGATAGTACTGCATAAGTAACCCAGCAACCATCTGACTGAAAGTCCTCCTCAAAAGGTTCTGTATGACGAACACTTATCTGAGCAGCAAATCTATTTCTGTAAAGACAAAGTGGCATCCAGCAAATCTTCTGTCCATGGTCAAGTATGAAAAGCTCCATTAGAAAGACACCGCTGCTTATTAACTTAAAAAAAAAAAACGAAACACAAAACAAAAAAAAAAACAAAACACCCCAACAACACAAAACCACCAACAAACCAAACAAAACAAAACCCCCCAAACCACTTGCCTCCACACAAATTGTTAAGAGCTCATGATGCCATGGATGAGAATCTTCTGTTTGTTTCTTCGGTTTTGTTGTGTTGTAGTTTTTTTTAAACAAGGGGAAAGACAGCAAATCCTGGTCAGCCAAAAGCTAGAAAACTGGTTGAGGAAAACAGCTGGTAGGTAAAAGGATGATACCTCTCAGAAAATTTCCAGTAAACCATGGGGGATAGATGAACAGAGTTGCAATGACCCTGCAATAAAGGTTCACAGAAAGCAGACAACTTTGAATTCACTAAGGATGTTGATCCACCTGATTTGGAAAGGACTTGTAGAATTAAATTATCCTTCCACAGCCTCAAAATACTAAGCCTGCAGTCAAAGACAGACTAGTGTTCTGTAGAGAAAAAAGTAGTTGTATGTAGTAGTTATATGACGAAATGAGCTGCTAGTGGACACTTTGTCTAGGAAACTTCCTAGATAGGACAACAATTACACTAAAGGAATCACTAAGAAATATAGCTCGCAGAAATGGCCCTGTGTGGCAAAGTCATTAAGAAGATTAATCTTGCTAGACACAAAATTGGACTGATCAGGATGCATGGTTTCTTCATCCTTCAGAATGTCCAAGTGAAATTATGTACTGACTTCAGAAATCTATTTCAGTAGAAATTCTGGATTGTAGCCAGCAGTGAGACCATATGAGACAAATCAGAAGTATAGGAAGGACAGTCAAAGAACATGATGAAGAAAAGTTAGTATTTCAGACACATTAGCTAAATTAAGGAATACAGACCGCTACAGATTACCCTTTTGGTCAACTAGAAGAGTGTCAATGAAGACGCAGAGTATGCAGGAAGCAGATCCTAGATGTGAGACAATGCAGGAGGTCAAAGTGAAAGACCGCACAATGGTGAGAAAGTACAACACATGCCTGTCTTCAGATTTTATCGCACTGTGAAGCAGGATTTTTTAATTATTCTGAATTCAGTAATTCAGAAACAAGTCTTAGCAGATGACAAAACCAGTTTCAGCCAGGCATACATCTAGTGGAATAGAGAAGAAAAAAAATAAATAAAATGCGGCCAGATAAAAGTAACCTCTTATGCCAGACTAATAGCTGCATTTCAGAGAGATAATGACAAATAAAGTATCAGGAAAATAAGAGACAAAGCAACTACCATAATCTGAATAGATGATGGTAAGAGACGGAAATTTGTGTGGTTGGGGCATAGAGGGAACAGGGAGATGGAAGAAGAGACAGGAAATATGGAACACTTGCAGCAGGAAGCAACAGAGGAAATTTGGGAGGGGAACAGGAAGGGCAAAGGTGGTAAAGCTTAAGGAAAGATAGCAAAACGCAGCCTGATGTGCTGAAATGAGTGGTAGCTGTAGAGGACACTATAGAAAGCAGAGAAAAGAGACTTGTCCGTCTCCTGATCCCCTCTAGTTAGAATCCAACAGTCCTGATTGCCGAGTCCCCAGGGGGCTGCACAGCAACTGGTATTTAAAGCACCAGATGCTTGTTCCCAGAGGTGAGCATCCATCACCTAGCAGCTGGGACATGGTGGACGAGAGGCATTGCTAGCACACCAAGGAAGTCAGGCAGCAGGTGCTCATCCTGGCCATCGGGCAGAGGCCAGGCAGGAGCCACCCCTTGCACAGTGAACCAACACGCCGCATTTGAAATTGATTCTGTGGCACATACCTGCTCCTGACACCAGGCAAGTGCTCAAAGCTAGTGGGAGAAAGGAGAGGAGCTGACGGTACGTTTCAAGTAAAGGGGTGGGGAGATTGAGTACTTCGTCTTTTTTGAAATACAAGTTGCATCTCCACCTTCTAAAACTAACAAACTACTAGTCAAAAGCAGCAATGAAGCCATTAGTTTCAGTCACAGCAGATATAAGGAATAAAAACAAATCAATTCAAGGACTCTTACATTAATTTCTGAAGCATGTTCACAAGTTAGGTAGCTTAGGTCCCCCTAACCCTCAGAGCATTTCAATTTAAATGCTGGGTTTTCTTAAATGGTTTAAGGATGCTTGAGTAAGTATTGCTGATACTTGGTTCGAGAACAACTTTGCTGAAAACTTTTCTTCAATAAATCAAAAAGCACAAAATTATTCCAAAGGAAAAGCAGGAAATAGCAAGGTAAGATGTACTTCTACACAAATATCAGTTTGGCATTCTCTGTAAAAGCATGTACTTATTTCAGGATTTTTTGGGTTGTTTCTTTTCTGTGTTTGGTTTTGTGTTTTGTTTTTTTTTTTGCATTTTGCTTCAAGCAAGTGAAGTAAGTATAAGAGACTGGGGCAGGTTTTTTTGTTACATTTAAAACAGAAACTCTTTGCTTTAAGTTTAGGCATACAAATAGAATGAAGTCAAGCATTTATCTTGCAAGAAGCCTGATTAACATACTTTTCCAGAAGAGCATGTTTTCAGCATGACTGGATTTTCTCAAGAAAATTTCAAGTATGGATGACTTTTTAAACATGCACGAATAAACATTTTTATATCATTCCAAAAGAAAGAATTGCACTCTTCTATATAGACATACTTTTCCTAAAACTTTTGACGCTTTATAAAAAAATAAAAATATTACACACTTTATTAATATATCTTACCTAACAGCATCCGTATCAAATTGTAAATTAGGTTTATCAATCAATCCCAATGAATAGAGTTGGTATGCCAAAGCACATTTTCCCACCATAAACTGGGCTGTGTTAGTGCGATCCAAACAGTCCACACAATTGGTTCGGAGAACTCCAGTCTGGTAAAGCAATCCAAATGAGACTTTTCTTAAACAACAAATTACTACACTCATAATTATTACTTTTTTCCCCTACTGTCCCAAGACTTGTCAAATCTCAAATACTGAATTTTATATCAGTTCACTAAAATTTAAGCAAAGACATTTTTAAAAAACATTAAAAAGCAATTTATCTCCAGCAAGCTACATTAGACTGCTGCAAGCCCTACTTTCAAAACATTCTTGCTTCTAGCATCACACAAACTGCAATCTCCTTCAACTTACAAACAGCCCTAAAGATTTAACTTAAAAAGAAAGGCTGTGTTATTTCTGTATAGAAGGTCTTATTTTCAACTATGTTGTAACTACTGCCAAAAATAAAGAACGCTTTCAGCCTGCTGTGGTTCTACTGTGATGGTGCTTTTATTTTAAGCTTTCCACATGTGGAGTAACACACATGAACATTTTGTTGAAGATCTCCGTCATGCACATATTCTTTTATGCTGCTTGCATCACCATTTTTCAATTCTGTAATGCACACAAAGTTTTTTTATAATATAAACAGCTGCAAGAATCATATTGTAATATAGCAGTATGAGGGATTCTTTTGCTCAAATATATGTGACTACATACAAGCTAGCTGGCTAAACTTTTATTATCTTAAAAAAGAAGCATTTTTTGTGTGTGAAGCACAAGATATCTATTCCAAGACAAGATGAACTGTGATCCAAATGCTTACATAGTATGCCTATGGTGACCACCTCATAAGATTAAGTGGAAAGATAGAAAAAATAATCATACCCCTAATACAGGTAAACCTGTTAAGACTAATATTAAAAAAAAATTAGCTAGCCTTGATATGTTTTAAAATAAAACAGGTCAAAATCTGTCTACTCTGCTGTTTATCTGCCCTCAAGAAACGTATCCCAGTGATCAGCTAGTAAAGGAATGGTCACATGCTTTCCAACTTACATGAACCACAAACTTGAACGGCAAGTCAAAAGCAACTAATGCTTCTTAAGAATACACACTGTGTCCCGAGTATGCAATCATAACATTCAAGTATAAATCTGTTACTCTATAGCTCAGTCAGGACTTTTCTGACGTTAGGAAAGCAGTGTTTCTAGTTGTATTTTCTTTTCAGTGATGGAAATTACAATAATGTACAGAATAGTCAGCAGTGGTGAAAATGCTTTTAATAACCCATTTTCATGTGTATGAATATGTCACCAGATTTAAGCATGTTTACTCCACATCTCTTCTATCTAACACTGTATTATACTGTTGGTTAAAATGCTGCTGCTGTTAGCTGTAGTGCAATTGGTGCTGCTACACTGGTAGCACTAGAGACTAAGTAGCAATAGAAAGTAGTTTAAAATATGAGCATTTCTCAGACTACCTCCAGCAAAAATACAGTTTCAACAGCATAAGGTTTTGTGGTACCACCTAAGAACGTTAAGCCCTATTTCCCAGTTGGGTTTCTGGGATGGACTACAAAAATGCTGTTTACTACAAGCATTAATTTAAAAGCAATCTGTGAATCACCAATTGGATATTTAAGTGAAATGTTTCATTGGTCCTTTGGGAGAGCTGATCTACATCACACTGTAACTATGAATAATAAAGTATATTTTAGTACCTGCAAGCGACCAGTGGAAACAACATAACCTCCCAGTTCGTTCCACCTGAAAGGGAAACAAAACAGAATTACTTACAAATTTTTACAAAAGCAAAAAACAGATCATACCATGTATTGATCTGCTCAGTGAAACCGGGTGACAATTAAAGACCTGACACAAAGCAAATCTTATATCCCTGAATAGCACAAAGCAGTGAAAGCTCTATGCAATAGTAAGATTTCGTATTTAAATTGCATTTCAAAAAAATCTAGCCTAAAGCAGAAATATGCTAAAGCCATACAAAATATTTCCTTTGCTCTCCATAAACAGAGTTAGAGCAACAGAAATGTTGCTAGATGGGGTCTTGTGTACACAAAAATTGCAGTAGGTACAATGCCAATGACTGGAAGGTAGAGGCATAACATACACTGTAGCACAAGCTGGTTGATTTAAGTCTTGCCCTTGTACTGATTTCTAGGCATACAGGCTGAATGAATACATACATATTGTCCAGGTCTTGCAATTCTATACAGGCCTTAGCTGTACCCCGGAGCTAGAGAACGTGAACGAGAAGTTAACGACATTTTGAGGCAGAGGAGCAGTTATGCTTGGTGCAAGTAACCACTGAACTACTGAATATTTTCAAGTTAGTAGGGTGACCCACAGCCTGACTGGAGCACTGCTATGGCAAGCCTATATACCACATTTGAGACTCACAGGGCTATCTCTACAGAACACAGCATTACATGGATGTATTGGTCTTGTTCATGCTAGATTGCAGTGGCCACAGTTGCTGCACTGCATGGCAGAGAAAAGCTCTAAGTGAGCCTAAGAGAGTTTTAGTTCAGACTGTTTCTAAATGAAGATAAGCTAAAAAGACAAGGATGCTCTTAAAGTAAAATATGAATGCCCATTTGGGTAGTGATGAATTAGGTCCCTAATGTGAAAACTTGAATCATAAACTTACTGAACTTTTAACGGGGAAGTTATTTTTACTTCTGGATTTTCAGGACTGATAGAATTCAGCTGAATAAATAACTGTACCTCAGCAGCAGTCTAAGCAAATACAGTTTTTATTAAAAAAAAAGTTTTAGATTTTGTATGCATGAATACCATAAAATCCACTGGAAAACACCGGACTCTGTAACATTTAGATCATAGTTATCTTATTAGTATGCCTGAAAAGAAGCCACTTATTAAATTCAGATGATGTTTGCTTCGTTGAATTTATCCCCAAATTTAGAATTACTTTGGTTAAAGTGAAAAAAAAAACTCCAAAATTTGATATAAATACACATGGCACAAATTACAAGTAACAAATAATGGTTTGAAGTAAGAATTCATTATAAGTAGAACAGCAGCAGCATGATTGTACTCTCTATAGATTTTTCAGTGTATTAGTATTTCTTAGAACATGCCTGACTGCAATCCTTTTAGCTATAACTTCATAACGAATTCTGTTTTTTCATATTAGTTTAAGCCTTAAAATAAGAAATAATGTATTAGACATAGAAATTCCAGACAACTTTCCAAGGAATAGGTATTGTTCATTATGCATCAATTAAATTACACATACTTTTCATCTGGCCGCAAGACACTGCAGTAGGAATCAGGTCGATTTACAAAAAATCCAGTCTTCTTTACTACACTTTCTGCAATCACATTGAGTCTATCAAGAACATTGCAAAGTTTGCTGAGGAGAGAAAAAAACAAACCACACGGTCAAGATACATTAATGATAAAAAATTTTCACTGCTTGGAAAGTCTTTTAATAACAAAAATGATTTAAAGGAAGACTCACATCACAGTTTTATTTATTCAACAGTAATTATGTCTATGGTTTTCTTAGATTTTACAGACTTAGGAAACAGACACTGACGGCATCCCAGCAATGTTGTTTATTTATTAATAAAACATACTCCATAAACTAGAAGTGAAAGACTTCAAAAATCTAGAATTCCTTGACTTTCATATCACATTAATTTTCCTCTACCAAACTTTCTGTTATTCACAAAATAAGAATGAGGCAGAAAAGGATATACGATTATGCTAAATCTTACTCCTTTGTTTTGTTTGCATGGTGCTGGTTTTTTCGGTAACGTTTGTTTCCGTGGGTAGCCTCCACAATGTCCTGCATCTCCTGCTCAGATCAGGGCACCCAGCCGTTCATTGTTGGGGACTTTAACTTCCATTTACTCATAATTTTATTCTCAAAAGATTTTATTACAGTGTTTATATATATATATTATTATTATATATTATTATTATACTGAGATGGAAGCAATATTTTGGAACATTTCCACTGGTACTACTTTCCAGCAAGCTTACTTCAAAACTACATGTTAAAGCAAACACATTCTCAGTATTCCTGAAACTGTCAATTCCTTAGGCAGACATATACATTATCTTCCAACCTTAAGTATCTCTTGCTTGCATAAATAATCTTGTTCAAAGTCATCAGCTATTCTTTTTATTTCTGTATTAAGGTGGGTATGTATATAAATGCACCTCGAGTTTACAGCAAGAAGGGGAATCCTTTTATCACCTAGTATCATTTCCCACATAGGACAGACCACTAAGCTTCATCAGCCTCACTCCATATGAAACCCAAGAACTTGAATCTAGCCTATCTTCTGAAAGGAAATCTAGCCTTATTTTGAGATTTGCTATTTAATCATAACACAAACAACTGCGTATACACCTAGCTGTACACAGTACCATTTCAGAATAAAAATGTAGCGTGAAACCACATCAAATTTTAAAGTAACAGTTTCACACCCACATGATCAACTGTATCAACCAACCTGTAATCTCAAATAGCGAATAAGGATTGTTTTCCAAAGCTTTTTTTCATAAAATTTTAATCAACAAACGTTAATTATGTTCCTGCCCTTTGATCTACACCAGTTTTTCCATTGTTACTGATATAGTAACAGATACCTGAAAGGTGATCCAACAATTCTTATCATTCTTCTAGAATTTTTGGCATTATAAAATACAGTAGATATACGCAGGTCAGTGAACTTCACAACCAAGTTGTGTGTTACTTAAGAATTGCAACCTATACCCCTAGATTTAAAATGTTGGTGTCTTGTAAATATTTCTACGTTTAAGAAAACATTCAACCTTTTCACATGTAGTAGTACAGCATTCTATTGTCCAAAATTACAGAATAAAAAGTTACAGAACATATTTGCCTTTCTAAGATACATGCTTCTAATAATCTAATTGTTTTATAACATTGAAATTAACACCCTCGTTTCCTTTTGGAAGAGGAAATGAAAAAACCAGACTGATATGAAACCCCTTGTTTTCCAAAATTTTCTAACTCAATACATTCAATGACTGAAATGGAACACCTGACAAAATGCAGTATTTTGACTAATTCAAAATAAAATCGAATCTTGATAGGGCTTTTTGTGGCCTTTCTCTAAAATTTTCCTTTGCAGAGAATTTCAAAGTTTTCAGGTCTTGCTCCACTTTGGTAAGAAACCATAGAAAACATTAAAAAACCTTCAAAAAGCTGAGGTTTTATTCTGTCCATAAATCTTAATAAAATTCTCTCATCTACATTCATCTGAAAAGAAAAGAAAGATACTCAGTAGCATGCAGTTATTTGTACTGTGGCTAAGAGCACTATTACAAAGAAGGATCTTTTCTACCTTTTAGTGTATTTGGCCATATCCCAGGGTATGTATATAATTGCATGCTCTGGGGGTAAAAACTGGTTGAGATATGTCACGGCAGCAACAAGTTCTTCACTAAGAATCCGTTCATGCTTTCTTTTCTCACGTTCCTTTAACAAGAAGAAAAGGAAGTTAACGTTACAATTTTCATTAACAAATCTATGTAACGTGTACACATGTACATATAAGAGAAATTAAAAGTGGAAGCTCTAACAACAGCAGGCAGAACTTCATAACTAGTACAAATATATTAAGAACAGAAGAGACAGAAAAATCTAATGTTCTGGGTTTTTAACAATTGATCTCTATTAATAGTGAAAGTTACCCATCTCAACTGTGAATAGACATTGTCTGAAAAATGGAACCCCATAAAAGCAAAGAAGAGCATAAGGAAACTGCTCAGGGAAGTGGCTGAATCGACATTCCTGGAGGTATTTAAAAGACTGCTAGACATGTGGTGCTTAGGGACATGGTTTAGTGGTGGTTTTGTCAGTGTTAGATTGATGGTTGGACTCTATGATATAGAGTCCCTTCCAACCTAGATGATTCTATGAAACAAAGTGCTAATATGGAGGAAATGGACAAAGACAAAAGAGAAGGAAAAACACAGGCAAAAAGGAAAATGTCTCATTCAATTCTGGGATACAAGAGGACCTAGGCAAATTTTTTCACCATTACTGCCAGATGGGGAACAACAGCTCCCATCTCCTAGCCTTGCAATAATTAAAAAAAAAAAAATTGAATTATCTTGACATCCTCTGAACATACAATATGTTTTGGCACTCTATATGCCAAAACATGTATGGCTTTCCTCTCAACTCCATCCAAACTAAAACCCATTCTGAACTTGCGTTACAGAAACTGCTTTAAATATGTAATAGCAGTCACAAATAAACAACCCCAAAGGAAGCCTAATACATTCAGTACTAGTTAACAAGTTTCTAGGATAAAGGAGGTCATAGATTTATGATTTATCAAGACTTAAGAAATCAAATAATAAAAGGACTGGAGATAGAAGCACTTAGCATTTGTGTAAAAGCAAACGCAACATCCAAAAAAGGTGTTCAGGTTTGGGGGCTTTGCCCCCTGGCCATTTATTTATTTATTTTAAGTGGTACATGAAATCAGAAAGGAACATGAACTTTAGCATCTTAATATTTAGCATCTGAAGAGATGGAAAGAAAGAGATGCATTTTAAGCCACCGTATCAAAAGCCCTGCGAATAAAAGCATATAATAATTCACGTGTCAAGGTCATGTGAGCCCAGACTCACAGTATAATAATGGCTTTTGAAAGCTATGGCTGCAGGAGATAAAATCATTTTCTTGTCAACAAATGCCATCCTAATTTGATTCCACAGACTATTGGAGAGTCTAAAAAGCACTCCTATACAGGAAAGCTTCTAGAAATAGAAAACAGGTTATATAGTTGCCATTTATTACAACTTAAGAGTTTTAAAAGCCTTCCTTTTGTATTTTCCCTATTTTTTATAATAGGAACAGATCCTACGTGCACATAAAAGATCCTTTTTTTCTACTGAATACAGTTCAACAACATGATAAATTAAATATTTTTTTAAAGACAAAAAAGGACTAAGAGACAATTCAAGCAAAACAAATCAATATATTAAACTCAAATGTGCAAACAGACACCACCGCAGAAAGCATCTGCATCAGAACAGAAAAAAACAGAAGAAAACAAAAAACCTGCAACATAAATACAAGATGTAATAACCAAAATTACAGTGCCACCCAGAATACAGGCTTTGTACCACAGCCTCTCACACAGCAGTGAACTGAATTACTGCAGCAAACATGAAGCTCCCCCATTAGTCCAGCCCTGCTGCCAATGGCACTGCCCATTAGGTAGAATCAGATGCTTCAGTTCCCTCTCCCATTCATACTTCCATGACTCTACCAAACCAAGCAAACAATAGAAGATAAGTCTTTATCGTAATATTTCAAATAACTCTGTCATCTGCGTCAAGAAGCCTACAAACTTCACGTTGCACGGAACCATATATTTTGGCGTTTTTTAGTGCTAAATTAAATTTAGTGGTTAATTTATTTGGACTCACTCACTTCTGAGGGGTAATAACAAAAACCTGAAAAAAAAAAAAAACAAACAACAAAAGGATGCTAGAAGTCTATCAACATGGAAAACTTATTTTTTTGAAGGGCTGTTGTGGAAGCAGTTCGGGAGTTATATACTATTCCATGAAGGATGAGATTTATGGAGAAAATACATCATTTATAAGCTAGTATTAGTTCACAGCACAACCAAAATTACACAGAGACTGTACAGAAATAAGCATCATATCAAAAAGTAGAAAACATATAAAACATATTCAAAATATCGTACCTTCACAAGATTCAAAATAATAATGGGAGAGCCAAATCTCTGAAGCATTTGGTCAAAGTGAAGAGCAGCAACATGCGCAAAAGGATCTGCTTGGTCCACTGCAACAAATACATATATTCAGGACTATATTAAGCAAGCTGTAGTCACTTAAATCATTTTCCCTTAAAAATACTCTTCACAAAATACATACTAATTCTGCAATAGTTATGATACAATTACAAGGTCTCTCTTCTTCTCATGCAAAAGCTGTTAAAAAATCTTCCCTTTTCCAAATTGGAAGTGACTTAACCAAAACTTTCATGAGATGCTTACAAAGTGAAATTATTCTGGCCCCATTAAACTTAGCCCAGATGCTTTACACCATTTTCAATAGGTTCAAAATTGTATCCACAATACTAAGATAAAAGCAACTAACTTTGTATACAACATAATAAGCACAAAGAAAGTGGACACCTTCAAACAGAAGTTTTTTGTATTCCATTTCTGAATGTGAAGTCTAAGATGGAGATTTTTTTTCTATTCCATTTCATCAAATGCAAGTTTTTATATGGTTAAATGTTTGTGTGCTGTCATGTTTATCATGAAGAACATTGGTTTACCTTAAATTATGACTTCCCCCAAACAAAATGCATAGGCAATTTGTTCATTTTTGCAAATTTAGTCTTCACTTACTCTCTCGGGTGTTGCTTTAGGACAGTGCCAACCATAAACTACCACAAAGAATAATTTGTACATACACGTTATGGGTGGCTTAGGCATCATAGTTGAAATATCTTGAGACCAGTACAGAGGGACAGATCCTCGAACCTGAACGTAGGAAGAATAACTTCCTGCAGAAAATGACATAACTGAAGCATCATAAAGTATTTGTTCAGTTTCCACTTCATTAGCAACATCTCCCTAAAACAAACAGAAATAGACATGATGTAGACATGACACTTCAGAGCTGCATGCATTACAGAGAACTGACCATTACAAACCAAGTACAATTAAACTGTAAACCACCAAATCATTGTAGTGAGAACACCATTGAAGGTTAAATTCCCATTTGTCTCCCTAAATGTATATTATTAGATTATTTTATTCTCTATTTAGGAAATAACATTATCTCTAAGTGTAAGAAAAAGAACTGCTGGTGAAGACATTATTTTAAAAGCAGCTTTATTATCTGAATTAAAAGTGTAATGATAGCTGTGATAACATTACCTAATAGCATAATTTACAACCAAAGCCCTAACAACCTTTGAAAACATTTCAGTTCTCCCGTCAGTCAAGCTTAAGCCTACATATTGTTGGGAGGGGCAGGGGGGAACCCCTAAAATCACATTTAATTTACCTCGCAGTTTGCTCCTCGTTTCAGAAAACGTGTTCCAGCAAATTTGCTTGATCTTCTGGCTATCAGAGTGACATATATAGGGCGACCGTATATTAACAGTTCTTGAAAGAGAAGTTAAGGTTTACAGGTCACATGCACTTTTTCGTTCGCTTACTTCATACAAGCAAAAATGAATTCTAAAAAATGAAGGTGAAACGTCTGGTTTACTAAAATCTCCTTAACAGAGATGAGTATCACTTCCAAATTTCTATTGCAGCTGGGAGAAAGCATTGCCCTTTTCAACAATCATTTTGAAAAACTTTGAAAAGGGAATCTACACTACAATACATCAACTACTTTTCACAACATTCGTAGGAGAAGTATTTCTATTTTATGAAGTGACAATAGAGGTGAAATTGGTACAAAATTCACCCTGGGCCACAAATACTGCTTTTGTAAATACTAGGATTAAAGCCTGGGAGCTTCTCTTTTCAGATCAGGTATATTAGTCACCCTAATTGTCTGGAAAAGTAGATACATTTGTAGCTACTTAAGTAACATCAAGTGAAAGCCAGAAGCACACAGCTATGGATGCAGTGGTGGCTTTCTTTCAGGCTTTTTGTTTTTCATTAAAAACAAAAAAGATAGAATAAGATGTCTAGTGTGACTATCACTGCTTGCTTAGCAGAAGGGAGACACAGGAAAGAGGGAAGAAGACATTTTCTCATCAAATACCTAAAGCAAAGACTATCATCACTCACAAAGCAGCTGCAGGCATAATGCTGGTGGTCAGATCCGCAGCTACCTTTGATTAAGAAAGACCCCAGATGAAGTAGTGGGATATAAAAACAGATCTAGCTTTCTGCCTAGGGACCAAGCCAATGACCAGCATCCTTACAATGATGAAAAAAACAAAATCAAATTTTGCAAAGTCACCACTAACCTTAACTTCATAATTGTATTTGCTTCCCCAGATATTTTTCTGACAGGCTTTTGAACTAACATGATACTGCTGATGATTAAAATATAGTGTCTCTGTCATGTACCAAATTCTTATAAATTAAGATGTTGAGATGGCATTTCTTTGTGTGATATGTATTTGGTACTTTTCTCCTCCTACTACAATGTACACAGACCCATTTACCCATTTTAAATAATACACAGTCAGGAAAAAAGATTTTCAGATGTGCTAGTGTTTACTTAATTCTCTTCAGACAACAGGCATAAAGTTCTATCATCATCTGCAACAGAAACAGAATTTTTGCAAATCTCAGTTACTAAAAAGATGTTTTAAACGAGATTAGTAAGAGAACATATCTATGTCAGGAATTCAGTTCTGTTTAGCTTTTTTCCCCTTCCTCAAATATCAGTGAAAAATACAACTGAGCCTTAAAATCCTCTCAAGCACTTTATTACTAAACCCCATGCTTATAAACAGTGCCTCACTGAGAATGCAGTCTACACGTGTCAGGACCCTGTAATAAGAACATAACCATATTTCCTGTTTAGCCATAAACCCTAGAAAAGTAATCAAAAAGGAAAACGAATGAGAAATTCTAAAATTGAAAGGTATTTACATGACAAGAAGTAATTCAATGTGTTTCATACCTTCAAACTTTTTAAAAGTCAATAAAGTAACATTGATTACAACACTAAAAGGATACTTGACTGCCCACAGAATCCGTGAATAATATACAGCAGCCAGTCACGATGAACAGTATTTTTTACTGCCTCCAGAAGTTTGCCATTCCACACATACTTTTCGTAAGGCTTACTGCAAACCCCAAATACACCTAGGAAGTCGTTACAATAAAAATGCATTAGCAATTAAGAAACAAACTCACCTGTATCGAACTGTTTTAAAATCCAGGTCACTGGACCTTTATTTTGATTTTCCCCTCAACTGCAACTCAGCATATCATTTACTTGCATCCTTGCGCTTTACTAAACACAGATAACTTAAGGCACGTGCTAAAGTTCAGCATTTACAAAGATTTCCAATTCTTCTATGATTGCCACTCGCTGTAATATTTGAGTGCTTTCATGCAGAAATTTCTGGTACTTCCAGTACTGAAAAGAGATCTCTGCACGGTAGCAACAGAGAATTTGATAATACAGGAAATAAAAGAAGTCATGAATTCCAGTTAAGGCAAAAACACTCTCATAGTAGGACTTCATAAGCTTTTCAACTCTACATCACCTCTGGAGTTACCTATTAGGCTCTGGAAGATCACACATAGCCCTGGCCCCCTTTAAAAAGCATTCTCACGTAATTTAGACTGATTTTCTTAATTTGCAGTGACACCAAGAAATGCAGCCATTGTTGACCTGCAAATTAAAATTCAATTTCTGATCTATCTGGAACCTGAGCCTTTTTCTGTTGCAAAAAACAGGACCACGATGACAACCGGTACTAAAAGATGGTGAAGGGAACTGAATAAGCCTGAAGCTTAAAGAGAAGGAATAGGACAAGAACTTCATTAGCCATATTTTTTGTCTAGTTTTTTCAAATATAGCTTCTGGCAGCATGAGTTATATTGTAGCAGTACGTATGTCAATTATAGCAGCCAAATGTTCTTCTGGGAGAAAAAGATGAGTCCTCCCAAAAGACCTAGTCACCCAACTTAGCACAAGCCCAAGGAAGATCAATCCTTTTGGTGAAGGAGTGTATATATTCAATGGAACCTGGCCACAAACCCTTGATCAGCTCTTTCTCATTTCTAATAGTGTTACTTTAGTGATAATTTGTTCTTGAATGACAGGCGGCTATTTCTTACATATATTCTATCATATGAACAGATATGTTGCTGCTATCTACCGGAAATGGAGTTGCGTATGCTATCAGCGTGTGCTGATGGGGTCAAGGTTACGGCATCTTTATCTTCCAATGTTTTCATGAAGACACGGAAGCCACGATGCCATTTTAGTGATTCCTGAGGGATCTTACAAATAAGAGCCTTTGCAGAGGAGGAATTGTAGTTCCCTCCACTCTTTACAGTCATTTCTGCCATTGTAATATTTGACAACTAATTTCTGATACCCTGATATATAGGACCATGTTACTAATACCTTTTTCAGGCATGGGGGTGGGTAGAAACTTGGGAGGGGTGGTCTCTTTTCTTTAAAAGAAAATACATTATTTGATTATTTTTCAATTTTTCCATGGGATTTGGGGCATAATGTATACGCAGCATTATTTTTTACTTTTAAACTTTTAAATGACAGTATGCTAGATGTTTACAACTATTTAACATAGTAAGTTCTCGTATCAAAGATGATTAGATATTTACCTAACATTCATTATAATCTTTTGAGTTGTAGTCAGTGTAAGTCTATTCCAGGGTGTCAAAAATGAACAGGTGGGCAGCGTACAAGTTTGTCTTGCATAAACTTGGGTTGGGGGTCGTTTTGGGCATTTCTATATTTTAATTATATGCTTGTCAGACCTTCAGAGGCCCCTCTGGAGGCGCAAAAAGCAGGACTAAAATTCCTTCTTCAGTGCCTCAGAAGATTCACTTTGGGTTGGAAGAGATTGCATGACTCACCTTCTATGTCAACGAACCAAATTCGCTTTAGGGTATGTACTATATTTTGTGTGCAACAGAGGTTACACAGCAGGTGACTACGAGTACGGGTGGTAATGCAGAGAGGCTGTTGAGCCTCTTTATAACCAATACAAGCACAGATCCAGGCTCTATATTGCATCTAAGCTGGCTTCCACATCAAGTTGATAGAGTTAAACAAAATAGTAGCAGACTTCCTCTATCCTATTGTTTTCTTACCAGTGACGTATTTAAAAGGCATGGTGTTCTATTACTACCTAAGAAGCTTAGTCATATCTCCACAGCTGTTTGAGACCACTTTTACAGCAATGTATTCATTATGAATCAAAGGCAGCACTGTTATTGCTGACATTTCGTGATTAAACCAGTGGTGTCACATGTACAATACTAAAAAATAAAAGAAAATAAAATTTCATTTTTTGTCAAGCATTCAAATAATTAGTACAAATCACAGGGCAATGAAACATTAAAAAAAATCAACGTCAACAGAATGAAATCCAATATTAAGAATTTCAGGGGAATTAATTTTTTTTTTTTTTTGAAGGGCGAAGCAAAAGTTTTCCTGGCTGGCTGGTCAACTTCACACTCTTATGAACATGTTAGATCCAAAGTGAAAGCTGTAGTTTTCAACTAAAATCAATAATTTTTCTTTGACTTCCTGATAGAGCTTACTACATCAAGTTGATACTAATGTCATACAATTCCTCTGCCTTCAATATTTTCCAACATGAAACAAAAAAGATTTATTAGTACTTAATCAGCTATTACTTCCCACTCTCTTTGTAATTCACTCCTATTTGGAGTTTTACAAGTCAGTTGAAGAATCAATTAATGAAAAATGTCAGCATGCTCAATTATCTCCCTGACTTGCAATTTAAATTAACAAAACAATGATGAATCACCTCTAGAAATTGCATTGTTCAAATTCAATTGTCTGTAATCAACACTTTACGTAATCTTTTATTAACTCATGACTGTTATGAGACTACTGATCAATAGAGAAGACCCAAGTGTTTCTCAGAAGTAAACCGAAGTAGAACATATTCTAAATGTACTCATGACCAACAACATTAGTTTAGTTAGGCATATTGGCTTACCACTTCCACCCTGTGTTGAAAGTCCTTCATCTTCAAATATATCAAAACTCTCTTGTCGGGTCTGAGTTGTTTCAGTTCTTAATGTCTCAAGTGGCATTCTCAGGACAGTAAGATTATACTGAAGGGAGTGAGATAGATCATAGCTGTAACTGATAGACAGTTATCGCTTATTAATAATTGCAGATGCACAGGACTGTTCTGAAAGCCTTTACTCTCCATCTGTACTTATATTTAACACAGTACTACTTTATCCATTAAAAAAAAAAAAGACTTTTAGACAACATACACAGATTCTGAATCTATAATGGCAAATGATACAAATGATTTCCAAAAGAAGCTTTACAAACATAGAAACTGTTTCCAGTAAAATAGCTGAAAAGTCCATATACATAGACAACCTAATTTTTCTGAGGTTTAGTTACTACTCTCTAACTCAAATGTTTTTCTTATAACTTCTAATTCTGTTCAGAATTTATATGAAAACCATGCAGAAAAATATGCTATGATTTCAGCCAAGAACAATTTAAATTAAGCTGATGTGTTTATCAGAGAGGCTATAAGAACCTTCTTTCCCCTCTATGCACAATCACAGAAGCAGTATACATTCATCATCCCCAAGCAGAAAATAAACAGGAAAGTTGTACGATGTTAGGGCTGGGAGACAAAGCATGGAAGAAAAACACGGGTTTTATAATGTCAAAAAGCCTTTCCATGCAAAACCACAAAGCAGACATGAAACTTTGGTAGGTTTCATCTTCACAGATACAATTGTGACAAAAAGCTTTTATTTTCCAAGAGGGAGTGTGTTCTAGATTGATATACCTTTTGGTACTTGCAAGAGGGTGTTTTTGTTTTGTCTTGGGGTTTTTTTTAAGTCTTAAAGTCTTCTAACTACTACTGCCAGGTTTATCGCCACATTTCCCCCATTTTTCTGCTGTCCCAAAAATCTCATGTGTAATAGTAGCTGGGACACAGAAGCTTGGCTCAGATATGGCATTTATGAAGCAGTAAGAAAGAAAACTAGTAATGCCTAGAACCATAGAATGGTTTGGGTTGGA
Organism: Rynchops niger; assembly: GCA_013400035.1. NCBI lineage: Eukaryota > Metazoa > Chordata > Aves > Charadriiformes > Laridae > Rynchops > Rynchops niger. The sequence continues at coordinate 198,531 of VXBH01004248.1, read as the reverse complement.
AGGGACCTTAAAAGATCGTCTAGTTTCAAACCTCCTACCTCCCACTAGACCAGGTTGCTCAAGGCCCCATCCAGCCTGGCCTTGAACACTTCCAGGGACTAGGCATCCACAGCTTCCCTGGGGAACCTGTCTCACCACCCTCAGAGTAAGGAATTTCTTTCTAATATCCAATCTAAATCTACCCTCTTTGGTTTAAGAACATTACCCCTCATCCTATTACTACGCACCCTGATAGAGAGTCCCTACCCGTCTTTCCTGTAGGCCCCCTTTAGGTACTGGAAGGCTGCTGTAACGTCTCCCCAGAGAAGGCCCTACGAAAGATGCATCCCACACAGGGTATATTTAAGGACCTATTTCTATATCTTTGTTTCTGAAACAAAGCAAAGCTTTATTTCTGGAAAATGAGATCGAGAAAGAAAAACTGACAGGACAAGCAAACCCCCTGAAATATATTACTTTTCCAAAGAAAGAAGTTCTGCATAATCTGACAAAGGTGAACAGTCAGTGGAAACAGTAATTTCAGTGTCTACCTTCGACCATGTCACTAATATTTCTATGGTTTTTCAACTTCATGAAGACTGCATTCCTAATCAATTTGTTGAAGGAGAAAGCAGGTTCAAAAGACACAGATGAAAACAGACAAGCAGTGTGATCACGTCTTGTTTCCCCAGAACACCAACCAAAAGCAGAATCTTAAAGGAAGTATACAATTTTATAATGGAAAATGGAATTAGTAGCAAATACTTACCTAAAATAGAAGTTGCTAGAAAGGTCCACATTTTGAAAGATTCTCAGATACCTAGCAAAATAATTCCATTTAAAGGGAAAGTTATTGCCTTAGCCAGACAGACCCCAAGAAGTCATTCAGAGGATCTCAGAAATTAAACTACTTATTAATATTGACCCCTGCCATAAGTTCTCTAGCTATCTTACTGTAATTGTTTTGGCAAGTAATTCCACCAGAATGTCAGCATCTGGATTAAATACATCAAATAGCCTTTTTTTTTAACCCAGTGTCTACTCGTATACATATTCTGTTTCTTTAGGCAGTTGTAGATACAGTTATAGTTCTGTTTTCCACATACATGGGTCAAATTCTCTAGGACTTACATAAGTAAACTCTCAACAGTACTGTACAATAATTAAATATTTTCAAAGTTATTCTCCAATAAATTAAAAAGAAAAGAAATACCTACTTCAATGTGTCATACACTTGCAAATTCTCAGAAGAAACCATAACATTGTCTATGAAAGATAAAATGGCTAACACCATAAATATATATAGGTGTAGCCCAAACCACGACAATAGGTTAGATAGTGTGGTCTGCTGCATTCTAAGAGGTGAGACTGAGGATTATGATCAGTCATATCTTAAAGTGAAAATGTTTTTAATAGTTACCATTGGCTTGATTTATTACTTGACATCAGTTTATCAAAATCCAACACAACTTTTAAACTATTCACACTTGGTACAGACTGAAAAGCAGTTTACTGATATAATTTGCCTGGTATTTCAAAGAAGTAGTTACCCCACTGTGAAAAAAACACCACCAACCAAGATGTACTTGTACATTACGTGCAAAATTCCCTGCTGATCAAAGGCCCAAATGTCTGTCTTTGGAAAGAAGTCACAGAAAGGAAAAAAGAAGCTAAACTTACCAGTGGGTCAGTTTATCACCCTTTACAACACCCACATTCACAAGATTAGAATCACTAAATTAAATAATCTACTCAGCACTTCTTGAAGGGCACAAAAGATGCCTTCAGGTGTGATTAACATGATGCTTGAGCTACTAACAAAAGAACAGTACCCCAAACAATATAAACCAGTATTAGCATTACTTTGCTCTTGTGAGAACAGTGTTTCTATTGGATGCTTCCTGGTGCACATTTGGTAGGATATAGCTTTAACACGTAGGTGACATGGAGATGTGGACAAAAAGCTCTGAAAGACTGTAACAGCTTTATTTACCCTCCAGGTTAGAGGCCAAAGAACTCACGGCCCACTCGCCATTCTTCCACGCTAATTTATCAACTAAGATAAAATGGCCTGAATGACAGACATATTAACAGAAGGAATTCTATAGCCGAAATTTCTAGTTCTCTATTGCTTAGAAAATCCTCAAAAAGTACACACTGTTTACCACCATTACTTACCTGGCTTCATCAGGATGAGTGACTCTTACAGAGTCATTAGGAATGTAGATCATATTTGTATCTTCTATTTTATATATTGCATGACCTCCAATATCAGCCATTTTTCTTCTTTTTGTTATTAACACAATGTAATAGCCTTCTAAAAACCTGACAAAACCTGTTAAAACAGCATTCAAATGCTATTAGTTGGATGTTTGCGTTGATTTGATCAAACGTATTTTGAAAAACGGTATCAGAATTGTTTCAAGACCTCACAGAATTTTTCTTTGCTCTTAATGTTGCATGTATAATGTGCATATATATACACATACAAAAATATACATAGACACAGAGTCTTACAATTCACTCCCAGTAAGTGTTAATCAATGAAGTACATAATTGAGGGCTTTTTTCCCCTTCCACTGTGCATATTTTTAATATTAGGTAGCAGAGTTAAGATGCTGAAAATTCAGAATAAGTTGCTGCCTAAAGATACTTGTATTTGCTTTTTATAGGACTCTCGTTCAGAGCAAGGCATACCCTAGTTACTTCAGATACCAAAAGGTCAATTTCCCAGGGCAAGGAGGAATCCCAGTCCCCAGTTTTCTTTTCAGGTTTACGTATTCTCTACTGGGGAGGGGCACAAAACAGCAAAAGGAGTTGAGGGTACTACACCACCTTTGAGCTCTCTCTCCTTAACAGCAGAGAATTAAATTCCCTGTCTACAGCAGCATCCCCCTGAAACTAGACATTCAAAGCATCAAGGGTAATCCTTTCTTTCTACTTCCTCTCTCAGGTACCAACACTTGACCCTGCAGAAGTCCAGAGGGCTAAAGAGGTAAAATGGGCAGTGTCTGGCTTTACTGCCTATAAAAAGGCAGCTTCTGAAGACTCCAACCCCCTTAACACTACAGGACATAACCATGCCTCTTCACTGACTTGTTTATTTGGATGTCTCTATTACATATCATTAGGAAAAAGTGTAACAAACCATTAAATACAATACAAATGTATAAATTAAAATTAAAAATAGGAATAGGTAACCACCCTGAACCCACATTTGTTTCTAATACAATATAGGCAGTGATACAGCAGTACTAAGTTTTAATAACCAACACATTACCTGAGTTAGCTCTTGAAGGTAGCAGCTTTGTGGGTTGCTACTAGTAAAGAGCCTGAAACTCAGTTACTGCTGCTTTGTCAACAAATATATTAACTGGGGGGAAAAACACCTCACAATTCACATTTTTACTTGTATTTATGTTCAGTACTTTTAGCTTTGCATTATAAATTAAAGAAGGATGAACAAAACACACATTTTCCTCTCTGTCACTGCTGGAGGCTGCAATGTGATCGAATGAACTGCAATTCTTTTCTTCTGCCTTATTAGCCCCCCTTGGAAAAATACTCTCACCTGAACAAGGACAGGAGACCCTGCTGACAATAAGAAACAGTCTTTCATTTGAAGCAGCCAGACTATTGACATTTGGTTGTTAAATAGCAGTCAAAGCTCTTCCTGTATCCTCCAGGTACCGAAATCACTTACATGAACAGTCTCTATCTTTTGAATTTAACCAAGTGTTATACCAAAGTCTGATAAGAAACCCAGCTCTTTCCCTTGGCCTGGTTCTCTCCATTTAAAAGCAATTTCTACCTTCAAACACTATACAGTGAATCACAACTTAGCCTATCAGCACCTCCATTTTGAGTGCACCGAATGCACTGTCTCTGGTTAATGAAATAACCAGAGAACAGAAGAAAGCTGTCCTTTCCTATTCTAAAAAAAAATAGCCCTGTCCTTCTGACCTGAGCCAGGAGGCAGAAATAAATGACCAGTTACATTCCCTCAAATCACCTGTTTATACAGATATGATTAAATAGAAACAAGACGGAAGACATCTAAAGTATATACTTTAAAAGTGCAAGGTAATCTGAAGATCACTAAGAGAGCATGTTACTTCTAAAAAAAGAATAATCTAGAAACAGTACACCGTATCTGATAACTAATGCATTTGTCCAGCTACAGAATAGAAACTCTCCTGTCATGAGGAGTACATACAAACAAACGTACAATTGGGATGCAAAATTTTTATTGAACACAACCACTTTCCAACCCAATATATTATTGCATATTTAGATAGTGAGCACTGATGGCTTGTGCAAAAAAAGACAATGCTGCAAGACTGTCATAAGCTTTTTTAGGTTTACCTATGTTACTAATACTCTTAAATTAATAAGGAACATAAACATCATCCTAGGAATTTCTGAAAAATTGATCCATTGATAAGTTCCAAAATGCTTCATGGGGAAAAAGAATATAGAAGAAAGTTTGCTTAATCTGCCACTTTCGATTAGAATATTAATAATACTTTTCTTATATTTTGGTTGTTATGCAAAATTCAGGAGCATCTTTTAAAGTAGTTGCATTCTCCACCTCCCCTGCAGCTTTGGATTTAGATGTTCAAGTATACATTGATGCAAATAAAGCACAAAGTATGCTTGGGGGCTGTCAGAGCACACACAGAGCACACATTACTTTGGAGACATCACCCATCAATATATCAACCTCAGTATCTGACAATAAGGAGGAAAGTAGTGACTTTCAGATGAAGTTAGAAGCTATTAAATCCTTGAAACAATTTTCTACGATTATGGACAGCTGATCAACATTCAGTTGACCTACTAGTCAGTTATACTTGTTCAAACATAAAAGAGAAATACTTAAATATGTCACTGCAAAATGTTAACCAAAAAGAAAATTAAGTCATCTTTCCGAATAGAGTTAGTGAAGAAATAAAACCTAATAAAGGATGTCAGCTTTTGTTTTCTTTTAAAAAAGCATTCTATCCGCTCTGGAATTCAGGAGGCCATGTTCCACGTGATGTATCCTACAATGTAGGACGTATCCCGATGTATCCCGTGTGTATCCTACAATCAGTTGAGTTTGGTGAGATCTTTAGCCAAGCTTCTAGAATTCAGCTATTTCCTAGATCTCTCCCTTAATGACAAAGAAGAAACCAGTTACAGCACAATTCTCCACGCTGTACTTGCCACCTGTTTTCAAAAAATACGTAGAAGCTTATTTATCTTTGAGAATGAAATGTCTCAATTGTCTTCAGCTTAAAAATAAAAATAATAAAATCAAGGGGAGACAAAGATACACAGCGCAACACATCAAGCCTTACCTCCTTAAGAAAGAAAAGATTTTATCAAATCAAATGACACGCTTACCTACTACACCAAAAGCAGAGACAGCTCGAGATAATCCAGAAGAGCCCTTCTGCCCAATCTTTGTTCTGTTTCCCAGGTCTAAACGGCCAAGAAGTTCCCTCACCTCTTGTTGTGTATATACATGCTTTAAAATAAAAATTCATTTAAGTTGGTAGTTAAACATTACTTTGGTAGTTAAATGTTATTTTGTGTCAGAGAACAGCAGAATTTACTTAATATACAATAAATCAAGCATCTGCTCTATATCCTCTGTCTCCTGTTTCAGACCTACCAACAAGCACAAGTTTTTTTATGCACAGCATTCACTATTCACTGCAACAGAAACAGTCATCATCACATGTGAATTCAAATTTTTCTAAATTTTAAGTGTTAAGATTTTAAACCATAAACTTCCTGGAAAGGAATTAAGTCTTCTTCTGTTGTGTCCATTAAAACTCTTGTTGCTGCTGTTTATTTTGCTTCAGACATGATATATCAGAAACACTAAAAATTTGGCTAGATAGTAATTAAATGTACTTTGCACTTAGAACAGCATAGCTGAACATAAGAAAACCGTTGGGAGCATATATGTAATAAACTGAAGCACTTGGGAAAATTTCATTAAAGCAAACATGCTGTTTGGAGATCTCGTGGCCACTCCCATACCATAACTAGTCATTATCATCCTAATACCGTCTGCATGTGACATACGAGGAGAGTCAGGATTGATCAGCCTGCAGAAAAGAAAGCCTAGAGGGGATCAATATGTATAAATATCTGGTAGAAGGGAACAAAGAAAGTCTGAGGCAGACTCTTCTCAGTGGTATCCAGTCAAAGGACAAGAGGCAATGGGCACAAATTGAAATACAGGAGATTGCATTTGAACACAAGAAAAAGCCTTTTCATTGTGAGGATGGCTGAAAACTGGAACAGGTTACCCAGAGACATCTCCATCCACATCCAAAACGCAACTGGGCATGGCCTTGAGCAACCTGATCTAGTTGGCATGGCTCTGAGCACAGGTGTAGCACTAGACAATCTCCAGAGATCCCCTCCAACCTTAATTGTTACATGACTCCATGATTCTGTAGCATACCTTTGTTGAAACAGATTAAATCTGTAATATTTAAATTAAGCTCAATACAGTCACTATTATTTGGAATAACTGAAAAAAACCCTAAATAGACAGGCACTCACCTTATCATCAATTATAACCAAATCCTTTGGTTCAGTGCGATCTATTTTCAAAACACGATATTTGGTTTCTGCAGGATTACTTCCAACAAGAAAGTACCGCTACATTAAAAAAAAAAAAAAAGTCAGACTATTATACAAGATAAAGCAACCAACGGCCATTGTAACATAAGACATCATCAATGCCATTTCTATAGTTTTTAGCCAAGATCCATTTCAATTAACATCAAATATCTAATATTCCATATGGATTGTTAATAAACTGGTTTAGACATCAGTACCTTAGGTAGTTACATTTGTATACAATCAACGTTTACAACTTAAAAGACCTCATTCTCTCCACTATACAAGGAGGAAAAATTTTAAAAATTAAGGAAAGGTGAAAACCTGTTTAGAGAGGAAAAAATTCAACTTACACTAGGTACTGCACAACTACGTCCTGCTCCAGCCATTACTGTCTTCCTATTTTCAATGCCAAATTTAGCAGAAGGTTATACACACGAGTTAGTAACTTTTCATGATCTAAAACTACTGTTGCTATATTATAGTTCATTGCTATTTCTGCCAACTAGTCTTGTGTACTGCAAGTTTTCTTCATTTTTTATTTATATTTGCTATGATAAGCTTCTCACCAATGTTCTTCCACAACACTCAAGTTTAATGTGACCAGCTATGCTGGTTAAAAGTACTGTTTTTTTTTAAAAAAAAAAGACTAGCTTTATTTCTCATTTAAAATATCAAAGAAAGACCACAGATAAACAAATGTGTCCATTTCTCATTTAAGGCTATCAAATTATAAATGAATTTTTACAGTTAGAGGAATTAACAGTAAGTACAGGTTGCAGGACTGACTTGCTATAAGTAGCTCTCATTTTACTAATTCATTTAATCAGTGTGGTGTTACCACACAGCAAGGTGTAACTCATTAATAATGCTCAACCTAGTGGGAAAGCATGGCAAATTCATGTGGATCTATGCAGCCAGCTCTTAACTTGAAAAGTCACATGGATTTAAGATGTGCGAGAGGAAATCAATAATAACATTCACACAAAACTCAGAATTTCATAATTTATACCAGTTAGATGTTAGGAAACATCTTTAGTGTCAAAATATTTAAGGTGATAGAAGAACTTAAAGCCCTCTTCGGCTTCCTTGGAATCATAAAAACATCTAGATAGTCAGTAAGCTCTAAAAAAGAAAATAAAATACTTAACTTTAAGAGCTATAAAAGGAAACACCACTAACTCCCAGCTCCACCTTGTACACTACCATCACAGCACTTACTGAGTGGCAAGTTTTGCTGTTTACTCTTAAATAATAGTAAAGAAGGGCCTTCAAAGTCATATGCCATTGCGACAGTCTCTCAGTGAAGCCTTTGAGGCAGTATTTTGGCACAGGAAACTGTTCCCTACTGGCTTTTTTAGCAGGGATGTGCAGCTGCGCACAGCCCAGGCTCCCCCGCCTGCAGCCTTCAGAGTAACCTCTGCAGGAGATCCCTTAGTGCCAAGATCTGCGCTTCCCAGGAGGGAAATCATAACAACAGGGAGTGGGTCGGAGCACCTGTGTGGCACTGAGGTAGAGGATGGAGCTCTTCTGCTGGTATCACCCACCAGCATGAAACACCAAACCACTAAGACAGTCACTTGCTTAGCCCATGACATCATACCACCTTTATCTTCATGTAGTAGAAAGTGAATGGGCAGAGGGAAATATCATACTCATTTGTAATACACAGATGATAAGGTAGTTTGCATTTTAAGAGTACTGCTTCTCTATTTTTAGAAAATTGTTAATTACTTAGAGCTAAACAATTTTAAGTAGTCCATAATACTGCAATACAGCTCAGTGATCTCACCCCATGTCCAGCTCATTAAACGAGTATAATTTCTTCCCAAAGTGACACTTATGGTTACCAACAAATCATCCTGAATAAAAATAGATCAGTACAATTTTAAGATGCTTGTCCAAAGAGCAGTTTGGACCAAAGACCACATTTAAAATTTGAACATAGCACACGATACACGAGGGGGTATGGGGGAAGAGAAAGAGAGAGATGGATATAGAATTGTAAATGGAGCTACTAAAGAAGTTCAGCTGGATACTTCTCCATTTCCATTTTAATATACCTATAGAACATAAGGAAGTGCTACGAGGAATGTATCACCCACAACACCTTGGTGGCTGCTATAGTGAGTTATGCACAACTACAGTGAGAGCTTTAAGGAGCAGCAGAGTTAGATGATTCAAGGAGAAGTAATTGTATCTGCAGACTATGACAGCAACCACCATAATGAATGGTACTTAACAAGTTCTCTTTGAAGTCCTTTAAGGACTAATTTCAAGGGTTTGTTTTAAATTAGAAAGCTAGGCTGTCTAAAGTATTAGGGAAGGTCAAGTGAGAATAGCGTCAAAACCCAGCATCAATGGACCTAAAGAAGCCACCTTCTTAGAAAGCCAGGCAATGGGAAATCTCTGTTTAGCCAATGGGAATCTTACCCACTGCATGTTAGAGGACAGTCTTGTGGAAGTAATAAAGAATAGATCTGCAAAAACTTTTGCATTTGGACTAGTCCTCAAAAATAGGAACACAAAATTAGACTTCTCCTTGGGAAGTTTTCAGGACTGGCTAACAATCAGCAACCCCAGAATTACTCTAAAAACAGCATGATATGCCAGCTCATATTCAACCTTCAAGATCTGAAATGAAAACAAAGATGATACGAAAACTAACAGTGCAAAGATTAAACAAAAGAAAAAGACATTTCAGCATTAGCTATTTCTGCTACCTAATTTATGCATCTGATGAATAAATAAGTCTGTCTTACTGGATGATAGGGAGCACAAATAAAACCATGTCAGTGACACGCACCACAATTTAATCACACAGATACTAGGAAAGAATAAAGAAAAATACCAAATCAACACAACACTGAGTATGTAACATCACATAAATTAATTTCTGAGGTTGTAATATAATTGCAAAATTAATCAAAGTTAAAATGCACTGTACTGTTTACAGCTATTTTGATTAACAGAAATCATTACTGTAAAAGAAATGAGAATCCACAGGTAAGCTACAGAAACCTTTCTGGGAGTTTCCATCCTTATTCTCCTATTCTGTTTATTAATAAGTTGAGCTGAATAAACTGAAGCATTTTCCAACTGACTCAAACAAACCCGCTCCATAGCAAAGCCACTGCATTTAGATAAATGGACAACCTTGACCAACAAAGTACTCTCTGAACAGAACAGTACACAAGGAGAAACTGTACAGACTTCCTCGCACTGCCAAAGTCCTTCAGCCACCACCTGAGATGAAACATACTGTTTCCAGGTTTAGTCTGCCCTTGGCCTCGCTGAAACTTGTTAACAAGTACGCTTTACCAACCACGGCAGTGCACCATGCAGGTACTTGCCTATGAGATCTGGACTGAAGCTTAATTTATTGCACAATTATCCCTAAGCAACCACAAGATAGGAAAAATCATTAGTCACTTCCACCTGGGACTGAGTTTTAACCAAGGCAATCTAATTGAAAGTCTTTACACCCCCTTTTATCAATCTTTTGATTCAGTGAAATGAATAAAAATAGCAGCTTCTAAAAGGAGTATAAACAAAATAAAAAACTTCTTACTGCAATTTACTGTTCAAAATGGCAGGATAATAGCAAGATAAAGTTCTGAAATCAAACATTTTGCCCACAATTATTTTTTTTTTTTCCTTTAAGAAGATTACTTCTTAGAACTCCTGGTCCAAAACTATGATTTGCTTCTTTGTATAGACTAATTATCATTAAGAAACGTTAGCACTGTGAAGAACTTATTTCACTCATCAGTTAAAAAGCAACATACAGCTTAATAAGCAGAAAAAAAAAAGTGAAAATACACTAAAAGTCACTTGAAAAGTATGGCACTCCACTAATACGGCCAATTTTTAAACCTGCAAATAGCATAAAGAAAACACTCGAGGACTTACACAAAATGCTTGCCAAAGGTACCCATTGAGCCCATGGATACGCCTAAAACCATAAAACCCTAAGAAAGGGTGTTGGCCTCTTCTCCCAAGTAAAAAAATGACAGGACCAGAGGAAATGGTCTGAAGCTGCAGCAGGGGAGGTTTGGGTTAGATATTAGGAGGAATTACTTTACTGAAAGGGCGGTCAGGCCCTGGAACAGCCTGCCCAGGGAGGGGGTTGAGTCACCATCCCTAGAGGTGTTTAAGAAACGTCTAGATGTGGCACTTCAGGGCATGCTCTAGTGACAGAGATTGTAGGTTCTTTGGTTGGACTCGATGATCTTAAAGGTCCTCTCCAACCATGAAGATTCTGTGATTCTGTGAAAGCGTGGTGGGTTGACCTTGGGCAGGTTTCAGCCCCTCACACAGCCGCTCCCTCGCTCCCCTCCTCAACAGGACAGGCAGAGAAATTAAGATGGAAAAGGTGATGGGTCAAGGTTAAGGACAGGGAGATTGCCTAACATTTACCATCACAGGTGAGAGGAACTTGACCTGGGGAAAATGGAAGTAATTTATTGACAACTAAAATAGGTTCTGAGAGTGATAAAGATAAATTAAAACACCTCTCCTCCCCCTGCCCTCCCTTCTTCTCAGGCACAGCTTCACTCCCGACTCCTCTACCTCCCCCCTGCCCCGAGCAGCGCAGGATGGTGGGAAATGGCGGGGTTGCGGTCAGTTCCTAACAGTTCCGCTCTGATGCTCCTTCCTTCCACCTCACACTTTTCGGTGCTGCAGCGAGGGTCCTCCCCACAGGCTGCAGCTCCCTCAGGAGATATCCCCCTGCTCCAGCATGGATCCCTGCTCTGGCGCCTGCCGCACCTCCTCCTTCACTGACCTTGGTCTCTGCAAGGCCCTTTCTCTCACATTTTTTCCTCACTCCTCTCTCTCACAGCTGTCCCATACCATTTTTTGGTTGTTTGTTTTTTTTTTTTTTTAACTCTTTCTCAATTACATTATTACAGAGGCGTTGCCAGCTTGGCTGGGGCTGGCTGGAACTGGCCCAGGGCAGCCCCGGCCTCTCCTCACAGAGGCTGCCCTGCAGCCCCCCAGCACTCGCACCCAACACAGGAAGGTATTTAGCCACCAGTCATGCTTTAGTTTCTTTAGTCAGGCTAAAGAAACACACTGGGTTGCCAGATGAGGAACCTTCATGCGGATCGGCACACTGTCATCTCTCTGCTTTAATTTATGCTTAACTGGGCAGCGCGATGGTAGCTGTCACCCGCCATCACACCCCCATCCTCCTTCACAACGGGCACAAAGTTATGCAAGGACAAGCCTCTTTCTCAAACTTTTTGTGGTAGTTTTAATATATACTGCACTGGATTGTAGATCAGAAATCTTCAAGGCATAAACAAGACACTAAATGGGGTTAAAAAAGGTATAGGTTCAGCCTTTTTCTCTACTATGCCAAAGATGGGGAGAAAAATAATTACACCTAGATGTAAGGTACAGCAAAAACTCTACTATATTCTTTCTTTCCATAGAACCTACAGCTATTCAGGGACTATCTTGTCTTTCATCTCTCACAGAAACTGGCAGAATGACATGAAGAAAGGAAGAGATGATAAGGGGCGAAGAGAGATACCTGAAAAGAGCAACAATTCAGTTGGCCTGCTGTCTGCTTCCCGTAATCTGTTGAAACTCTTCAGAAGAAGCTCTTTCAAGAGGAGAAATTTTAATAACACACCCTGCCAAGCACCGCTCTCAGGACATGTAGGAATGGCTACCCCACTCTGCATCTTACAGCCACAGCATTCGGTAATTCCCTTTTGTCCCAGGGCAACCAAAGCTTTTTTGGCCCAAACAGGACTTAGCTCTTGCTGCTGCACTAAGGGGTTCCTCAGGATTCTCCCTTCTAATTTTCAGCTAAGTCTATTAATCACCAATCTACACATTTTCCTTTAGCCAACCAAATATTTCTCTCCTCTTTAGCATCTGTTCTGCTGGAATGCTGTCAGAAACATAAGTAACTGGATGCCTTTTCAGCACTCCAACAGACTAAAGAAATCTTACTGTCCCTTTGTTCCTCCCAAGACATCTCTAGCATGTATGTTACCTCACTAGTCCTTCACCGGACCTGTTCCTGGTTCAATTCTTATTTCTTAAATGAATATGGACAGAAAGTGTACACAATACACCTTACAAGGTGTCATTATAGAGATCCATTAGTATTTCTCATTGATGACCACACCACAAAAGACCACATCTGCCTTTTTCAGAGTTGTACTTCAGCAGCAGCTCAAACTCCCACCCCGTCTTTAGATAAAACACAGACATCCCCCTCCTCCTCTACTGCTTCTGAACTGATAAACTCTCAACAAACTTTTATTGGTGTGTAATCTACCCTAAGGTGCATGAAGTTTCATACTATACCAGTCTATTTCAAATTATTTATCTACTCCTAAGGGTCATCATAATTTCTTGCTATCTTGTGCTCTGATCATCCTAATCATTAGCAATATTTCAAAACTGTAATCAGAGCTGGCCCACATTTGGGGCTAATAACATTACTGAAAATAATGAAGTATATCAGTCCTAAACCTATTACTTAAAAAAAAAAAAAAAAAATCAACCCTTTGAAATGATTCCTTATTCCCTTCACACTAAATTCTCTAGTAACCTCCCTTCATCCATTAGCACAGCCAGAGATTTTCCTTGTGGCACCACACTTTCATAGAAGATTTAGTTTAAATACATAAGGCCATCTGATTTGCAGATGAAGATGTGCAAAACAACCAGGTTAATCTGATAGCACCTTTGTAAATCCAGACAGCATTTTATGTCATTTATCTCGATTTTCAATTACTTTCCTATAGAAAATTATGTACAGGACTTCAGAATGGATTAAATATTCCATATGTGGTGTTCCAGTCACAGCACCATCCTTGACTCAAACAACTTGAAAACATTTACCATCATTCCATTGTTTAGTATGCCTATGTCTTCAAATTCACATGCTCAGTATATTTAATTTTATTGCTACACCAACACTGATTGTTCCCTTTTTCAGAATCTTATTCTTGTTACTCATTTTATCTTCACCTCTCATTCAGTACATTTGTACTTATAAAGTAAATTCTTACTTTAAACAAGGAAAAAATACTCATTTAGTTCTAGGGCCATAACAAACTTCATTTTAAAAACAAAACAAACAAAAAAACAGAAATAGAAAATACCTATTTTTCTTCATCCTTCTGTTACATTTAAATACAGCAATTTGTGATCTTTTATCCACAAACCCCTCATCACCATTCCATCCAGAAAAGTGGATTCACAACTATAAATGTATCTCTTTCCTGCAGATCTAGTGACTATATGATGACATCCAGGACAATACAGCACAAAAGAAATAAAACATATGTCACCAAAACAACTTAGGCAGACGTTAAAGGCACACCTTTCACATGCAGCATCGTGCTATCACTTTTGTACTTTATTTTTGTTTTGCCTGAATAGTATACACTCCTCAAAACTTGTGGTGTTCTCATAACTGCTATTCCACCACTGTAACTCATAAACGGCCTCAGATCCCACATACACCAGTGGATTAAGTTTCTCTATCTTATTGCCCATATACCTGGAAGTATATCAAGCCATTTAAGACAGAAACAGTACTTTCCTGAATTTCACAAAACTCATTCTCTTGTCCCAACTCCGTCCTCTGCTCCATCATGACATCGTCATTCCTGGAACGTCATTACAGAGGGAACACGAGCGTCAGCCAACAGGGGCTGCCTTCTGCTAATGAAACTATTTCAGAGAGACGAAATTGCACCAGCCACTTCTAGCTCAAAAATTATGATACTTAATGGTTGTCCAGTAAATTGTTTGCTACTTTCATCATTTTTAAAATGCGCCAGATAACCATCTATATAAATCAGTGTACTTCATAATTCAGTAAAAATTCTGTAGCTTTTTCTGTGACGTCATTTTCCACATTAAAGTTTCTCCAATTTGACCACAGACTCACTTCAGCATTAAATAAGCAAACCTTGGTTTTGTTAGTATAAAAACGTTCAAATTATTTTTAGAAGAAATTAAATTTGAAATAGAAGATCCAAACCCACATAGTTTTCCCTGGTGAAAAGGGCAGAAACATCTACAGGTGATTATGCTAGTCACATTTCTTAATAAGCTCATGCAAGTCATTTGGATACTGTGAAGATGGAGACTGTAGAAGAACCTGATTAGAATAAAATAATATTAATTAAGCCTCATAATATCCTGAAAGATAGGCAAGTGATATGCCTTTATAGAGATGGCACAAATTGACTTGTTCAATGTCACACCACCTCAGGGAAATGATAATTTCCAATGAACTAACCAACAGCTTTCAGGTGGGCTTCATCTGGGGAAAATACAAAAGTTCCATCTTCTCCTGAAGAAGAGAGGAAAATCTCTTTTGTTTCTTATTAGTCGTATTGATGAAATATCTTTACTGCCCTCTGGTGTGCATTTCAGCAGTAAATATATGCATAAAATGGAAGATAATTGGCATTTATCTGAATACAACTGTTTCAGTTCATTTTTCTGACTACTTCTAAACAAGCCTTCAACTTCACAGGACAAACAGGAGATACAATTCACATCTCCATGGTATTTATTGACCCAAAGCATCAGTTTTAAAGGCAGGTCTCAGCAACTACCCTAAATATAAACGAGAATAGGAAATACAGAATTCTGCTCTGTGAATTCAGTTCTCCTCGTCTCTAGGAGTCTTTCTTGTTTGACTTAAATAATGCTACTGTATTCTTAACTCAAAAAAAAAAAAAAAAAATCAACCAAAAAAACCTCCCTAACCATTTCCACTTTCTCATCCATTTTGTCTCTTCCTCCTTTAACATAGAGAGGTTTTTACAGGAATAAGCACTATGATCTGTGTAAACGCCAGTGTTTCTCCCACTGCTGATAACTCAAGTCATCCTTTCCTTGCCCACTCAAGGTCTCAAACAAGGATCCTTAGGATACAGTTCTGTGTTACCCCACATCTGATATAACTCCTGGTCCCATATGCTTACATTGTACCTAGGAAGCGCATGGCCTTAGGGAAATCGTAAGAGTAACCTAAACCAAGAGAAAGCTATTCAATTTTATGTCTGGGTGATGCTTCCGTCTTATCTCTGACTAACTCTCACAGCAGGTGGCCATGTGATTGTGAGATTTTATGCAAAGGAGGCTGCATGAGGGGTACCTTGGGGAGAAGTAGTGGGAATTTTTGTCAGCAGCTCAATGTGACACTGAATCAGCTGTAACCGCAATTTCCCTCTAAAATTCCCTGTGACCCGATCAAGTCTGAAGACCAGTTTTGGGCTCCCCAGTACAAGACAGACATTGACATAGCAGAGTGAGTCCAGCAGAGAGCTATCGAGACGATCAGGAAGGCAGAGCACATGATGCACTAGGAGAGACCAAGAGAACTGGGTTTGTTCAGCCTTCAGAAAGCTTTGGAAGGACCTTACTGCTGTCTAAAACTATCTAATGAGAAGGTGTAGATAAGACAGAGGCAAACCCTCATGAAGGGTAAACAGTGGACGGACAAGATGCAACAGACAGAAGTTGAAACATGCAAAATTGCAACTTAATATAAGGAATTTCTTCCCCACCCACCCCTCCCCTGTGGTTTGGGGTTTTTTTAAACTATGAGGGTGGTCGAGCACTAGAACATGTCTGCAGAGGCTGCAGAATCTCCACACTCGGAGATATTCAAAAAACATCTGGGACACAGCCTTGACATCATGCTTTTGTTGAAGCTGCTTTGAACAGGGGGCTGGACTAGATGATCTCCAGAAGTCACTTCCAACCTACATGGATCTGTGACTTTATGAAATGCATCAACCCTTTTCAAATAATTACTCAAAAATTACTCCTATAGCGTTTTTCCTTTGGAAAAAGAAGGACTAGAATTTTAATTTCAAAACTCAAAGGACTGCAACTCGTGGTAGCACAGCATACTTTTTTATTTTTTAATGGGAATATACAACCACATTCAGGGAAAGCATTCCATTTACAACCCCCACGAGAAGTGACTGAATTAACCGCTTTCAGACACCATTACACAAGCAAGACATTTTGAGCAGCACGTGTGGATCCACAAGCCGCTGCCTCTCATGGCTGACCAAAGCCCTTCTGCCTCCTGGAGTGACCAGGACAGCTGGATCTGACCCTCACTGGAATTCTGAAGACAGCAAAGTGTTCAGGCAAGCCTGCACATTCGGGCAGATGCTGCCAGCTACAGCCAACCAGATGTGAAAGACCGTGGTTCCCGAATTAACAGGATCGACTGGAAAGGCCTGGAGAATCGTAGCTAGCTGACAGAACCCCAAAGCGCGATATTGTCTCTGGAAATGGCAGGTTGTCTCTCAGCAAATGAGCCTTAAAGCTCAGGGAAAATTAAGCCAGATATCCATGTGTGCCCGCCACAAAAAGCCAAATCTCAGCTATCTGAAAAGCAGCAGGGGTTGCAAGCCAAGAACAACTACATTCAGTAATCCAGGACCTGATTTCATGAATCATACTTTCCCATACAGCAAGAATTTAGCTGAAAACAACAGTGTTTTTCAGCAATGCTGAGAAAGACGCGTTAAGGCAGCCATCAAAATTCCTTGAGGCATAGGTGAAAACAAGTAACATCCTGGGAAAAATCTCAATTTTTCCACTTACTGGTACCAATAATTCTGCATGCTTTAATCTGCCATTTTGGTATGTTTTCAAGAGGGTACAGTGACTTCAGCGTAAAGACTATCTTTCTGTTATCGCTGCAGGTAACATTTGACCCTAGAACTGGAGCTAATTGTTGCACTTAAAGCCCTGGTTCCTAACTCTATCCAAAACTACCTCCAGTGAAAAAAACATACTACAAAACAAGAGAGACTACACAGAGGCATCTGACAGGGAGCTAAAGGATGATAAAGTCAGTGGTATCACCTCAGGTTATTTACACCAAGAATCGGACTCCAACTCACACGCTCATCACATGGCTAACGAAGCAATTATCACTCCAGCCTCCAACCCCCTTTGCCCACGGCGCAGTGCTCTCAACAGCACAGCCCTCGGGATTCTGCACCAGCATATCCAGGAATGCTAAAAATCAAGTTTACTGCCAGAGATCAGACTGGAAACTCTGGCAGTTGCTCCACATGAGCCGAAATCTTTCAGAAAAAGTAAACAGACAGGGCACGGGTGGTAAGCACTTTAGCCATCCTCTTTAAATTCTTAACCAAAAATCTTAAATCTTTAATTCTGGACAGCTTCGGCTGCCCAGTTTTAATTCGCCCCGGCAGGAGTCAGCCCCGCGAGCCCCGGCTGAGCGGGAAGGAGCCGGTCGCTGAGCCAACACCGGCACCGACAGCGCTGCGGGGCCTAAACGCCCCGGCCTCACGGCCGGCAGCGCCCGCTGCCGCCGGGCGGGGCCCTCCCGGCCCCCTGGGAGCGGCGGTGGCGGGGCAGACGCTACTTACAGCCCTGGTCTCGTACAGCACCAGCTTCTGCACGGAGCTGATCATGGGGGCGGCGGCCGCCGGCATGGCGGCGGGGCAGGGCTCGGGCCTTGCCCGGGCCCCAAGGCACGGCGAGGGCGGGAGGGTCGAGGAGGGGGGGAGGCTGCCNCGCCGAGAGCCCGAGGGAGGAAGAGGCCGAGCTCCTGCCGAGACGGGGGGAAAGGGAAAGGCGACAGGACCGAGAACCGACCCCAACCACCCGCTGCCGGGACGGGTGGAAGCCGGAAGTGGCGGCACGCCACCGCNAGGGGAGGGGGGCGGGGCCCTTCCGTTGCCCGGGTTACCGGGGTACACAAGCCGGTGGCGACGGCCGTTGTGCCCTCGCTCCTCCCCGTCCCTCCACACTTGGCTCGACGTAAGTGACACCCCCTCCCCACCACCTCCCGCCCCGTCCCCGAGGGGAGCCGGCTGCCGGCGTGGAAACTAGGGGGAATCGTCGGGGCGCCGCCGGGCAGGGGCCTGCTGATGCGGCCCGGGGCGGGGGGGAAACAAGGCCCCGCCAGGCATTAAGTCGTGTGGAGGGAGTCCGGTTTGTTTCTTTGGTTCGGTTGGGGTGGTTATTGTAATTAGGAAACGTCCCCTTAATTGTCAAGGTTTGGGAAGGAGTGAAACTGCCGGGAATGCCAGGTGAAGTTCAGCCAGTGAGTTTCCCTGAGAGAAACAGAAGGTTGATCTGTGTGGTGTGTTTTTAAATATTAAAATACTGTCACTATCGTTCAGAGGTCTTATTCTGGAAGTGTCAGAATGTTTCGGTTTGATGTTTCAAAGCAATTTTTTTCAGATTTTCATCCTGAAGTAAGATTTTTTAATTTAAAAATGCCTGGGGGGGGTATGTGTGTGAAACTTAAGTAGCCCTCTAAAGAAAGCAAGGTTTTGTTTTGCCCTCTTCAAACCACACTTCATCACGCTCCTTACATTCTTAGCCTCCATTTGTTTGAAAGGGCCACCCAAATTTTGCTCCAGTTTACCTTAATGAGAAACTTGTTTGGGTGCCAATCTGTTGCATAGCGCTGGATGTGTCATCTCTTGCAGTGCTGGAAGAGCTGGGGTTTATGAGAGGATTACAGAACAGATCATAAACCATGATTTAATTCTGCAGAACCTTATTCATGTTACCTAGCTGTGGGCACAGCAAGTAGTTCCTCTGACCACGATGGGGCTCTTCTGTGTCTGAAGTTCACAAGCAAAGGTCTGAGCAGGGCCATCGTCCATTTCAGGGATTTTCAGAGAGAAGTTACAACCTTCTAGTAATTGGAACAGGAAGGAAAAGGAAATGAAACAACTACATGCTGTTCAAAAAAGAGCAACAGACAGTTTGAGAATCAGGAAGAAGTCATCATCAACAGCCATGTAGTTGCAGCTGCAGATCAGGGGTGGTTCCGACAATCCCTTACTTTTCAGAAGTGACTCTTCTCTTAGTAATGGGTGCATTGTGTTTTGTTCTCTAAATGCTTTTTCTTCTTATAACAGCTTTTGTTACAAAGCAATTTGCCTTGTATCACATCATTGTTCAGTTCCACTTTTAAGTATGTGTCATTTTACACATATGTAAGTTACTGTATTTTATAACAAGTTTTTTTTTCCTCTCAGTCTTAGTTAATATATGGCTTCACAAGAGGAAAAACCACCTCAGCCCTTTGCAGACATCTTCAATGAAGAGGAAGCTGAAAAATCCTTTCTGTTATCCAAGCCCACTTGCTTAATTATCCTTGGAAAGCCAGTAAGATGTCTGATAGAAGGTTTTTTTTTTCAGATATTCTGCTAACAATTTTACTTTTCCTTTCAAAACATTAGTTTAGTAACAGTGCCAAAAAGATCAAATACCTACTTTTTTATCTTTTCCACTTTGCAGATTCTGGTCTCATTTAAGGAGGCCAATTTTTGGCCTGAGTGACCATTCAGTTACAAGTAGAAGTGTTACTGTAATTTAAAGTCACATGTTCCTCGAAACCTTTCTTCTCATTTCACATCAGCAACTGGATTGTTTTTATGTTATTTCAGTATTCTAACTTTTTTAAAAAAAATGTCAGGTTAAAGACATAAATAGGCATAAAAGAACCTTCAGGTTTATGTACTGACTTACAGACATGCAATGAGGTGTTAAATATTTAAATGAACTTAGACTTAATTATATGTCATATATTTGGGAATAACTGAAATCTGCCAAAGTGCCCTGAGAGGGAGATCTGTACTGTATGTTAACTATAATTCAAGGTCTCTCTTTTTCTCAAATAATTTGTGGCCTACTTTACTTAGGAATTTTGATGTTTTGTAATCACAGACTTCTCAGATTTCTTTTTCCCAAATGTAGGAGGCTCTACGGGTGTTTTTACATTAGTGCCTTAGTTTGCTGAAGGGGGTTCTTTTCTAGTGCAAGTTTGCCTTATGTCTGTACTGAATCTGGTGTGCACTTTTAAACACACTACTGGTGCCCCGAAAGCTGCAATGACAGTGTGAACACAAGGTCCTTTAGCAGCTTGCCCTCTGCGTTTGTGTGTGATTCTGTTAGGTACCACAACAGAGTCTGAAATGACTGTATGGAAATCAGCTTCGCGCTACTTAGCAGGTAGAGAGATAAATGGTGTGCACCTAGAACTGGCAACCAAACTTCAATGCTAGTTTACCCACCCAAATCAAGCTTCACTTCAATGCTAGTTTACCCAAGCCCCAAATCAATGCCATAGTGCTAAGATACAGCTACGTTTCCTTTCTTCAAAGACTTCAACCAGGCTGCAAGGCTTCCAGTCCCTTGTGTTTGCACAGGTCTTCATCCTTTCTTACTCCTTGGGTCCAGTTGCTGGGTAATGCTTGGCTGCAAATCTTTATATCTGACCAAAATGAGAAAGGAGGTAGGATGGTGTTCTGCAATGGGATCAAACATCACAGTGAGACTATATAAGGTGATAGCCAACAAGTGTGCCTTATGATCAGCATGAGACTTGAAAGAGTGCTCAGTAGAAATCTACAGTGGACTATCTCACCTAGTTTTAAACAAATGCCAAATTTCTAACTTCACATTAAAAAGGTGACGTTACATTTTTATAGACCAAACCATCATAAAATAGTCATTGAAAGACAATGCAAAAAACATAAGAAATTTAAATTCTTATCTGAAATCACTGCCTTCAGTAGATGCTTGATATTAATGCACTTTTTAACAAAGGGTTGAAATTGCACAGGCCTGGCCAGAGGACAGGGAATTAAATATTCTATTTTTATGATAATATCTTTTATTGATATGTCTGATGCATGTCTGAGCATCTATCTTAAATAAGATACTTTTTTAAACTAAAAGCATAGTGCCATTAAAGCAAAATGAAATACATATATCCTCATCACATCTATAAGATGTAAGATATGACTAGGCTGGAGTGTTTGCAGATACACTGTTAACTGGGAGTGTGATTTACTTGTGGTTTTTTTACTATTTCTTTAATCACAAAATTTATCTAGGGCAAACAGACTGTCAAAAAAGGTCTTCTTGCATGGCCTTGAAAAAAAGGGCATAATCCCAAGGGTCAAAGATGGTGAGTTTTGCAAAATCCCATTCAGGTAGCTGTATTCTTAGAGGCCTCATTACTCTTGGTTTTGTTGGTTCCTCAGGAGTCATGTAAATGATAAATATTTTGTCAGTATATAAACCAGATTTGTTGACTAACAAGGGAAGTTTTTACATAGTCAATGTTTTAGTAAAAGCATACTATCCCTACAGCTGAACAAGTTTGCATCATAATTTGCTTTAAGACTGAAGATAATAAATTTTAGTCCTAAAGAGTTTCTCATATGAATTTATGTGCAAATCATAGCTGAGTTTTAGATAGAGTTTAGATAGAGTGACTCAGAAACAAAGTCAGTGTAATTATTTTTGAAATAATAAACTGCAAAGGACAGTAACAGTATATTAGTAATCCTATGCTGTATAAAATAGAGGACGGTATTAAAAAGAGTGTTTGTGTTTGCCCAGTGCGTAGCTCAGAGGCTCTAATCCTGATCCTGGTAGCTTTTAATTGTTTTCATCATATGAAAATATAGTCTTTATTGTGTAATATGTTTGGGGTTTTTTTCCTTCTGCCTGCTTTTCTTTTAAATGTGTGTTTTTCATTTTAAGGGTTCTGGAAAGAAAACATTAGCTAGAAAACTAGCACAAATATGGAAATGCATTTTAATAGAAGGTAAGCGTACACTATATTTGGAACATTGCATTGGCTTCATAATAACTTTTGGTTTAGAATACTGATAAGAACCAAGTAACCATTTTGCCAGAAATACAAATGCTGAAATACAGCCTTTTAGTTAGAGAGAGGCTTAGAAAATCACTTTTTTTTTTTTTTTTTTCTCCAGTAGGGGATATAGGAAACAGATAACAATCAAGTTCTTTCCACAATCCTGTGAGGTGATTCATGTGACCCTTCTTGTTCACATGGAAGCAAATCATTCAACTCCAGAGAGCACAGAGATTTTCCAACACAGACCATGAAGAGACAGGAGGATCCTTGTGTTTGGGCAGTGCCTAATACAAGGTCGGGGGGGATGTATTCCAGCAAACAGAATCATAGCTTTTGTGTCAGTTTAAGTAAGAATGGAAGGAATGGGAGCCGGCACTTTAAATTTCTAAAACAAAAACATCTGATGGCTTATTTCAGAAGATGTAGTTAATTTCTCCCACCATGCATTTTCCAGAATACAAGATATGATTTCATTTTCTAAGCTATCCAGCTCCATTTCTGACAGTCCCTCTCATCAAAGATTTTTGAAGATCTGTAGAGTAAAACCTTTTGCTTACAACATTACCAACACATTGCTGGAGATTTTTTTTTTTTTCATTTTGAGGCATCTCAGTGAGAAAGTAGGTTCCTACTGAAAAATAATTAAGTCTCTGGCAGTTTTATTTTCTACTAATTTTGTCAGCAGTAATGAAAAACATTAAAAAATCTGTAATTTTTTAAAGACCTGGTAATATTTTGGTATCTGTGACATTATATTCCCAAATCTTGATTCATTCACTTAAGTTTTATGAGAAAAAAACCTTTTCCACTAGATTTGTCCTACCAGTTTGAAGGCTAATATAATCTTTTTAAGTAGAAGAAAAGAAAGCACATAATGACCTTAACTATGAAGAAATTTCTTGGATGCCTCTTTAGGGACACCAAATTATAAATCTTAGTTTACAGTAGATATGTGTACAGTTGTTCTGATTATGAACTAACTCTTTATACATTGATTTTCATTCCATTTTTTCTTTAAGAAGTGGCCCCTAGTATTTTTTATTGTTCTAATAAAAGCCCTCTAGTGGACAGTGTAACACTTCATATTCCTGTGAATACACAGGCTTATTTATCAAATGAAGTATCTTTATCTTACTTTGAAGATTTGGAATTATAGTATGGTAAAATTCAGCTTAAATGAAGTGCTTTTTTGCCTTATGTAAATATAGACTTTTTAATTCATAGGATTGTCTAACAAAAAGTAATACATGGTCCAAAACATAGATCACACCAAAATTGGAAGGCACCTTAGGAATGTACTTAAGCCAGTCCACACTGTTTGAATGCATTTTAATCATTACTGACAAACGTCTATCAAATCTAGGCATTCTATCTCTGTAACACAGTCTTTTCCATTAGAAAGTTTTTCTTAATGACTGATGTAAATCTCACTTATTGGATTTTTATGCCTCATTTCTATTAGATTCAGAATTATTCTTTTCTTCTTTTTCTCATGATATTTCTTTTATCTTCTTTTGTCTACTGTATCCACACGTGTGTACACACAAACATATTTCCTCAACTTTTGCTAATAGGTTTTTTTTCATTTTCCACGTCAAAAAGAAAGAAACAAAGAAATTCAACATACAAAACCATGAATGATATAGCTCAGAAAGGATCTCCGGAGGTCATTGAGTCCAACCTTCCACTCGAAGCAGGGTCCACTAGAGAAGGTTGCTTAGGGCTGTGTCCAGTTGAGTCTGGAATATCTCCAAGGATGGAGACTCCACCAGCTCTCTGGGCAACACTTTCCAATGTTTGAACCACCTTCATGATGAAAAATTGCTTCCTAATTACCCTATTGGAATTTCTTATGTTCCTACCTGTGTCTGTCGCTTCCTGTCCTATCTGTGCTTCTGTGAAGACAGTGGTCCTGTCTTTGTGCCTTCCCATTAAGTAGTTAGACAGCAATAAGAGCTGTCATGTTTTCTCCAGGCTGAACTAGGCCAATTCTTTTGGCTTCTCTTAATACATTCAACACTTTTAATCATCTTGGTCCCTCCACTGTACTCACTTCAATATCTGTCCTGCACTGTGTTATTTATTTAAAAAATAATCAAACTCAGAGAATTACTACATAGGAAAGGTGTTCACAGACTTTTTAATTCAACGAAATACTTTCTATCCATTTAGCCTGGCCCTAAATACAATGGCTGTTCGTTCAAAAATAGTCTGGCTGCTTGGAGCACACATACATATTTGTATGTGTGTGTGTGAATGTATGTATCTCTGCATGTACATATCTGTATAGAAACTATTTTTTAAAATTATTTTAATTTTATTCTATCTGATGTGCTTTCTCAGCTTTGGAAGTGATTCAAACAAATATTCAGGAAGAAACAGAATATGGGCTTAAGGTAAAGGTCTAATCTTCTACTGAGTTTTGTCACATTCTTAACAAATATAGATTATGTAAGACTATGTTTTGCATTTTACCTTAGTGTCAAGAATTGCTTTTTAAAGGTCAAAGTATTTCTGAAGAACTGGTTACAGAAATGATTCTAAAGAAGATTGAGTCACCAGAAGTTGCTCATTATGGTAAGTATTTTTATAGCCTAAACTTCTTAGAATGAGCTGGCTTTAATTTTGACACACTTTGCTTCCATTACGGCTCAAATATAATTAATTTGTATTAGAAGGTACCATCCTTTCTTGTGCTGCTCAGGTTGTGGAATACCAGTAAACTGAGAGTGTATTTAGGGATTAATTTACCAATATGGGAAATCAGAAAGTGACATACCAATCCTATGTTGTGTTAATTTTGAGAAAATGAATTTGCCTCGAATTTTAGGTGTTGCTATGACTCTCATTTGACAATGTTATCTGGTTAGAAAAGTGTTCGGATTTAAAATACATGTATTTTTTTTTTTTGCTTGAATGCTTCTATAACAATAACAACAAAAACCCACTAGCAAAAATATTTTTAAAATTTTAAATAATTAAAAAGAAGGAAAACAGACTATTTAAAATGCAAAGTATTATGGTTTGGGTTTTTGTTTTGTTTTGCTTTTCTTACAGCATTGTTTATTCCCATTGCATTTTGTCACCAAGAGTAAGTTAGATGAGAATAGCATTGGCAGTGGTAATAATTCTTCTTTTTGAGGAAAGATTATGTCATTTGAGGCATCTAAGACTAGTGCCGCAGATCTTGCTAGAGTCTGAACCTGCTTTCTTGAAGAGAAAAACAAATACACTGCTAAGTAGAAAGAAAAGAAAATGTTTTTTTCTTTTTCTGGTGATGACTTTTATTTGAAATTACATTATAGGAGAGAGACAGGTATAGTGCCAAGAAAATGTTTTTACTGCTCTGGAAACTAGCACACTTCTGTAAGATTTCAGTTGCAATGGTCTTTGTTCCTTTTCTAGTCCAAGACACAAATTTTTGCACAAGATGCAGCCTTACCTGGTGAGGCTTTTAAAACAATAGGCAAAAGACAGAAAACAGGGAAGAAGTAATAAAAAAAAGGAGACTATAAGGAAACAAAAATTTGAGGGAAGAAGTAGCAACAGAAATGCCACTCTCTTAATCCCTATGTCAGGACTTCTGCAAAAGCCTGAAGAGATGTCTGTGTTGTCTGAGTTCCCTCCCCTCTTTGAGTTAGTCTGATGATGAATGCCCAAAAAGTGTGTGTCACAGAGGACCACAGAGATCCTAGAGACTGTAAACATGACTATAAAGTTGATAAAAGTTTGTTTCTTGTAGCCAAGGCATTTTCTGTATTACAGATACCCCAAAATAGCAAGGAATAGAATAACCTATGCTCTTAGTACTTTTCCTACCAGCTAGAACTCATCTCCAAAACCAGCTTTTGTTAAGTATTTTCTAGTTCTAATCACTTTTCTTTTAGCAACTATTATCTTAATGTAATCCTTGGAGAGCTTAAGTAGGCTTTCAACAGGAACTAATCAGTCAATTCGCTATTAATTATTCATTAAAGATTTTAGAAACAGAGTTGTGTGAGAGGCTGGGGTTTTAACTTCTAATGTTTATTTTTAACATTGTAAAATACAAGTTTCTAAACAGTACACCCAATGAGGAATTCTTTTCAATTATATTCTTCAACTTAAATGCTAAACACATATTATGTTGGAGAATGATGTGTCAGAGGGACTCAGAAATGCCAACGCCAGTGATAATATTTCAAAATTGTCACTAAAACCAGATTTTATCTTTTACTTCTGAAGGAGATCAAATATGAAGCTTCTAAGCTATTTCTTGACATAAACTGTGTCTTTTTTTAAAATAACATAGGCACTGAAAAATAGCAAGCATTACTTGGTTTTTAGGGTATTGTAGGTAAGAAAATACAGAATTATAACTCTTACGTAGCTGATAGGCTTGCTAATTATTTTTTTTTAATAGAACAAGAAAACAACCAGAGGTTCATATCATGTTAACTTAAATAATATTTGCAAAGGAAAAAATCTATGCCATTATCACAGGGGAAAACTGCTCAATTATCATGATTTAAATCAAATCAGGACCAAAGCTGTTTATTGATTTATTAATGGCAAGTAATTAACTGACAATCAGTGAACTGGTGATCAGTGAAAAGGTTCAGTAGCAGCCACACAACAGACAAGCCACAGCACTAAGCACTTGCCAAATATTAATAAACACCTACAAATTTCTAAACAACCTCCTAAAACTAATTCCAAAGAGTATACTCAAACTTGCATCCTCTCTCAAAGATGGGTGGAAGCTAAAAGTATACATTCCCTCTTCTGAGAATGCACGTTCACCTATTTAAGCACACTTTCGGAAATGTGGGTGCTCTGGCTTTGTGTGTGTTTGCCATTTCCTACAGTCTACTAATCCACACACCAGTGAGAAAGCTCCCCAGGAGGTCACACACACACTCAAGGTGTGGGTCAATATGTGTTTAACCCTGTGCTGTCAGTCTAATAGTTGAAATGCAGGTTACTCGCAGCACCCAACAGGGAGGCTGCTCTGTCAGGCCTAGACAGAAGGCTGTATAAGGTTTGTACATCAAACCTCTTTTGGCTACCGTTCTTTTACCTTGTTCTTACTCTAAGGTCTGTTTCCCCAGTAACAAATTTTAATGCTTCTTTTCAAGATGGCTCCTTCTCTCCTCAAAAACTTCTTGGTAATCCCTTGGTTACTATTTGATCTGATTGATGGTAGGTAAACTTCGTCATTCTTAGTCTCCTCACAACATTATCGGTCTGGGGGCAAATATCTTCTCAGAGAACAGTTTGGGATAATCTTTTCCCATGTTATGCTCCCATTCCTTTCACCTCAGCTGTTGTTATCTGGGGTGTCTTGATAAGCAGAGGCTGTGCAGACTCCCCACGTCTCACTACCTGTTAGAATTCTCTGAAGGTATCAACAACTTAGAATACAGGAATTTAATTTCCTAGAGGAAGAACTATCCATTATGCTCTCACTTGCTTATCCTCTGCTATAAATTTTGCATCTGTAGATAGTAGCTTCCCCAAGGAAGGAGGAGTCTTCAGGCCTAATACCTCTTGCAAAGACTGCTGCTATGTTTTTGTGCTGCATAGACTTGCATTTAAACGTTATCACATAGAATTCTAGCATTTGAAGCCACACCATTTCTCTAAGGGAATATTCTCATTATTAGCCTCAAAACAATCCACCTGATTCTTGTTTAGGCTCACATTCTGGCCTCATTATTGAGTTCCTTGCTGTACAGTAGTTCTTTACTGCTCTGCATGCAGCCATTAGTACTCTCTTAAGAACATGAAGCCACAAGTTCATCAGTTGAGCTGAGCACTCTAATTCTAGGGAAAAGGTATTATTACAACCATGCTTGGCGTACATAGTTGGTGTCTGTTTGCCAAAGAGAACTCAGCATTGTGAATCCTGAGTGAATGGATGCTTACCAAGTTAAGCGCCTCAGTATGCATACTGTGTGCATAATGCCTCCTTTTGAGAGGATTTAATATCCAGGAGCACTACGTATCCCAGAGAGTTGTTCAAGCTCCTTTTATTGTCCATAGAAGTGAAGACCTTTGAAGATTGTATAAAAAGTGTAGACTCCTAGTTTAAATGCTTTGTATCATAGAGTGGCTAGTTTTTGCAATGCCTTTTGCAATGCCTTTAAAGTTTATTAGTGGCAAAAATGGTCACTAAAAGCTTGTTACTTTTTAGTCACTACAATGTCTGAGCTAGGCACATGAAACAGGTTGTCTGAGTATGATCTTTAATGTCTACATATTTCTTATATTTCTTAACTGAGTTAACAAACTTTGAGAGTCCTATATCAAGTTGAAAACAACACACTTTTCTGTCTGTACTTCATCTGAAGTAGACTTGGGTGCACAATTTTTTTAATAGTGAAATGTCATGTACGTGGTTTAAAATCGTGCCAATAAATAGATGTATTGTTTAAAGCAGATGAGTATAACTACTCCTATATTTGAAATAACCTTCTAAAAGATATATTTCATAAAATGTTTTTGGCAGGTTATGTTCTCAGTGGATTTCCTTCTCTCTCAGAGGAATACATGACTGTTTCACATCAAATAGAGAAAATAAAGAATCTGAAATTAAAACCGGATATCCTGATTAACATTAAGGTAATGTCACCTTCAATAACTTGCTAGTCATTTTTCTAATTATTAGTAGACTCATATGCTGCATAAGTCAAAAGGTAATGTTTTCCCTTGAGCATTTGAGTATAGTATTTATTTATTAAGGAAAAAAAAATTATTCTCTTTTATATTGGAATGGAATTATACTAGTTTGTTCCATTATAAGCATCACCCATCTCCTAAAACTTCAGTAGCAGTTACAGTCTTTGCACCCCTACCAATTAGAAGATAAAAGTTTTCATGAAAAGAAAACTTAGAACAACATGATTTTTAGGGGATTTTGGATACAGGTACATCTGCCATTCACATATTTCAGGAAGAAACTTTTTACATATGGAAGTTAGAAAGCAAATTGTTTTATTTTATACTCACTAATTGTGAAACTGCTTCTTAGTTATTATTAATTCATCTAATTTACAAAACTCAATTTCTTCATGAGTAGTAATGTGATATAACAGATACTTTACAAAAGTGACTCTGATATAACCAGAGAAACATAAATCATTGTTAGTGTAGGATTAAGAGGACTTTCTCAATGTAACTTAAAATAATGGACGACTTGGCTATGTCCATATTAGTAAATAAAACCAGGCAAGGCTGCCAACTGGTTTGGCAGAACACAGCTAACCTCTCTTGTGAGTCAGAATGGGGTGGCCATGTCCAAAGTGCCCACTGGGAAAGGCCCTAGGCCTCTGCCATTTTCCAGATTGTGCACAGCTATTATTCAGCAGGGAGAATACTAGCTAGCCCACACCAAATTTTGCCAGACTGCATGCAGACCAAGTAACGGTATGTATAATCACGAACAAGGGTTCAGGCCCTTCCTCTTGCAATGTTGTATTATCAACTAGATTATTTCTGTCTTTTACTCTGAATATGCAGAATGAGCTGCCAAGGCAACTCTGAATAATCAGCTTCTGTTGTTGTGCTCCATTCTCATTGGGATTTTGATTCTAGTTGTCATATCTAGGTGGTTTGTCAGATGCTAAATTCAGTGCCTGGACCTAGTCTATCACTTTGCCAGATTTAAGTCCATGTTTGCTTTATTGACAAGTTTCTTCACATTCCATACCTTTGAGATTTAGTTTGTCTGACCGTGCATAATGAACATTTGTGAATATCTACTTCTAACCTTTTTTTCTTTGCTCATGGAAAGATCTTAAAACATCAGAGAAACATATTTTTGTGGTACGTATAAGGCATCTTTGATTTTTTCAGCTACAGAAAGTCAATCTTTGTGTTAATACCAGATAGTGAGAAATCCCAGTTCTTGAGAATATATGTTGTAGAGTTTCATGTGGAACGGTACAAATAGAAGAGGGATACTAACTACACTAGAAAGAAAACAAAATTCTTGACTTCATGTAGTTCCTCTGGCAAGAAAACTGAGACTGAATGCTCATTAAAAATCCTTACCCCAAAGTCAAATGAATAATTTTGCTTTTGATTTTAGTGGGTTCAAGCTGTTTTCACAGATGTGTCAGAATTTTAACCATTTTTAGTTTATCAAAAAGGAAGGAAGAAGGGAGATTCTAGATAACTCTGGGAATAGTGAAATATTGCTATTAGTAGACCAATTTAGAGAAACTTTGTGTCTCCAAGAAAAAGGACAGAAGATGCACCTTTCGAAAAGAACCATATCTGGTCAAATTTCTCCTTCCCTATTTCAAAATGTGCTATGTCATATAGCAGTCATGTCAGCTGTATGACTCACTGTAGAATTATAGAAATATACTGAAATATTTTAATACCTCAGGAAATGAGTGTAGTGTGCCTATTGCTAGCAATGTGATTTCAAAAGATCTATATTTTATGTAGATATCAGTTTTCCATTTCTGTAACAATTTGACCTTAACAACTACAATATTTTCTTGTTATCTTAGGTTTTTCATACATGTTTGAAGGGTAGGTGATAGTGATTAAGAAAGGAAGAATGATTATTTATTTTTTGTTGTGCCCCACCCCCAATTCCATAGTAGAATTTTAAGATCCTCATCTTGAGATCTGTTGGAGATCAAGTACAATTTAGGACAGGTCAGATGATAGATAGAAGCTTTATTAACTCTGATCATAGTGAGCAAACATTCAGACAGCATCTTCCCCTCAGATCCCCCATTCATGTCTAGTTAGGAATGTTTTAGTTAGGATAAACTTCTTAGGCAGACCTCTCAAATCTTAAATTTTAATAATTTTACCACCAAAGACTACATCCAGATTTATCTGTGTTTAATGTTAAACCAAATTTGTGTCGGCAGAGCTTTTATGGAAAGACAATTGCTTACTTTTCCAGAGCTCCAAACTGCTGGCCTCTCAGAGCTCTACTCTTACCCAAAAGCATAGTGCCGTTATGTCAGAGGCATCTATTAAAATCGACTTAATCTTGCTCAAGTCCAAACCACTTTGGCATTAATTGCAAAAGCAATCATAAGCCTGTCTGCAAAATACTTTTATCCATAAACTATACCTACACTTGTTGTACCACAAGGTATACTTGCATGATAAAATGTGCTCAAGTAGTGGCTACACTGCTGATATAGAATGTAAAATGCTGATGGGGTAAAGCTATGCAAGTCTTTCTTTAACATTTGCTGCTTTTGAAAATTTTGTGTTGACTCAAAATGTTGGTGGAGAAGTTGTATATGAATCCAAATATTTGTCCAACAGATTCCTACTCCACATTCTGCAGTTTCAGGAAAGTAATATTATTATAGCAATACAATGCACATGATTTCCTTATAATTATTCCCTGCTAGTGTTCAGACTATGACTTATGCCAAAGAATATCAGGACAAAGGCAACACCCTGATTCAGGGCAGGTATATCAGAGGAACCAGTGGGATCCTAACATTATGGAAAAGCATAAGAAAGATCAGCATAAAGAAGAGAATGAAGAAGAGGAAGAGCAGGAAGAAGAAGAAGAGGTAAATATTGCTAATTTCTAAGCAGTGCAATGTACTCTAGACAAAGCAGAACAAATTCCGATATTCTAAAATATCACCATACTACATTATGAATGAATTTTGCTGACTGCTAATCTTAATTCAGTTTCTGTTCTGCTTTAAGAGATGGTGGATAATATTTAATTGGTGGGTTTAAATGATAGGAAATGGTGATTATTGTATAGCTTAACCTGGATTCAGTCTCTAACTCAGAAGTCACTGAACTGTTTCTTGCCATAAGTTAAAAGGGTGTATCAGCATAAAAATGACTCTACGTTGCCTGTTTCTTGGTCTAAGAAAATAAGAGTTCTTAATTTTTGTTTATTGTAGCAAGTTTTACTAGTACTTGCAGCATACTTGCATGTTTTCTGGGTTTGGTGTTAAGCTACTACAACAGGATTTTCTTTTCTTTCATGAAGGTATTAATTTTGAATACAGGTTGAATTGTTCTGGTTTATAATGCTGTCCAGAAATTGATCAATGCAAGTTCTAGGCACGTTCCTTTCAGTTTGCAGAAACCACACTTCATTAGGATAGGATCATGGTCAGCAATCACTGGGTTAATACTCATTGCAATACTCTGGAAAACTACTTTATTTACCTTTGAGTAAAGTAAAGTATTAGTTTACTACATTAGTTTATTTCTGTATCTTGAAATATTTAACTTTTCATTCTGCAGATTGCAGAAGATCCACTTAAGATGTCAGAATTTTTGCATCAATTAGTGCAGAGGCCTGAAGATGTTCTTGAAAATGCGGAGGAAAGAGTTGGAATGTATAAGGATATAATGCTTCCTCATTTAGAAGTAAGAAAAAGCAAAATATTATGATTATGCATAACAAAAGATTGTTTAAAATACCTTGTGCTATTTTTTGCCTTTTTTTTTTAGTTTGAGATTTATTGTATGCAGGTGGGAACAAGGCATGCTACAGCATATTCCCCAAATTCTGAAATTCATACTGAAATCAATGATACAAAGTTATCATCTGTAGGTGTTGTTTCTACTCTAGAGTCGAGATACAGTAATTGACTTTGAGTTTTAAAGGTGAAAGTCCACCACCCAGAGAGGTGGTGGAGGCCCCATCCCTGGAGACATTCAAGGCCAGGCTTGATGAGGCTCTGGGCAATCTGATCTAGTTAAAGATGTCCCTGCTTACTACAGAGGGGTTGGACTAGATGACCTTTAAAGGTCCCTTCCATCCCAACACATTCTATGATTCTATGAAATCATACCTGCCACCACAGGCACTTCCTTTACCTGGGAAGTGAAGTATTTGAAGAGCCCAGTGTATCGTCACTATTACTAGAGTCCATTCTAGCACGCAATCCCATAACAAATCTGTTCTTTGCATCCATTGCCTTCCACTCCAATAGATTCCCTTCCTCATCTGCTGCATTGCCTGCAGATTTATATACCAAATAATTAGCCCATCAGTTTGCTTTATCACCTATTTAATTTCTGCAGCTGTGACATTGTTTTTTTCTTTCCTTGTTGTGTTCAGGAAAGTTGGATTTACTATGTATATTCCCCCTCCACCACGCTTCCCTCCCCCCCCAAAAAAACCCAATAAAACCCCCAAGAACAGGTGCAAAGCAATAATTTGTTCCATTCTGTTTTCTTTTTCTTTCATCTCCTGGTACAAGCACCTGGAAAAGCCTCGTGTTTGCTGTGCAATTGACAATTGCTGTTTTTTCATGCCCTTCAATTTCTCTATGGATTAAATAAACCTATAGATAAAATTGTGTAGAACTGGTATAATGTTCTTTTCTAGAGTAACAAGTTTGTTACTGCTGTGAAGGGGAACACAGAAAATGTGATATCTTTAATCATTATACAATCTCACATGGATTTATCTTAAGCAAACTAATGGAAAGGTGTTTAGATTAAATTACTTTAGGATGTACACCAAACTTCAACACTTTCAACATTAGTTAGTAGGTCTTACTTAGGCTTCACTAACAATGAATGTATTAGTGAACTGACTTAGTGGTCCACTAGTCCATTAAAAGAACATAGGGCCTATCATTGGCCCAGGTAGAGGTTCAGATGATGAAATTGAAAAAAAAAAAAAGCTTATAAGATGTGCAGTTTGCACTGAACTGGGATAGGTAGATAGAACTTTGGAGAACAGACTTGGATTTATTGATAAGTTGTTAGGATGAAATTGAGTAGATGTAAGTGTAAAATATTACAGTTAGGGAGGAAACCTAGTGAACAACAACAACATGAAATAATTGGCTAGACCTCAGTACTGCAGACCGTCTGCAATCTGTGGGGTTTTAGTTCATCATAACCTGAGTCAATAAATGTGCTGCTATTGAACAAAAGCAAATATTATGGATGTACTAATAAGACCATTGTATATAAGAGAAACACAAACTATTATCTTCTCTGCAGAAGAGTATTAGAAAGAAGTAATTAGTTATCTATTTCTGCCAAAGACAGGACAAATACTTTAAATTATAGTATAGAAGACTTAGACTAGATGCAAGGAAATGAACTCTGACTGTAAGTGTAGTGAAGGACTGGAACAGATTACCTAGAAAGCTGTGAAGTCACCTTCACTAGGCTTTTTGGGGGTTGGGGTTAGACCAACATCTGTCAGGAACAGGGCGAATGTTCTCAGTCCTCAGCCAGAGTCATTAACAATGGACATGGGATGTCTATGTTAGTCTAATTTCTTATTTACTAACGGGAAAACTGAAAGTAAGAAAAATCAAATACATTGTTCAAATTTTATGGAAAGAGAGTCAGGACCAAAATGAAAAGACTGGTCTCATGGCTGGTGTTTCCAAGAAATCTGTTAATTGACATTGTCACCATTTTCCAGCAGCGAATTAAGGTAGTTCGACAATTAGAAGTTGTAATTCATACACAAAGTCTTACTATATCTACATACTGTGTAGCTGTCTTGCATTTGAGCTACGATATGTAATCTTTTTTCTGAACCCATTGTAACTCCAGTTTTGGAATTCTCTCTGTATTATCCATCACCAAATAAAAGTTTCCCTCCAGAAGATTCTATAAGTCATCAGTACATTGAATCTTAGTTTTGCTGAAGTCCACAGGAGTCCAGCCTTTGATATGTACAGGAACAGAATGAGCTTCAATGTCATTATCTGGTTAACTATACTCAATTGATGAGTATGTCTTTGTTCTTAAACAGGACTTGATGGCTGAACAGGATTGCCAATATCTTATGGAACTGGATGGAAATCAGCAACCAGATGATCTCTTTGTAGTAAGCAATGCACTTAGTTAACCTCCACTAGAAAATAATTTCTCCATTCTGTGGATTGTTTTCTGTATTCAGGTGTTGGCAAAATTTTCAGTTGTGTATAAAACTCATGTAATTACTATTAGAAAACATGACCTCTGAAATGCTTGGTTTTGTTGCTCTGTTAAAACAATTATAAGATTTATTGCACTGCTCCCAGGCTTACATATATGTTACATATTTTCAGGCAGGCTACAAACTCTTGTATAGTATCCATCTGGTTTTAGCTCTTTATTTTGTGTATTAGTGTAAAATATCATTATTAACATGAAAACTTAAAACCTTTTCAGTATTATATATTTACAGAATTGGCTTATTTTGTGCCGATGTCTAAAATAATGGCAGAAGTTTTATGAACTTTGTTATTGTTTTACAGTGTAATAGCAGACACTTCATTCTTTCAACAATTCTACTGAGTGCTTTTGTCTAGAGTTTTAGCTCATAACATAGCAACTCATTCTCCCTATTAAAAAACTGCAATGATAAAATTTGAAGGTAAATATTCTTATCCTCTGCCTCAGAAGTAAGAGTTGCTTCAAATCAGAACCTAAACTATGGGGTTGAAAATGAAGTGAGAGATTGTCTTTGACAACGTAGGAAGTGAGCTGCTTCTGCAGTTTCCCCTCTGTTGTTTGAAACAAATTGAATCAATTACAATTCTGTAAGTATTATTTCAATTTATGCTTAACTTTACTACCAAGAGTAGTCCTATGGGGAAAAAAACCCACATTAACTTTGCAGAGTTGGAACATAACGTTTCCTCATTCATAATCTGTTTGTGAACATTGCAACAGAAAATTTATAGTAAAGGCAATCAAGTTGTGTAATGATTCCCACCATTTTACCTATAAGTGAGGCAAAGACCTATTATGAAACTAGTCCAAACAATAAAATTTGCTTTTTCATTTAAAGAACACTTGCATTCAATCAAGATTACATTCAGGAAATACTTCAATTAAATTTAATATCAACTGCTTCTCATTGGCAGGCATCTGGTTTCAGTATCTTTTGAAATAAATTACCGAAAGCTGTATTACTTCAGAGCATGCATAATCTCATTTCCTAAAGAGATTTTCCTCATTTTTAGATTGGAGGTCTTCTGAGTAGTTCCAGTGTTTTGTGGGAAAGAATCCTTCACAGCCTATTCCTTTAGAAGCCTTGGGATTCACAACATAATGAGGACATATCAAGACTGTGGTTCAGCATTTTCCACTGCCTGTATCTACCAAATAGCTTGTTAAAACTCAGCTCAATAACTAGCTTGACTCCAAGCTAGAAACCGGGCCTTAATGTATATGTAACTATTATATAAATAATAACTTACAATTTCATAAATACTTTGGGGGTCCTTTCAGATCACAAAAGCGGTTCTGATTAGTACTAAGTCAAGAATTATTTTCTCTTCAGTCAGTGGTAGTTCGACTTCAATCTCTGGGTGTTCGAAATGCAGCTCCTATAATTAGACTTCAAAGCCAGCAAGAAGAAATGCTGGAGGGACTGGAAAATGTAAGTGTGCTTTTCTAAAATGTGATTGACTGTAATAATGATAAAAATATTTTTTCTTTTCTGCTGTAAGCTTATAACATCTTTGTTTCACAGCAACCAGATAGTTTTACCATGCAGTAAGGGCATTTTTTGAGCCTTGATTTTCTAGAAATGTGAATTTAAGATAATTCTGGGACTGAAATCCACTTAAAAGTGTTAGAAAAAAAAAGGTCTGTCATAAAAAAAAAGGTGATTATAAGAACTTTTTGAACAAAATGTTTGTTTTAGCAATAGAGGAAGAATGAATTCATTCCAAGAAAAGAAACTTTAGCCCAGGGAGAACAACCTCAGCAGCCGACTCTTAGCTCAGTCTTTATTCTTTTCCTGAATGAGAAAGAGCATGCTAATACAAATTTAGCAACATCCTGCATAGCTGAAATCACATACATTGTATTTTCTGTAATGAATTAGAACATGACAAGTTAGTGCTGAATTTTTCTGAATCATGACGATTGTAATTTGTATCCCTTAAAACTGAAAAATAGAAGTCTTTGCATAAATGTCTTCACCTATGTTCACTTGCAGTCATCTTTCCTATTTCTTAAACAAAACTTTAAATATATTAATGGTACTGTAACTGGGAGACCCCGCTACACATTTTCAGATAAACACCCCTCCCTTCACTTTTCTCTTTTCTTAGTCCCTGACAAATTCACAAGTGAAGGACTTCCTGTGTCAGAGGTCATCTATATTTATTAGGTAGTTAATTTGTGTGTTTGTGTTAGTATATGCGCAAGCTTTTAGCATCCACAGTATATGGGGCAAGGAGTTTTGCAGCTTAACTGGACATTATATACAGAATTGCTTCCCTTTGTGTTGAATCTGCCACCTTTTAGCTCAGTGTCCTCTAGTTGTTGATATGCAAAAGTCAGCAAATAGTTTTGTTCTCTGTATCTGCCCTTTAATAGCTCATGATTTCAGACTTCTGTCCTGTTCTTATGCAGCTATCTTCTTCCTGGACTGAAGAGTTCCAGTCTACTTAATCTTATTTGTTCTTGCATGAAAATCTTTTTCTGTGGTTGATCAATCATATCAGCTTTTTCTGATTTTCTTTTTAATTCTACTGCGTACTTTTTGAGATTAGGGTAGCAGAATGCACTAGCTGTAAAGATGACGGCAGGATTTATACAATAAAAAAAATAAACCTTTATCTTCAATTCTCTCTTTGCTACACTTTCCTAACATTCAGGTTGGTTTTCTGACTGGTCTTGGACATTGACCAGAT
Organism: Rynchops niger; assembly: GCA_013400035.1. NCBI lineage: Eukaryota > Metazoa > Chordata > Aves > Charadriiformes > Laridae > Rynchops > Rynchops niger. Next base: position 160,647 of record VXBH01004248.1, on the reverse strand, counting down.
GTTTTCTTGGAAGCATGTATTGTAATTCCAAGGTCCGTTACTGAGTAGTGACAGTCAATGGCAATTTTCTGTATAAAACTGCTGTTTTAATGCATGCCTTCCTAGATTCAGTTCTTCAGAGCCAGCATTTGTCTGTACTATTCTGAATATTTTAGAGTCACCACAAACTTCAAGATTCACTTACTATTCACCTTCTGTAAAAGGTCTAATAAACTTACTCCTATCACATGACATTTCTGCATGCCTAAAAGAGATATTTTGGCCTTGCTATTCCCCTACACAGACTGTGGTCCTTTCTTCACCCCCTTCAGAAGAAATCTTGGCCATTTTCTGTCGTCTTCAATAAATGGCTGATTGGTACCTCATTATCACTTTAAAGTCCTGAAAATAATAAATGAAACCTACAGGAACTATTCTAAGGACTATTTTTATTAAATAAAATTGAAAAACTAAATAGTTTCTCCTTAAAATTGTCCTACAATTCAGAAATATGTAATTTTTGAAAAATATTCTAAAATGCATGATGTGGGTTTCTTTTTAGGTTTGCTTATTTTCCAACAAAATATTTCAAAAAAGGCTAAGAAGAAGGCACGTGTATTTTCCGACAAATATTACATTTGCTGTTATTGCTGTTTTAATGAACAGGATGAACTTCTCCGGGTTCTGTCATCTTACGAACTAATAGCACACAGATATCGATGGCGTAGAAGCAGGTGGGGGCAAGCATGTCCTGTGGCCCTAAAGGAAGGTGATATTGTAATGGGAAGCCCAGACTTGGCTGTCAGGTTAGCAGAATTTGACACTTTTTGGGTTTATTTCCATTTTATAAGATAAAGGTCTATATCTGTCAGCTTCTCTTCTGTTTTAAGTTTTCTAGGTAAAATGTATGTACTGTCATCCCCAGAAGCATTGAAAACATTTATGTTGAATCCACGGCCTTACCTGTTGCCACCAATGCCACTTCCTCCTTGTAAAGTACTAGTATTTGGTCCTCCATTCTCTGGAAGAACAACTATTTGTAACCTAATTGCACACAAATATAAAGGAAAGGTAGGTTTACAAATTTCTTATGTAACAAGGGTGTTATCTGAGGCTCGGGAATCAGTTAAGCACATTCTTATTCTTGTTCTGTTATTAACATACACATTACAGAGGAAACATAGTAACGTAGTGAAATTCACTTATATAAAAGTAGCTAAATTTCAAAAATATTTTTATTTACCCTCTTATGTAGGATGAATATTTATGTGTCAGTTATTTGTCTTAGCACAAGAATATTTTGAATAACTTTGGTACCTAAGGTAATGAAATGTAAATACAAATTCAAAATTATTTTTAAAACCCCTGGACTTGAATTATGTGTAAATTTCTCTGAAATTTGCAGAGCTTTTCCAAATTCATTTCATGGTATAGAAGTTGGATCAGATGCTATATTTCTCTTCTGTGACATTTTAATTTTTTCAAATCATTTCACTAGGTTCTTGATATGGCCAAACTCATTCAACCCCGTATGGAAGAATTAAGAGAAGAAAGCATTGAGCAAGTGCGAAGGGATGCAGTAGAAACGGCTATAACAGCAGTGAAAAATAGGTTGGAATTAGAAAAACAGTCAAGCAAATCAGGTGAATAAGGTGTTCTGTGGTCTTTGAAGCTATCTTATTTGCTTTAGGTTATTTAACTGAAGCAATTGCTGTCACTTCAACTTACAAAATACTAGAGAAGTTATTATGGTTGTTGCGCATTAAATATGAACTAAAAGAACACGCAGTGAAGGGAATAGCTGAGTAGAATCCAGTATTTTTGACATTATGTATAAATCCTCTGAAGTTGAGGGCTGTATGTAAGAGTTTTCTGAGCTATTTTTAAAAGAAGAAATTGGTTCTGATTGATACTGATTGGAAACTTTGCATTTGAATGACTTTCTCACAAGTTAAATCTCTGCAAAATTGAAATTTTCTTCAAGAAAGCAGTTTGTCAGATAGGCTGATATGAGCCCATAACCTACAGATTTTCCACTTTGGAGCAGCCTTCCAAGTATGCTGTCTCAGATGACACATTCACAAGACTCTCCAGCTCTGGTCACATTTAGACTTCTTAAGCTGCCCAGGTTTTTGCAGTTTGATATATTCAGAAAATATTTTGAAAAGGTGAAAATAACATGTTCTTTTAATATCTGTTAAACAAAATTTGGATTTTCTTGTTGCAGGAAATGTTGTGGTTCTTTTCAAAATTATTTCTTTTGATGTGAAAATTTTCCATTGAATTGGACCTGCTCTTTCTAATTACCTGTAGTTATGGTTCAAATGGACAATCAGGCTTTATTCAACTAAGTAAGGAATCACCGTATTTGACTTACTCATGGGTAAACACATATCTACCAAGAAGTCAGAATATTCCTTTGGTGCTGCAAGACACAGAAGCTGACAGCGATACAAAAACCATTGGTGTTGCAATAAGAATAATGGTGAACTATGACACCAAAATTAAAACCATTAAACAGTGTTATGTTCCAGAGTCCTGGCTTTCCAAATACTTTTGAGGATAGATATGTGAAATTATATTAGGATTAATAAGAACTTAATCCTAATTAATAACCTTGGAGAGCTCAAGCAATTTTATTGCAAAAAACAATTACAAATAGATGAAGGATGTAAATTGTCAGAGAAAATAAGAAAGCTTCAGAAGGGGAAATTAATTATTTTTGGAAGCTTGAATCTAGATCTAGGTAACTATCCCAGAAAGTGTTTCCTATTCCTAACAAAATTATTTAGTTAATTACCTAGTAAATTCTGCCTTTTGAGAGAATTAGAGAGAATCACTAAAAATTACGCAGAAGACTTATATCTGTTTAATTCGGTAAATGACCCCCTGACTGTCCTGGGTGCTCCCAAGTCCAGTTCAGGGATAGACAGTGATGCTACAAAACTTCACTGAAGTCTGCAGAGTTTCTGTTTACTGTCAGAGTAGGTCAGGAGATTGAAGCAGTTGGTGCTGAGGACTCAATATCCATGTCATGCATGGAGGACTTTCAGACTAGCTGTATTGTGATCTCACGGGCTGAACACTTAATGGTTTCAGCATAGTAAATGTGCATCTGGAAGGAACCAATTTAGATTGCGTGTTCCAAGTCTGCTTTGCCATATGTACCAAGGCACGGGAAGGATCAGGAGATTCACTTAAAACATACTCTTCTGATTAAAACTAAAAAGATAACATATACACACTCAGAGAGTCCCAGTTTGTTGATGTGCTTACATGACATCCAGCTCTGTCTTATTCTGTTTGGGGTGGGGGGGAAATAGGGGAGTGTATTAAATCTGTTGAACTGAAGAAGTGTTCAGGACCTGGTCTAGTGGGAGGTGTCCCTGCCCATGGCAGGGATGTTGGAACAAAATTTTTGTTTAAGGTCCTTTGTTTTGTTTAAGGTCCTTTCCAACCCAAACCACTCTATGACTCTATGATGTGTGTATTTTTAAACTTTTTTCTGTCTTTTGTCATATTTCTGATCTCTTTTCTTTTAAGGACAGAAACAGGCATATAAAAACTGGTACTGCTAGAGCGCCATTTGTTTCTGACAGGCTGATGAGTACTAGTCTTGCCTTCACTAGGGCTGGAAAAATGCTTGTGATTCCTAGGAGGCACTGGAGGATTCCATAGACTGGGAGGCTGCAGATGAAGAATGGGCTGACATGTAGCTGGTTTAGTCAGATGGATTTTGTGGTGAAGTATTTGTATAAAAGGCTTTCCTACTGATCTGGTTTTCTGTGAAATTAATATGATTTCATAACTATAGGAGATTTGCAAGAACACGGTAGTGTCAAAGAAGCAGATGATTCCGAAGAAACCACTAAAACTAGAGAGGGAATAAACTTGGAAGAGGGGATTACAATAAAACCTGCCATTACCTCAGAAGGTAAAGAGTAAATCTTAGCTATCTTAAGCATGTCTTTCCATGCCTTCAGTGTGTCTTGCAAATTAAAAAGTGAAAGATAATTTTTTTTTTCCTCGTTTGTAGGACTATTTTAATTTTTTTCCTTGTTGCTGATACTGTTATTTTAAGAAAACTAAAATGAAATGGTCCATTTTGTCATGGAAATATGTTGACCCATTAATACCACATTAGCGCTCCGGGGAAAAAACTCACACCTTTGTAGGAGCTAAGCATGCATTTTGATGAAAAGTTTGGTATTTTCATTTACTTATCCTTTTACAGCATAAGATTGTTTCAGAAATTTTTAATTCATAAGGAGAATAAGTGTTAATTTACACACAAACAATAAAAATAAGCAAAGAGAGGACCTGAATTCAGGCGTGGGAGTTTTTGCCACTTGAATATGAGAAACTTGAAAGCATGCTAAGTTTTAATTAATCTGTTGAAATCTACTTAAACAAATTAAATTTGTTTGTAAGCATGACATGGTTTACAAACAGTAGTATTTTTTTCATACAGAAGAGACTGACATTTCATCTCAACTAAGGAAGACCAATTAATGGACATTAACGAAATATATTCATAAGGATCTAAAATGGAAATTAAATAAATGTGGATTGTGAGAAATTTACAAATTTCTTTGTCTTTTTAAAGAAAAAAATTTGTTCCTTCAATTATTTTCTTCCTTTAATTTATGACATTCAGCAAAAGATATTGAAGAGAGCAGTAAAGAAAGATAGCAGCCCAGCAAGCCAATCATATCCTGGGCTGCATCAGGAGAAGCGTGGCCAGCAGGTCAAGGGAGGTGATTCTCCCTCTCTACTCCACTCTTGTGAGACCCCACCTGGAGTACTGCATCCAATTCTGGAGCCCCTACTACTAGAACGATATGGAGGTGCTGGAACGCATCCAGAGAAGGGCCACGAGGATGATCAGAGGGCTGGAGCACCTCTCCTATGAGGACAGACTGAGAGAGTTGGGGTTGTTCAGTCTGGAGAAAAGAAGGCTCCAAGGAGACCTTATAGTGGCCTACCAGCATCTTGAGGGGGCCTACAAGAAAGCTGGTGAGGGACTTTAGGATGTCAGCTACTGGTAGGACTAGAGGGAATAGATTAAAACTACAGATGGGACAATTCAGACTGGACATTAGGAAGAAGTTCTGCACCATGAGGGTGGTGAGACACTCGAACAGGTTGCCCAGAGAGGTGGTGGAAGCCCCATCCCTGGAAGTTTTTAAGGCCAGGCTGGATGGGGCTTTGAGCAGCCTGGTCTAGTGGGAGGTGTCCCTGCCCATGGCAGGGGGGTTGGACCTAGATGATCTTTAGGGTCCCTTCCAACCCTAACAATTCTATGATTCTATGATTCTATTTCTTGAATTGGAGAAGTAGAATACTGTATCTTAAGCTATGATAACTGTAAAGTCTCTTTGCTTTTGGGTTTGGGTTGGATTGAGTTTTTTTGTAGAATTTAAAGACTTAGTAAGATATTGTCCCTTTCCTAGGGAGATTGTAACTTGGCAAAAATAACCTGATAACGTGTAAATTTGTGCATGTAAAAATTATCAATGCAATCAGTGAAAAATCTTGGCATAATTACAGAAAGTATGGCATTTTTTCCAAATTATACTCTTCATGTGCTAGATATTGTAGTTGCTTAAAACAATCCTTCACCAAATTTTATCAAATTAGTATGTAAATTGTGAAATAACTCTGAGTGTTCCTTAAAAATTTTTTAAGCAATTGCGGTCCTTGCATCAGCAATTAATAACAAAATATGGATCCAATATGAATGTTTTATGCATCTGAGGGAATGCAGGCTTCTTGACTGTTGACAATACACTGTCTAGGTCTATGATTTGTATTGATTTTTAAATTAATCTAGTTAACCTTTTGATTTAGGAATCAAAGATAAATTCTCAGGTGCTGCAGGTGCCTGTTTGTTCTAGTACACAAATATAATTCCATTCATATCAAAATAATATTTCACTTAGTGGTAGAAAATACTGTACAGTTAAAAAGTACCCTCTAGAACTGCATTCAGAAGAACTGGTATTTGATTCTTTCTCAGTACGATTGCATAATATTGCTTAAAATGACTGCTGCACTGTTACTCTGAAGTGGCTGTATCTAATTGCCTAGCAGTTATTCCTCACCCGAGGAAATCAGTGTTTCAGAATTTTGTGAAGTGCTTTTAAAAAATCTATATTGTTAGGAATATCAGAGATAACTGCTGACCACCCAGAAGTTCAAGCGATTGTAGAAGAAGCCATAAAAAGTGCATCAATCTCAGAAGTTACAGTGTCGCCTGAAATATATGCTGAAGTACTGGAGAGAGCTATTGCAGAGGTAAAACAAGTGCTATGTAGCAAAGCATTTTTATTGTTAAGAGCAACCTGTAACACTTTATACATTATCAATAGATATTCTAAATGTTTCTGTTTGAAAGATCAGTTTACTTTATATCACATAGTTTGAAAGCTTACATAGGACTGAGGAGAGACTGAGCAAGATCATNTTTTTTCTGTTTTGCAAAGTACCTGGGCTGCAAATTGTTAAAGGCTGGGAGTATTATCTGAGGAAAATATCACTGTATGCTTGCCCTATTCTTATACTCTTAGCCACTATTAAAGAGCTCAACACCAGATACAAGTGTTTGAAAAGAATTGTATATGAAGGTTTATCCAAGAATCTTGAATTGTTTTAAATTTGTTCAGTGGTTTGTAACTATTGAAACTGGAATCTGAATTCTTTATAGGCAAACTTAAAAAAACACTGGCACATTAATCTCTTTTTGTTTAAAATGTTTTTATTTCCTTCAGACCTATAAAGTTATAAATGTCTTACTTTGTATTGGCTTGAAATGACAATAGGGAAAAATCATAACATTTAGAAAATCAGTTTGTATTGTGCAGTCTTTTTGAACAGCTCACAGACTATCTTAGTCTTTTTATGTTACTGAACCTGACATTTTATAACAGCTTATGAAGAAGAACAAAGACAGGTTTCCTGGTGCTCCAGAAAAAGGAGGATGGGTAGTGGATAATTACCCTCTGTCAGTAGAACACTGGTCAGCTTTATCAGAAAAAGGACTTTTACCTGACACTGTTGTCTGTCTGAAGGATACAGAAAAAGATGGTTAGTAAATGCAGACTAATGAAACTTAGTCTTTTCTTTTTTTCCGTGTTGATATTCCGTGTCTGTATATAAAGCACACTTATACGAAAAACTAGTAGTTATGTCCCATTTATAAAGTTTCAGGGGTCTAGAGAAGGAAGAATCCAGTGAATCAACAAAGGTAGCCCAAATTTCTTACAATTTGGATTAAGGGAATTACACAGAACTGAAAAAAGGAATCCATTACAAAAGCAGTAAAGAAAATACCTCCTATTTATAATCCTATTTTAAATTCCCTCCTATTTACAATCAGCAGTAAATACCACTGGACTCTTGCAGTTCAGATTTTTGTATTCTGTGTCTGACTGGCCACCAGCTTGCAATGTGGCCCTCAGTCAAATTTCCCTGCCTGCCTGTCATTGCTTTGCCCACTTGCAAAATCAGGTTATAGATATGAACTTTCTCTGCTTGAGAGAAAAGGGGGGGAGAAATACCTGTATGCAGGTGTATTCTGTTCCCCATCCTGGGATCAAAAAAAAGTTGAGCAACTTCTTACCCAGATTGATACAATTGTTTAGTAGCATGAATTCAGAGGAAAGGATTTTTACTTTATTGTTTCAGGCAGGAAGGAAGGTTGGTACCAGGCACGAAAAACTGAACAGATTCATACACTGTTAAATGTTTTGCCTGCCAAATGATGACTTAATGGATTATGCCTGCTTGATTCATACCACACCACAAGTTTTGTTGACCTGTGGCAATGTTTGATCATTACCTGTTCAACCTAGTCCATTATCAAAAGGTCTTTCAGGAGTAGAAACTTCCCTTCAAGAAAGGAATGATGGGTCTATTCACACTTAGTTCAAGAAAGCTCAGTAACTGCCCAATATTGGAATCAGTTCAGAGAGCTATTCAAACCCATGTCCCTGAATAAAAAAGTCAATGTGAGCAAATCAAGGTTACATAGTTTACTTAGAACAGATTTCTTATTAAAAAAAAAAAAGCTTTTCAGAAGCACGTCATCTGATCAGCTAATCATCCTCACAACTCAACTATAGTACTTACGTATCTAAAGTACTTAGTCACGTAGCTTTGTGAAATTTTGTAATACCTTAAACATCTTAATTAAAAGTCTTTTAGTGTGACTGGAACTCATATACGGACTAAATACAGACTGAACATTTCTGTGAGAAAGTTCTAGATTCAGTGTTTGTCAGAAAATCGTATTTGCTGTTGCTATCATTCAATTAAGACCTCATCTCAGATAATTCCGGAAAGAACTTAAGGACAAATTGCATTTCCATGCCTCATCTTTGCTTCCCAGACATTTCAAGCATATTGAAATGTTTGTGAACCTAGTTTCTGGGACACAATGCATTGTCCTTTCTTAGAACCACAAAAAGCATCTTATCCGTGTAGTTGGCACGCAGCAACATAATGTTAATATAGTGTACTAAATAACAAAGAGCAGAGGTCAAGCTCTAGCCTTTTCTTCAGGGAGAGGATTGAGGTGAGAGAGATGCTTTCAGAATTATGTTAACTTTCTCTTCACTTCTCAGAATGTAACAAATTAGTGAATTAGTTGGATAAAAGAAAAGGTTGTCTCATCGTCCCTGAAAGACTTTATTCTAGATCAGACACTTTGGCAACAGATAATTCTTTACGGGAACGTGTTGAAAACTGGTCAATGGTAACTGCACCGTTTTTTTCTTTTGAGAAGGGGAAAACTTGGGAGCCCATAGCAGAGGTGTTTAAATGAAGATCTCTCTAGGGCTTTCAAATTATGTGCTTCCTTCCTGCAATGTACACCTTTCTACCATTCCCACCAGTTCTCAAAACCTAGCTCTGAATTACTTGTTCTAATATGAAAAATCTATTTTATACTCTTGATAGCCATCTCTTCTGCATAATCACCTTCTGTTTCTCTAGTCTGATAGATGGCAGATTCTTTAAAGCATAAGTGTAAGGCTTTCCTAGAAGTTAGAGAGGTTCTTCGTAAAACTTAAATTTTGTGTTCACAATCCTGCCAGTACCTTTGTTTGAACTAACACTGTTATAGTCTTTATATCACATAGCAAAAAAAGACTGCTTTCTTAATTACAACCCTTTTGGCCCCATATATAAGTAGATTTCAGGCTTGGAAGGAAATCCACCCTTCCCATTTTTAATGTATTTGAGATGATAATGAGTCTATACCCTAATTTTATCCCTGGAGCTGTATCAGGCTTTCATATGAATCAATGACTGTTTTTCTTCAAAATTCCATTCGCTGGTGGGAGGAAATGAATTAACATACTTTAAATGATAAAGCATATATTTTTACTGTCGTAGCTTGAAACAAGTCATGTGCGAATTGAATACAAGTCATAGTATTTGTAGCCTATCATAACAAATCAAAGTGAAATGTAATACTTAACAGACTTCCAGTTGCACTAAAATAGGACAGTGCAAGAACATTTTTCTTTCAACCCAAATCATCTGAACTACCTACAAACCTGTTCCATTAGCACGCTAGCTTATTTCTGGTTAGTAGCAGTAGCAGATATTCTCAGGTCAGCCACTTAGGACTTTGCTAATTTCTTATCCATTATTCTAAAGGCTTATAGATCACTTGCTCAATTTAATCAAGTAATATTTAAATCCTTCATCAGATGAAACAATATTGAATTCTGTAAGTGAGGAACACGTGTGCTGGTACCCAAGGAAGAAAGAATGGTTAGTTACAGTATAGTCATTGTGATTCTACTGGACATTGTCCATATGCTAATTCTGCAATTAAAGCTGCTTCGGTTCAGAGCAATGTCATTTGCACTCTGAATAATGAAGGAAATTAATGCTCTTTGGCATTGCTGCTTTTCATAATACTGTGAGAAAACACAAAGATGGGAAAGTGCATGCCTGGGACACCAGGCAAAGCCACTGAAAACTCTCACAACTTTTTTGCATAAGAATACCAAGACAGAATTATCTAAAGATGAGCTTACCAAGTACATTTTAAAAAAACTTCCCTTCACTCACCCTCCCTTTTGCAATTGAAAGCATTGATTTGAAATATAAACAATTCACACAAAATTATCATCTGCTTCAAATCAACACCAAAGTTCCTGACAATTAAGTAACATGTTTCTCACAGCTCAAACTTAGATAAAAATGCATTTTATGTCAGTTGATGATAGTGATTATGTGAGATATGGGAGGAACAACTATGAGTAAAGAGAGGTGAAAGAGACAAGATCATAATGTCTGCTATAAAATTTGGCTAAAAGGGTAGCTTTTTGCTTATGGATATGTTTCCTTGAATTTAGCTATTTTGTTTGGTTTGTTTGGTTTTTTTTTTTTTTTCATTTGGGCAATTGTGTTTACTCTTTATTTGATACCCACTAATTTCTGTTGCTTAAATAATAATGTAGTTGTGGAGTATACATTTTCACAGCATTTTGAGGCATTACTTTGTAAGCTATTCCTTGAACAAGTCTAAACTGGCATAACTCCACTGATGGAAACGGGTTTCAGCCACGCAGCCATATATCATAAATCTATTTGCCAAGTAAATAAGTCAGTAGAGTTCCTAGTAGGAACAGCATATTCTTCATTTCTGTCAACCAGCTGTAGTAGTATAGGTATGTACATCTTTATATTTTTATTTTAATGTTTTTCATTTATTTCTTCATAGCTTTCTTCATACACATACAAAAAAAAAATACCACAGTAATGCATGATATACAGAAATATAAGACAAATCCTTTCAGTGTTGTGTCCCCTTATAGCCTTCATCATAACCTTCCCATATCCCAGACTAAGTTTATTAGGTGCTTGAAATTGAAAACAAAGCTCTAAAACCTTAGAAAGCAACAGTATAATAACATTTCAGTGGCATATATGCCTTTTCTTGGCTTTAAAAAGAAGTACGAAAGTTGTCTATGATTTATTCAATAATTTTCCTAACTCAAATAACTTTAGTTTTATACAGATGCGTAGAACTCATTACTGTTGTGTAATTGTACTGCAGGAGCCTGTATACTACACAGAACATACTTAGCAAATAGGGATGAAATTAATTCTAAGATTTTGAAAAGACTAACAGAAGAAGCATTAGAAAAGCAAGAAGAAGAAGCAAGGTAAAGTATTCCAAATATCTGAACGTATAAAATAAGCACAGGAAAATTCTAGCCTTACTTTGTGTTGAAGGTATCAGTGCATTTATCAACACAAATGTGCTCAAAAAGTACACTAAGACTAGTTGTGATGTATAGGAAATAATCCAATATGTGTTAACTTTGAGGAGTATCTCATTTAGATCAGTAAATATGGTAGCAGAAGATTCTTTTGCTAAATGCATTTTCATTAGCCTTTCATTAGTCAGCCTTTTGATGCAATGAGAAAATAACATTTTAGATGATAAAATATATTTGATTTTTGTTTTGAACAACCCAAATTATATTTCAGTTCCCAACAGTATATTTCCACATCTTTGCTTTACATTTAATATATCTGCAACTTGCAGTATTTATACAAGTCTTAAGATGAATAATCTTTTACTTACAGAAGAAAAATGCAAGAAATACTGACAACAGAGGAAGAGCAATCTCTAGAGGCTGCGGAGGAGAGAGGTGAGTGTATAATTTGACTTCTACTTTACCTAACTATGTGTTTCAAATCATTTAGCAATTTGGGTTTTATGCAGATTTTACCATTTTGATTTCCTTTTTACATTCAGCATCTAGAAAAATGACTTTATATTACTATCTTTGCTTCCTTCACTGGTTCAGGCACTCATTTCTATGTGTCATTCTTAATGGACATTACAGAATAGAGATGTGGGTTAAATCAGCCAGTACTGTTTTGGTTTTCAATAAATCCAAAGAACAGGACTTTCTATCTCCTCTAGAAAGTTTTCTAAGTGGGTTATTAACTGTACTGAAACTTCCTACTCATCAAAAAATCTTTATCCCCTCACAAGTTAGAAAACTTTGTTGGAAGTTAGCCAACAGCTAGTAATAAAATCACAAAACTGTCTGATTTTCTGCTCTTCCTGCAGAAGCTCAGCCTGAAGCAATTAAAGGCGATTGGAAATTATTTCAGGAGTGGCTCTCTCATCATGTATTAAGAATTGCTGAATCTGGTAGCAACACACATTATAAATTGCTGAATCCAATAGCCCATCAGAGGTGAGGCTGCAGCAGCTCCATGTCCCCAGAGCCCTTCAGTAATGTATCTTAGCATGTATTCCCATTTTTTCTTTCATCCTCTTCTTACTCTTTATCCATGCTTGTTCCTCCTCAATCCACTTTGATCCCTCTTTCTCCTTGCCTATGGGCCTTCTCAGAAATGCCTCATAATGTTATAAATCTCTCACAATCCCAAACTGCTTTTCCTGGCAGATCCCGTAATGAATCTCATACCCTGTAGGCAGTAATGCCCCTCAGCCAGGGACAGCCTCTCTCATTGACTCATTTCGATAGATCTCACACACAGACAATGCCTTCATCATCCTCTTTTAATGACCCTGAGGGGAGTCAAGTCAAGGTTATATTTGTTCTGATTAGGTTATTGGGGTTCCTCCACCTGTCATTGTTCCTCTCCTCCTTTGTGCTTATGGAGATTAGCCTTTAATAACATAAGCTAATACAAAAAAAAAAAAAAAAAGGGAATTACACGTATTACATGAGGTTTCTCCTCTAATAACACTATTAACAAAATATTTTGAGTAAAGTCTTTCTTACTTTGCTTCTTTATATATTGGCAGAACCACATAGTATTTTTGTTTAGTCACTCTTTATTTCCTGTAAAGATCCTACTTTTATATCAGAATCGTGCTATGATTTGCTTCCAGCAAGGAAAATACAATTGTCCTGGGCAAAAGTGAATAATCTGTGAGGAGAGAGACTTTGGGGGCAGGCCAGCTGTCACAAATAGGCTGGATTTTTGCAACTCAGACAATTCTGCAGTTGAGTTGAGATTTAGAATTAATTCCAGCTATTTTCAACGGTTTTAAAGCTCAACAGTCAAAAAAGTTTCAGGGTTGTACTTTCCTCTTTACCTGCTTTAACCACTGCCTACTTTCTTAAAAGAATATTGCTGTCTGATTTGGATCCGCTGTCAAGATGAATTACCATGCACATGTATCTGTCTCTACACTAAGAACTAGGTTGGGTACTTTATTTTCTTCCTCTACTAAGGGATCTCAGGGTTTCTCCATCATAGCCTAAATTTTCAGCTAAGGCCTGGAGCTGAAATTAAAAATTGAAGTGCGTGAATTCTCACTTTTTTTTCTCTCTCTCAACAGTGGGAGCCTAGACTGCCGTTACTGTCTTCCTTTCAAACATAACATACTGGTTTCTGTAGAAAAAGATTATGACCAATCTTAAGTTCTGTATTGTCACTGTGTCTGACATACGCTTTCGTTCATTACCCAGTCTGGCATTTATTTTACTTATATATAATAAGGGCTAAGTCCTAAAGGTAGTATAAGACAGAATATGACAACATGCTTTTGATTTTTAAGTAGGTAACATTTCACCTACTCTCTGAAAACGATACTCTAGCTTTGTAGAGTTGTTTAAATTGCATATAAACTTTAAAAAAATTCTACATTTTAACTTTTTATAGTTTCTAATAAAACATATAGCTCTTCTCCAACGTGAGTGAGTTCTGAAGTATTAAATATAAAGGGTTCTACACAGATACTCTCTCTATCTCAAACAAAGTTCATCTTAGTTTTGAATATCTAACTCATTTTGATCTGAGTACACCAAAACAACAATTATTAATGATGGAAGTAATATATCATATACACACTTGTGCTCTTAACACATGATAAGTCCTTGTTCAGAGAAAATCATGTTTTCCTACACCTACGTTTGATTTCAGTAATCAAATACTGACTCACCAAAACACTTCAGTCATGCTGCTCTTAGCCTGACATCTGTTTTATTTCACATGTACTGCCATCAGCACATTGACTGCAGCTTTTCTCCCATGTGACATGTCTTTACAAAAATACAAATGAATTATATGTTCACACTTCTGAGGGTTTTTATATAGCAGTTATAGGTATAAAAATGAAAAATCATGGAATCACGGAATCTTTAGAGTTGAAAGGGACCTCTAGAGATCATCTAGTCCAACTCCCCTGCTAAAGCAGGATTGCCTAGAGCACATAATCAAAAGAATACTCCAGCGCCCCAATCATGCTCTTTTGATGTCTCATATAAATAAATGTGCATTTCAATAATTGCAATTTTTGTAACCTCAGTGGGACATTGAAGTAACTGGAATTGCTTCAGGACTGAACATATTCAAATTTATAACATCGTTTGTGCTTAAAAGGAAAAAATGGTTCCAGTAATGAGCCAGGGACTTACATGTGTCTTAATGAGAGTGAAAGTAAATGGAGAAGGAGAATACAGGTAAATTTAACAGATTTATTTAAGAGAGTCAGAAAGTTCAATGCTGAAAATGTCTGTTGAATGTACGCAAAACAATTTCTGTTGTAACTCTTGCTTGTAATGTCTAGCTGGAAATTACAGCCCCGCATCTTTTTTCATGTCCCTTGGTGCAATTATTCTGAGCTTAAATTATTTTCAGGAATTTCTTACTGTATTTAAGCATTTTTGCAGCAACTTTGCATGAGTATGGATTTATTTATACTAGGAGACAGATATATGACTTCATGAGAATAATTTCAGGCACTGTAGTAGAGTTATACAGCTTCAAGTAGATCTGTGGGTTCATTCCAATCTTCCTGAGGTAAAATTTGGCATATTTCTTTCTTGCCATGTTTCAGCAATAAATTATCACATACAATTGATCTTACTCACTGAAACAGTAGTCATGGTTTAAGACTTCCTTTTCTGTACTTTTATTTGTCATCCCTGCTTTTCTGCCAGAGATTACCCCCTTCCTGTAGCAGACTCAGCTGCAGCACACGTATGCCTGTGCCTCAGTCGCTGTAGCTCAGGGTGGTGTGTCAGAACAACCCCATCTTCACTGATGTCTCTTCTGCTACTTTTGCTATTTGGGCAGAAGCTCTTGCAAGCAATCAATTGGTAGCTGTAGCTGATAATTCCTGCTGTCGCGTCCTGTGCTTGTTCTTCACAGCTGTTAATATCAATATTTGTTATAAACTCTTTAATACTCTTCCCAGCCCCCTCCTTTCTCATATTGCAGGTGGTGGAGCGTTGAATCAATACCCATCTCTTTAGCTTTTATTTTATGTTCTTGCTTTTTTATTCTTGTCATTGTGTTAAATTCAGTAAGATATTTTAAACAACAACAAAAAGTAAACCGAATAATAATTAAACCTGTACATGTTACGACATTTCCTCTTCAGTCTTTGAAGAGAAATGCTTATTAGAATCAATTGTAATTCTAACATTTACCAGGCAGTTGATGTGTGCTCAGTCCTACAGCCTCTAAATATATTTCCTTTGTTTTTCTTGACTGGCTTGCATACTGATTTGTTTTTTATCTACCTCTAACTGGAAAGTTTTCTGTGAGAGTTTGAACAAGGACAGTTTATTAATCTGCAGACAAGGGATAGCAAATTATTTGTACCACAAACTTCAAAGCAAGCTGTAGTGATATTACCTTCACAGTTTTTTCAGTCTTTGAGCAAAGTTGCATGATCTTAAAAGCCACTTTCTGCCCTCCTTCATAAGCCAGACACAATAATTACATTTTAATAACTGTAATCACAGCATTTTAGGCAGAGAAATTGCAAAATTTTAAACAGAAGGTTACAAACAACTTTCTCAATTAGATTCCAAATACCTTCAGTTCTTAAATTCTTTCAGTATCTCATTCAGAGAAATAAAGGCTAAGGGGTATTGGTGTAGTACAGCTATGCATTCCTTTGCAGAAGAAAAAGAACAAAAGCCTATGATTAGAACCATCAGCCTCTCTGAAATCTCTTGTCACTTTCTGAACATCTATAAGAAAAAAGACATCTTCTTAATTTACTTTGTTTAATGGCTGTGCATCTGTCTTCCTTGGCCCTCTCCAGCACCAGTCTTGTAAATGAAATCTCTGAAGTGTTTGGACACCCTGTAAAAATTTAGATATGCTTCTGTGCCACAGCTATTTCCCTTGAAGTTTCTAGGACTGTCTGTGATTAAGTTATGTATGCATGTGAGAATTTGCATGTTGACAGCCTTAACAAAGTGTCTTCTATTTTGCACATATTTTTCTGCATGTCAGTTTCCTCTTTGTGTGTATTATGGACTCTTGATTTATTTATTAGAGAATGTCAAAACTCATTTTTGCTTGACTGCATTCCTGTATATAACAAAAGGAAATAAAGGACTAGAATAAGTGAAGAATTTTCTCAATTTGACACGTGCTAAAGGTTGTGGGTTTTTGTCTGCTAATCATATAAGAAAATGCTTGTTTACGAGATGAAGTTTCCTGATTCTGCATAAATCAGAAATTCAATGTTTCCAAACTGTTTTTCATCATGTTTGTGGTTTCTTTGCCAAAAAAAGAGATGTACATGAAAACAAATGCCATAATTTCAGATTTTAAAATATATTCTTGTTTAATATGATTTGAGCTTTGTGTAATCGTAACATGTTGAGATGTACTAGTGGTGTTTTATTATTCTAACAATGGTCTAAGGACATAAGCAAAATAAGGCTTCTAGGAAAAAGTTACATTCTTTATTGAACAACTGATACAGTTGGAAAAATTACAGCAGCCCTTCTTCAAGTCAGAAGCACTTCAGCCCAACTGGACCTGTTCTGTAGAACACCAAGTGTGCTCCTCTTGCAAGGTCTTGTTTTTGAGCATAGTTTGAGCTCAGGACACGTAGATTATAACGAATGAAAAATATTCTTACATAAAAGCCCTGAAATAAAGTACTTCTCCATTTCATTCACAGTCGTGTGGCACCTGATAGATGGTCTGCCTTTCCCCACAGATCAAGTTGCTGATTTCAAAATGTTTTGGTCAGTGAGCATTAAAGTAACTAACTCCTTATTTGCAGGTGATCAAATACAAGTGTTGCAGTGTGATCCAAAAAATATCTTTATTTCTATAGTGCCTTCATCACCCCTCAAAGGGTTTCTTAAAGTTACTAATGGTTTTATTTCTGTCAATAGAATTTGAGGACAATGATGAGCAGCTTCCACCTGAAACTGAACAAATGCCTGAGAAACAGGCCAGTGACTCTGCAGGTTATGAAGAAGAATCTAAACCTACAGGTTGGCCTTGTAGCACATATAATCTCTCTTACTTGCTAGTATCAAGAACTGCATGTCTTCTTTTTCTGTTTTCTGCAATATTTTTATATTGCAGAATATTTTTAATTTTATATTATATTTTATTGTATTTGAAAATTTGCTGTAATTATCATTCCTTATCTTAACCTTTTTTCTTTTAGAGAAGTTTATAATTGAATAGTCAGGTTCAAGTTATTTAAACACTTATAGATGCAATTAAAGAAATGTTGTAATTTCTTTTTAAAAATAATGCACGTGGTATTTGCACTTTGAGAAACAACAAAACAACAACATTGCACTATTACCTCTACTGCCTATATACCAAGTTAATAAATGTGTACATGCATGTGGAAATAACAGATAANCCCCCCCCCCCCCCAAATAAAAAGTAGAAAGAAGAAAATACCGGGAAAAAATGGGGGAAAATACCCCTAAGAAATAATCAAATTGCAGTATTCACAAACACCTGCATGTGATTGTGTTCTGCAGACCAATTTGAAATTAATAATGTATCCATAATAATCAGAAATTACTAGTCCACTCCCTGTGGCAAGGGATCTTGGGAAAAATAGGAATGGTTGAATTTTAACTTTAGGCGTGAATGATCAAAATACGTCTTGTATTTTCCGTAGTCATCCATTGTCCTACTAACAGCTTGTCAGATTTCACATGGAGTCATGTTTTCTTCATGTCGGTATAAGTTAAAATTCTGCAGCACGTGGAACTCCATAGAACCATAAGCTAACAAAAATATATATGAAATCCTATAGTAGCCTTTTCTCAAAAAACACTTTGAAGGCAACTCATCTTTAATGGAGATGGTCTGCTTTAGTTTATAAAATGTACATTTTAGCTTTTATCTACTAGAATTTTTAGAATATGTTAAAGTCCAAAAAAGAAATAAATCCAACATCCAACATTTTATTTTAAATAGCAAGTTGTTAAATATACACATTTTTGTGCATTAGGAAGAATCATCTCAATCTGTAAATGGAACTGCTTTTTTTTTCCAAACACCATAAGCCAGTACACACAATATAAGTGTGTCTACTAAGTACATTTCACTATAACATGCTGAAAATTATTTGGCAGCATATATTTATAAATGAGTAATGAAAAGTCTGTATTCTACATGGTCTGTTTCAAAAAGACAAATCAAAATATGCTCATAATGAAATACATATCAGTTACAAGGAGTGGCCGTGTCACTGTTATCCTACATTTTGCCTTTCTGTTTATTTTGATAGCTAAACCCTAATGAAGAAGACATGCCGGCTTCTGGTGTCTCTGTCTCAGCTTTGGCAGGGTTTGAGAGGGGAGGAAAGAAGCATTTTTTTCATCTTTTTTGTTGCTGAATATGGACAGAGGGCAGAACAAGTCATATCTAATACTAGCAGAACACTGGGGAAAAAGATATTAAAGCCTTTCCTTCCCCAGCAACTCACTTGGAGAACATGGGGGCAGAAAGCCTTTGAGGATTGTTTGTCCCTGTGGTAAAAGCTCAGTAAAAGCAAAGAAGACACAAAGAAGCAGAAGAACATATGCCATACAGGCATTCCCCATGAAAGCTCTAGATTTAGGGCTGGGGAGGATGTTTCCTATCACCTCTGTGATAAGGAAAAGAAATTAAGAAGAGCACTGTTAGATAGACAGCCACCTCCTCTGAAGGAAGCTTGTTTGCATTTTTAGATCCATTTGGTTTTGAACCATTACTGTCTTTTCAAATGTTTTTCTTGACTGTTTCTTATTTCTTTAAAAATATCTTCTCACTGTAAATCACCTCTGCAAGCAGAATTATTAAACTTACAAGTAATAGCAAAGGTACTGCTGCTTTACTTTTAAGTATTTTCAGTATTTTTGATCCCTGAGACCCAGTTTGAAACAAACCAAATGCCAGGGAGGCAACGTTTTTGTCATAATGAGGTTCAAATACCTGAACCAAAACCAAATAATGTTTGGGTTGTCCAGTTTTGGGGTTGTCCCTTTTTCCTAGGAATGTAATCCTTTTTTCTTTTGTTACTTTTCCCCTCTTTCCAGCAGAAAGTTTCTCCAGGTCACTTAGGCCTGTGTAATCTATTTTAAAACTCCCTAAGTATGCAATAATTGCTGCTCGATAAGTTTCCTTAAGCAAGAAAACTCTCAGATAGAGGTAATCTAGAGGTGTCAAGAGTAGAGGATCAAAGCTGGAACACATGCTGGTCCCTCATTTGCTAAATACAACCTATCAGGAAAGGTGTAACAGGAATTGTTTTTCTGAGATTAAGGTTCATACAAGAAGCACTCTATTGTATTACCGTGTTCAATATTCTGTCTCAGATGATGTCAAATATTCATTTAACTCCATTATCCTGCCTGTGTATTGCCAAAGTTTCATGACCTACTCAGAACTGAGAGGTTTTTAAAAAGCAGGACTATAAAAGACCATCTATTGAAAGGTAGATCCAGACAGGCCACATTACCGTTGTCCATAGGTTATTGCTTTGAATAGGGCTGTGGTTCACGAGGCAGCACATGTGATTTCTACAGCAAGAACGTGCCAGCGATAGCATGTGCAAAAAGCAGCTAGCATTACCTAGTTATTAACGTATCCTTTGCTTATTTTCTTAAAATCTATGTTCCTAATGGAATCTTCATTACATAATGCATTAGAGCTGCCCAAATTTAAGCAGCTGGCTACATCTCTGTCTCATTTGGAATACACCACTGCAGAATGGAACAGAATTAATTGTAGCATTTACACAACATCTTTTAATGTACATAGAAAGGATTTTCATGATCATATTTAGAATCACGGCAAGAGACAGAGACATCATTGCAGGGGATAAATGATGTAATGATGTGTACAGAATGAATGTGTAGTTTAGTAAAATGCAAATGTTTATAAACATTAATTACAAAAACTAATTTCTAATTCAAGACCAGACTATTTGAAATCTGCAAGGTGTTTCTGCTTAATGATATGCCCATTTGCGCTTTTGGTTTATGTTTAGACTAGTCATCGTTCAAATAGAGGGAAGGTTAGCCACTGAGGTGTCAGTCTAATAGTTGTGGTTTTCAAAGCTGTAAAAAGAAGAGGGAAAATGCATTAAGTATTCTTTGTTATAAAAGATCACAAAAATACTTGCCAAATGCTTATTTATTAACCTATTAGTTAAAAGTGGCTCAATTAAAATAAAGTTTTGCAGTTCATCTTGGGGACAGCGTGTCAGGACACTGTGAGGGCCAGCTTCTCCCAAACGAACAGGGAGCTGGGACCAGGGTGTGGTAACATGGCCATCAGGACAGGGCCTGGCAGCCAGAGACCATCCCACTCGCCCAGGCAGGAGGAGAGCAGCTCCAGCCCCGGGCATCGGGCAGGTCCCTGGGGACAGGGACAAGCAGAGGCCGGGCTGGGATGTTGGCCCATGGGTGGGCCCAGCTCAGCAAAGCCCATGGCCAACCAGAGCTGTGGGGAGCTGGAGACTGGCCGTGCTGTGGCATTGCTGGGGCAGGGGCTGACACCCTAGAGGGGCTGACATGGGGTCCTGGGCCATGGGCAGGTTAGGGGAGTCCCAGGGGCCTGTGCAGGGACAGCCAGACTCAGGGGTCCACTCAGGTCTCTGGGCCAGAATATGAATTGCCATAGAGGGAGTGATTTATTTCAAATCTCAGTTTATCATGTATATATAGTAGAAGTAAATGGAGGTATTGAAAGAATGAAAGTTTCAGTCTCATAAGTGGAAGAATAAAATTCTTAAAAGCACCTAAGTGTCTCGAAATTTACTGTATTTCTAGAGGACTACGCATTAAGACCCAGAACCATAAGGAGATGTAGACATTGCAGTGCCCCAAACAGCCGTACTAACTATTAAGTACCTGGCTTCATATATGGAATTAGGGGGTGTAGAAATAAGCACAACAAGTAGGAAACTAGCAAGGGGACAACCTTAGTGAGCCATGAAGAAATGTCAAAAGGAGGCATGTATTTGAAACCCTACATCTTTTTTAATTTGTCCGATGACAAAAGAATGGGAGTCCCTAACCCTAGCTCTTTGACATTTAACTCGCTGGAGACAGGGCACTAGCTTGCTTTCTTCTAGAAGACAATAGATAGTGGCACTGACCTTTGATATAAGAGCTTCATAGGTAGCTTAGCCATCCAAGTCAGAACAGTTTGTTTGATGTGTTCCTTGTCCTGCAGGTGTTCATATATCCCAGCTCCTATTGACACTTCCAGGTGATGCTTTAGTTGGTAGCATGTTAGATAAAAGTTAGGCAGCATCTCTACTCTGACCATTATGTTTAGTCCTGTTTCCTGCCGAATCTTCCTGGTACCTAATCACTGAAATCCACCTACATTGTACTTAGTAACAGAATTTTTTTGATCTGACTCTATTTTGGAAAATTACATGTGGTGTTTGTGGATTTCTTCAACAATCCAGAAGAGAAGATTGAGAGGCATTCACTGCTGGGAGGAAATACTCTTTTTCTTATAGAAAACAATTGTAACAGTGCAGTCTAACTCTTCATAAGCCAGAAAAATTGTTTGGATTTTTCAGTTTGGGGCAAACTCAAAATGAATGTTACAGTGCTGGAATTTCACATAGTGAGAGCACTGGCCTGCTTAATGCCAGGGAGTAACCATAAAACACTGTTTGTTTTAATGTTTTGGGGTTTTGTATTTTTAAGAAAATGCTCAAAGCTTTTAACATACAAGGCATTAAGTAAGGCTTTCATTTTTAGTAATACCTCTCCTTTTTATGTGTAGGAAGTTACATAAGGAAAAATAGTAGTAATGGTCCTTCTTTGTAAAAACCAGTAAAAGTTCATTGGAATAGGCTGAACCTGTTGTTACTTGTGTCAAAATCTGTTCCTGCTCTTTCAAACTCAAAACAAGACAGAAGCAAAAAGAGGAGGGGAAAATTATAGCAAAAAAGAAAATTGCTCCATCCGCTGTTCAGGTTCTTTCTTGCAGCCTCGTTTCTGGCAAGAGACAAGCACAGCATACACTGTAAGTCCCAGCAAACTCATGGTAATAAGTCACACCGTTTAAGTCATTGCTCTCAACAGCTTGTCTGTGTTAGCTGAAGGCACTGGTGTCAGACTTATTAAACAGAACACAACAGAAAAATTATAAGAAAAAGAAGAAAATCAGGGTTGGAAATTATATGAGTGCAGGGAATGGGAATAGCAGCAACACCACCGCATGGCTGCTGCCAGAGCCTGTCCATGATTTAGTAAGGACAAGGTGGTGATGGTGTCATCTGGACATCTCTGTATCTTCTAGCTGAGACAGAACTTTGTCCAGGACTTTCAGGAACCAACAATGTCTAAATGGATATTAATTGCAACTCTAGGAACCTACGAGTATCTTTCTCCTTTTCTGTTTATGTGTCAATATCAAGTTTTTAATTCAATATCTGCTGTCAATATCAAGTTTTTCATTTCCTCTGGCTTTTTCAGCAAAACGGATGGCAGCGGAAGCAGCTATCCCTTTGTTATTTTGCTTACTAAGTATAACAATACATTTGGTATGGTTTTGTCATGTTTACCATGCGCAGTGCCTCTGAACTTCTTATTTATATTAATGCATTCTTTCAATCTCTAACTTGCGTTTACTTTTATTGAGACAGTGTTAAGAGACAGGCTTGGACTTCTCTGATCTTAAACAACTGACACTACAAATTTCTGCACAATGTACTTTAAGAGATTAATGTCTTTTCTTTTCCTTACTCATTAAACAAGTTATTGTATGTAGACATGGCTTCATTAAAGCCAAAATTTTTCTGAGAGTTCAAGTATCCGCAGAAGGAAGCCATGATACAGATTTTTAAAAATTTTCATTAGTTTATTCATTCGTATTTGTATTACTACTATTTTCATAATTTATATACTCCTTGTCTTGGAGTGCATTGACTGGCAGATGGGATTTACATCCACAGTTTTTACCCTTGTATAACTATGGATGATTTCCAGCCTGAGAGAAAAGCGTTACACTTTTGCGTCTCATTGTTGGTACTTCTGAGAATTACTCCCCAGACACACACATTGGTATTGCTTCATAGCGCCAGTATTTGGGTCGTAGGTATAACATGCCTTTCTCTGCAAACATAAGCATATTCTTAAGATCCCTGTAAGCGCATACCTGAGAAAGTGCAGAGGGAAGAGCACACAAAGTCATGCTCCAAGAATATGGTAAAGCGAGGCTGCTGCTACTTGCAGGGGCTGTGCCAATAGCATAAGAAGAGTTGTTCCTGAGAATCCCATGAATAACACAGTGACTTTCAAGTATTATGATGCAACTCCTCTATTTTTTGTGAGGACCTTCAGCCTTCAACACCTGCATGTTCTCCCTACACTCGATAGGATAAATAGGAGCAATATCCATTTCTTCCAAGACGATGCATTACCACAGTAATTTTAGCATGCTGATCCATTTCACTGGCAAGAGCCAAAATGTCTCAACAGATAGCTTATTCTAAATGGGAATTCTTAGTATTTGAAAACAATTTTTAAGATTGGAGAAGTATAAATAGATGTTTCAAGTATTATTTTGTTTGCAGCTTTTAAAGTTATTATCAATGAGGAGAAAAAGAACTTTTCTTTTAAATTGGCACCAATTCTTTTATGATATTCAGTATATTTTTAATGCATATACAGTGCATAATTTATACCATTATCTGCTGTAAATTTTTCATTACACACGTATAACCAAATTGTCTCTGAATACAGAACAGATAACCTCTTAATTTTTTTCTGTACTTTTATAACAATACACAATTGGAAAGATGTATTCATAACTCTTAAGAGGCCTGCTATAGTGGTTAAATCATACAAATGGGGCTTGAAAGTCAGAAGAAATTAATTCCCTCTTTCAATTCTGTTGCTGACTTGATTGTGAAATGGAAGTATTAGAATTCTCTGAAAAAACAGATCTAAATTTCAAGCCGTTTAACCCCATAGTTTCTGTTTCATATAACTGTCAAAAGCGTGTTCAGCATCTCTGCAAAGATTAAGAATCCCCATTACAGATCACTTTTAAAAGGTGGATCATAATCTCTGTGTACCTATATTGCCTCATTTGTTAGTTATGGTTAGAGGCATCAGATGTAATTTTAGAACCCTTATATTGCATGGTTTAGTGTTTTAGCTCACTGCTTTGCCTTCATCAATTTAGGATTTCAGTCCTTGATACCATCTCCCATATCCTCGATATTTACACTGAAGTGGACTTCTCTGTTTAGTCCCTTCTTTTTCCCTTTTCCCTCACATCTTCTATTTTCTCTGCAATTTTGCCATGTTGATGTTTATATATCTGTGTGCCTTTGTTTGAGCAAATGAAGGTTTAATACATTATATTGACATCTTATGCCAAGGAGGAAACACACCTAGTAGTATGCATTATATTTCTGCTCATGTAAGGAGAACATACTCCACTTGAAAAAGAACAAATACC
Organism: Rynchops niger; assembly: GCA_013400035.1. Lineage (NCBI taxonomy): Eukaryota > Metazoa > Chordata > Aves > Charadriiformes > Laridae > Rynchops > Rynchops niger. Next base: position 135,951 of record VXBH01004248.1, on the reverse strand, counting down.
TAACATGCAACCTGAACACTCCACGACAGCTTCAGTAACTGAACCTGAACCAGGTCAGAACATGAAGTTGCTTCTTTGCATGGTGTGCTACTCTTTATTTCTTCCTATACTGACATGTTCCATATGAGGCACGGCCATATGGATAGCCTGTCAAAAACTGTTCATTGTTAAATCATAATTCTTAAATTAATACACATTCCTTATCTTTCTTTGCAGGAAGAGTCATTATATTTATTTGTGTGCTAATTTAAATAACTGTATGCAAATTTAGTTAAGTAATTTCACCTTGTTTATTTTCCTGGAGAAGCATCAGTCTATACTATATCAACATAATGAATTTGGCATTTTCAAAGTGTCTCTGTAAACTAGTAATAAAATAATTCATAATTTGGGGGGGAAAGGGAGGGAGGAAGCAGCATTAAAAAACAATGCTACCATATTTGGGGAAAATAAAAGTAATCCTAAAAGCCTAATGATAATTTTTTAATGCAAAAACATTTTAGAGAAGCATTGCCTTCTATATACTATTTGATTTTTCAGAAGTCATACTGCCTGAGTTTTCAGAGGATGATTTTCCAGATATACCAGAACTGGAAATAATTAAAAGGAAGATTGAGTTTTTCATGCACAACTGGCAAACAGTGGAGTCAGAAATCAAGCAGTCATCTCTAGCTCAGGTTGTTGTTTTAGAGATTGCTGAGCAAACTCCAGAAAGTCTGCTTAATCAAACTGTGATGATTATGGAAAGTAAGTAATACTGTTTATGTGATTCACACTTAACCTACCAAAAGGGATTTTGGAGAGCTTGTATGATGAATATATTGGAAGGGTAGGTTTTACTCAGTTCTGTATTACTCACCTGAAGTGGGAAAAAGACATGCTGTGTTCTGTGGGTGAGCTGAAAAGCACACCAGCGGCCTTTAAGACATAGGAAGAGTGAGGAATATATATATATGTGTGTTTGAAAAATATATACATGGCTATAGAAATATGTACATAATAGCTCCCTAAACATTCTGACAGCGCATTTCCCCAGTTACTTGCTCTATCTGTTCATGTCAGGATACTGGTTTGAGAAACTGACAGATAACATAAGTTTCACTAACGTACAATTATCATTGAAGTCAAGGAGACTTTCAGGGTGTGTAAAATAATCTAATCTACACACCTGCAGAGACTGTGTTTCAAGACTGGAATTTTATAGTATTGATATTTTTTACCTTTCTTCACTTGTGTGCTCAAATCTCTAACAATTCTGAGTACTGGATAAATAATATTGATACTACATTTTTCCTATTATTGCTACAACGCAAGTGCTTATTTAACCAAGACATTTATTGTGCTAACTTTATAATCAAATAAATTTTGACTGATGATTTTCCCCAATGAACAATAGGAAAAAACCTGTTGCAAACCTTAATGGCACTGTCTCTGTGTGTTTGTATCATACTTTTGTACTAGAAATTCCCATTGAAAATACCAATTTACTTCAACCAAAAAACAACCAGTAGAATTTCCATTTTTTTGGAGGAAGCAATATATTAATTCCTACATCCAGGGAGAACATTTTGTTCTATGAGTAGGAGAAATGCAATATACAGTTGGCATGATTTGCTTTCACATATTGCTTACATTTATGGACAAAGGGAATATATTCTGGCATAGCCAAATTAAAAATATTAAAAAAAAAAAAAATTAACCTTTTCAGAACCTTTTAAATACCATGGTTGGGAATTATCTGCTGAAGACTTAGATGAGGAAGCAGAAGATCTGGCTGCTGAAGGGGAAGATGAAGAAGAAGAAGAAGTTGAAGAAGAGGAAAATGAAGATGAAGAAGTAAGCATGATGGCTTTGTCTGTTTATGCTTTTGTTTTAACTCATTTATTTTCAGTTTGAACATAACCCCAGAGAAGTCAGATTTTGCACCCGATTTTGTATGATGCAGTTTTAGCCTTCTGACAGAATAAATATCAGCATATGCTTCAAGAACACTTTCATTCTATTCCTGTGTTCTGGCTGATAGTAGTTTTACTCCAGCAAGAAGCATAAATACCCCATGCTAATAAAGAGAACAAACGTAGTTAGTTTTGCAAGATGGCAAAGAGGGGTTTTATTAAAGAAAGAACCGTGAACTTTGATTTCTGTCAACTAACAATGATTCTGTGAGCCATCACAGAAACATCAGAAGATGCAGAGTCCTAATGTGCAATCCTCTGTTTCATCTCAGCTATTGGTAAATTTCAAACACCCACTGTAATGAAATTAAAGTTCTAGCTTCACCTTTCTTTTATTTTCATCCTATATTGGAAAATACCCATCCCCAAATTTAACAGTACAACATATCTATATACTCTATTGGAGTAGTTTTAAATAGATTTTTCAGAAATTAATTTTATTGGATAAGTAATCTGACTTCATAACACCAGTTCTCATTGCCTTTTCTGAAAAAGTCTACTTCTGCATATTTGAAAGCAACGAAAGTGAGTTTCAAGAGCACAGCAGGGAAAGATTTTATCATAGATACTTCTAGCTTAATTTTGATCTTCAACAGCTAACTATGATATCATTTCAAATTTAAAATGGTCATTCTTTTCTCAATAATTGTCTCACTAGCCTGGACAGTTTGTTTTCTGACTCTGAATCTAAAAAGTGTGTATTTTCATAGACTTATATTCAGCTTACAAGCTATCGTGAGAATACTGTTCTCGTTCAATCCTCAGTTGATGTATTTGACGTTACTTAATCTGGTCTACTTGATCTACTTAATCTAAGAGAACTACTGAATTCAAATAGTTTTTGAAATTTTTCATATTATTTTCAGGATGAAGAAAAATCTAAGGAAAAGAAAAGGCACATGGGAGACACAAAACACTTTTGTCCTGTCAGTCTCAAAGAGAACTTTGTCCTTCACCCAGGACTCAATGAACATGCAGCTAAATATCAAGAAAAGATTTATTATTTTTCAACTTCTGAGTACAAAGATAAATTTTTGATGAACCCTGAGGAATATGTTGCTCACAATGAACCAATACAAGTAAGAATCTTCAAAATTGTTTAAAGCAGATAGTAACAGATTAAAATCACTATTTTCCATTCCCATTTATAACTGTTTATTATTGCTGATTTTTTTCTAGGTAACAATAAATATATAATGCAAATCTTGAAACAAATAAAACACATTGCTGCCCTAGTGACTTTTTAGTGTACATTTAAATCAACACATTGAATTAATGATGCAAATAAAGCAGAAAAGAGAGGAAGATTATAAGGGTTTATAATAATCGTAAGATGTGATTAACAAATCACAAATATTGTTGGGGTTTTTTTTAAGTGAAGTCTTTTTTTTAAGTGAAAAAAGGGTAAAAGAAGGGAAGATTTACCAGAGTTGTCTAATGAGGTTTGACTTTTACCTACTGTCATTAACTGCCATAGTGCTTTTGTTCAGTATTTCCAGAGAGCAGGTAGTCTGTTTGGAACAGCAGTGTAAGGCCTGGAAAAATTAAAATGCAAAATGATGTGACTGCTTTTGATGTAATTTTTATAATGATATTTTAGAAGTGAAAAACAGTAGAGGGTGCACTGTAGACTTGTTATAACCAAATTGTTATAAAATATTCCAATTTTTTCCTATAGGTTCCTCCTTTACGGGTGTGCTTACTTGGGACTCATGGAGCAGGCAAAACTACTTGTGCACGACAGATAGCAGACAAATTAGGCGTTTTCCATATTCAGTTTGAAGAATATCTACAGGAATTGATCTTACCCAAAACTAAAGAGAAAATTGGGCCCGATTATGATGAAGAACCTGAAGAAGATTACAGTAGAATGTCAATTCTATCACAGGAACTGGACGTCTTCTCTCAGATCATGACTAATACTGAGGCTGAAAAAAGCAAATGGGTAATAATCTGATCTTTTTAACGTTCATACACAAAATAACCATTTTCAGACTGGAATAGCAATTTCTTACAGAATTTTAGCTTGATAAAAATCACTTATGCTAAATTATTTACTAGATGAAATGCAGAAACAATAGGTCTTGACATTTTCTTATGAATGCCACAAACGTTCTTTAAAACATTTCCAAAAATTAGGTATAGGTGTTTTCTAAACAGTGGAGATAGATGCTAAATGGGACAAAGGAAGACAAACTAAGGGGAAAAAAATGGTCAGAATAATAACAGGAAGGCATGGTTTCCTTCAAGTATTTATAATATACAGGTTCAGCGTGGTGCATGTGCTCCAGTTGCTCAGGAGTTTAGAAAAGTTCACCAGCTCTCTGCACTCTCTTGGGGCAAAAGAAGAGAAAGCCTCTACCAGCCCTTCAGTGTGACCCTACCTTGGCAAAAAACCAGAAATATTTCAGTGTTCATAACAGGGTAAACTAGTATTTATTTAATACAGTAGGTTTTGTAATCTGGATTGTAATGTTGTCTTTGCCTATTGGCAGCAGAGTTTCAAACCAGAAAAACCTCTTAGGTAGCATACAATATGCTTTGTAGTTAAAAAACTGTTTAAAATAGCTGGATATTCGTGATACCGGTAAAATAATTGAATGATAGTTGTCAGAAAATTAGTTCTTTTTCTTAATCAGATTGAATACTGGTTGAAAATTGTTATAAATATACATTCTAATACTTGTCTCTTACAGGGTGTGATTTCCCTGAACAATAAATATTTACATAAATGTTTATCAGGAGAGAGTGATTTCTTTTATTAGACAATGACATATTGGGGAAAGCAGACAAGGTTTCAATGCAAATGAATTCTTCTTTAGACAGCAATGGATATGATAAAAGCCTTTATTGTGTGGAGAAATCTCAACACACAGCTGCACAGCATATAAAACTTTCAAATAATGCATAGTACTAAGACATTGAAAATCTACCTCCTAGGCAGTACAAATAAGAGTTTATCCAACTCTCCCAGCTTCAGGAAGAAAGAATTTTCTGCATCACATTCTAAGAGCCTTTTGTGTGTGTGTGTGTGTGTGTGTGTGTGCATGCACTCTTGATACCTGCTATATTCCTTCAAGTTACTAGTCATCAAAGACCTTCCAAGACTTCCTTCTACAGGATTTAAGGAAGCACACAGGAGGGGAAGCAGGCTACTGAGGAGTGTAAACAACATCCATGCACAGTATTAGGAAGATGAGCACTCAATCAAAGTTGAAACTAGTGAGGGATCTGAAGGGTAGCGACAAGAATTTCTACAGGAACAACAGTAGTAACAGGAAGACCTGGAAAATATGAGTCTGCCACTGCGTGGGGCAAGTGACCTTTTGAGGAAAGACACTGAAAAGGCTGAGATGCTCAATGCCTTCTCTACCTTGGCCTTTACAAGTACAGTCTAGTCTCCGTCCTCTGTGCCTAATAGGAAAACATGGGTAAAACGTGGTACTATTACTCACAGCAGAATAGTGTCAAATTTGGGATCATTTACGTAATCTGGACATATACGAATCAATGGAGTGCATTCAAAGGTGCTGAGGAAACTGCCAATGGTGCATTCAAGGCCACTCTCTATTGTCTTGAAAAGCAAGGGAGGTCCCTGATAACTGGAAGGTAGTGTTTCTGATGAAATAATACAAAAGCAGGTAACATTGGAAGCACATGCTTCAACACAGATAGAGTACAGATCAAAATCATGGATGTCAGAAAAAAAATTCAGGTTTTCAGCAGTTAAATCTAACAGGAGGTTCTTTTGGCAAGTCAGTTTACAACTTGGTCATCACAGCCAAAATATGGCAAGTGTTCCTGGCACTGATGGTTATGGCTGGCTCTCTCAGCTTTATTTTTTTGGCATCAATACATGTCTTACACTAAGGCACTTCTGTTAGTATTTTTACCTCATCGCCTTTTTATCTGCTGGTAAACAATCTTCTTCCACATTAGTATTTTGTTCCCGCGCTTCTTGGAAAGTGCTTTATCTGATGGCATGACTGCAGAGCTGATGCGACTGCAGTTCAGTTTAGAAACCCATTCACTGGTCCATGCGCAAAACTCTAGAGGATAATTTTCCAGGGTTGTGGACTCACTAAGCATTTCTCTGAGTATGACTACCACCAGACTCTCCAACTATCGTGTTTTTCACTGACCCACTACCTCTCCGAAATAATTTAATTTCATTTGTATCATTCTCTTTCACTTTGGCACAAGACACTAGAAGTGTACCTATCAAAGCTTAAGGTAAAAGTCAGCTATAACATTCAAAGCAAAAATACTAAAGGCAAACAAAACGTATCATAGAGCCTGGGAAGTTTAGCAAAAAGATACCACCCTGGTTGGTTTAGTATGTGTCAACAAAAGCCTTCCCAGCACTGACAGGTCTGTGGAGCAACCTTCTTTGAACCACTGCTCTGCGGAGTGTTCTCTTTTCTGTACCCAGAATATACATCTCGCGTTTCTTTTATCACATACAAATTCCATTTCAACAGCTCATCTGCAGTGGTGATGTCAGTGACACAGTTTTGTATGGGTTTTACTGTTTTGCTCCCCTTCGCACGTTTCTTTCAAGATGCCTCTGTGTTACAGATCTGGCAACGACTTTGCCTTCTTAGGTACCTATTATGCCATGCTAACATCTTGTAATATACACACTGGGTCAGGCACTAGTGAAAATATTATTCACACGCACACTACGTTAGACCTGTGGCGTCCAGCATATTCTTAAGTTCTTTTGGCTATGTTATCAAAATAGATGTCAGGCATAGGAATTCTTGTTTCAGACATGACCTTGCAGCAAGCAGCTCCCTACTAACATTTTGAAGGTTCCTGAATCACTTTGGATACTTTTTTTAAAAAGGGTTATTCCTTTATTTTCTGACAGGTTATGCTAACAAATTCTTGAGCAATTTGGGTTAATATGACTACTACATGAGGAAAGGACAACAGAACTTTGCAATGAATTCACAAAAGAATCTCAGGGGACAACTTAAATCCATTTTTTTGGAGGGACAGGAGAATACCTAGCTGCATATTAAGTTTTCTCTCCGAGTGACTTTGGATGCAACTTAGGTGCATGTTTGATAGACACTGACATTTAAAAAACACACTCCTTTGGTAGTGTATATCTAGTCTTTTTAAACGAATGTAGATGAGTTTTTACAAATGAGACCTCTATGAGGTGTGGCAAAAAAAAGTCTTGAATTCTTTAAAGGATACCAGATACATTTCTCTTACAAACTTCACCATTCTATTTTCAGGAAAAAAAACTAATCAACTAACTAGAAAATAATATTTTCTTTTGTGAATATTACCATGAAAAATAAACACAGCAGGTCCGGAACAGTGATAGTTTCTGAATTCTAATGTTGTCTTTTATTTGGTATACTTGTAAAAACTTGTATTTTGATATTATGACTGAGGAAAACTAAGGAGGAATCACCAATCTATACCCTCTTTTCATTCTTTTCTACTGCAGCTTGTGTCAGGAAGCCATTTAATGAGAAGTGCATCTGCAGCTGTATCAATCTCACCGTGTTACATATTCTGAAAAAACAGTTTTTCACAAGAACTTAACAGTTAGATTTGGTATTTGAATGTTCTGAATTGACTGGTCATAAATACTACTACTGCTCTGCAGAACAATGCTGTTGTTCTGATTTCTGGTCATGTGGCTATACCAAGTAACCTTACATATCTTTCTTTGATATCTTTCTTTAGATTATGTCAAAAGATAAAAAGTTGCTTTTAAAAAGTAAAAAACCATTCTGATGTAGAGCAGATAGTCTTCCAGCATGAGAACATGGATAACTAAGTGGAAAACTTCTTGTGGGCAATTAGGAGAAACTGTGATCATTTCCGTTTCTATTTCTCTGAATTGAGCATATATATAATTAAATACTTAATAATTATACTTGGGTTTAGGTTTCATTAGAACTCAAACAGCAGCAATTGCCCCAACTCTAGGGAATTAGCCAACCCCACCCATGTGGAAAATATCCCAAAATGTATAATGTAGTACAGTGAAATGTGGCAAATGAGTTTACTTTGTTTCTGCTGGTTTAAATCAAATGAAGGCAGTACCTCACTTACTCAAAAGTAAATACATGTGTCAGGTAGATCTTTCTTTCTCTTGATGAGTTTTTTCCTTTTTTTTTTTGGTGGATTCTCTTTAGATAAAGGAAGTGGAGTTAACTGATGAGGAAGAAGCAATCAAAGCAAATCTAATGGGTAATGAGACACTGCCTCCAGAAGTCCTTGATAACATTGTTCTTGACTGGTGGAAGAAAGAGCCATTCCGGTAATTGTAATTAGATCCTCTTTCTTTAACTACTCTTAGCAAGTGTATAATTGATTGTGTTCACAATTACAAATAACTAGTGCAGAGATTATTTCAATGCTCTTGTACTTCTCTACTTACCTACCTCTCCATCTTGGTTTTGTTGCTCTGTTTTGATTGATATTTTGACAGTAATATGTCTTATGCACCCAACACAGGACTGGACAAAAGTACTTAGTGCACTTGAATTGGATTAAATCTCCTGAGTAGCTGGGTAGTTTTTGTGGGCTTACAAGATAGATATGTAAATGAACCTTTTATTTTCATGTAATTAATAAACAGGGAGAGATGGAATCCAGCTGTAACTATTGGTTTCCATATATTGTAAAGGTTGTGTAGAAAGCAAAGACAAAATATCAATGGTCTCCAAAACAGCACAGAATCAGATTATTTTGTGGATTCGTCACAATCTGTACTCCAGTGATGTATCCACAACAGACTTCCTTTCATATCAGAAAGTACATCCATACCACTGTGATAAATGTGGATAAATGTGGATAAATATAAGATCATTGACTTCTAGAAAGCAGACTGGCTTTTTAGGATTTAATTTCAGCAGGGAAAATCCCTTTTTTTCATGTCCTATCTCTTCCATCCATTTCCATCCAGATCATAGCTGCTGGCAACTTGACCATTACGTCTCAATTCCTAACAGTATGTGAAATGTCTTAAAAAGAATAAACAAGATCCCCAGATGATCTTTTGTCCTGTCAGCCCACAGATAGGGGACAACATTCTCCTAATGGTGTAAAGATACGGAGATCAGTTTTAGGAAAAAAAAGTGCACCGAGACAAAAAATTACCCAGCATTACACAAAACGTTGTGGTATTATATTATATTATATTATATTATATTATATTATATTATATTATATTATATTATACATATTCAGTTTCATCAGGGACTGTATAGCAGAAGAGAACCTTCATCAAGATATATATCATGGTACCCTCCCCTCAGCTTTTTCCCCCAGCATCCAGGACCACCTGTTCTTCCATCCACTCCCACTCCTTGTAGCTTTGGTTTTCTGCAGTTTTACAATGTATCCTATTGGGGTCTACAGAGAAATACTAACTTCTTATTAACACAACAATCAGCTTTCCAGAGCTTCTCATCTAATTTGAGATTGTAAGAGCTCCAACAATCCATACAGTATTCCAGACATAGCTGACCTCTTTTAAATATCTGCAGGAAGGGAGATGTAGGTCATGCTGAGTGGCAAAATTCTCATCCTATATTAGAAAAGAAACTATCAGGCATTTCTGAAAAAAGAATTTTCAGGCGACGAGCTTTCTGTTGCAGATGTTACCAAAATAATATTTGGGGCACCTTCTATTTTTTGGAAAGCAGTGGCTAAGAAGTACTGGTTTTAGAGTCACACACGCAATACCGAGGAGACAATTTTTTTTTTAAGTTTTTTTAAAATAATAATCTCTGTACATTAAAACCTCAGAAGAAATAAATTTGCTAGTACAGCAATAAAACGCACAGTGAAGTAGCAGTTTTACATTGTCAAAAGATAATACCTGAAAGTATTTCTTTAAGTTTACTCTTAACATATACATTCAATAAGGGAGTTTACTTTTTTTTTTAATTTATTGCATTTTCACTGTGTTGCACTTTAAACCATTGTGTAATGATAAATACCTTATTTTCTAATTAGGTCCACGGGATTTATACTGGATGGTTTCCCTCGTAATTTACACGAAGCCCAGTATTTGTCAGAACGAGGACTCTGTCCTGATGTTGCGGTTTATATTCAAGTAGAAGAAAGTGACATTCTTGACCGTCTTTTTCCTCCACGTCTGAAAAAGTGGAAAGAAAGACAGTATAAAAGAATGGAAAATAAGAAGAAACTGAAAGACCTGAAAGCAAGAATAAGGGTAAGTTTTCAGTCTTGTCTACTTTTTTTTAAAATTCAGCAGCACAGGTCTGAACACAGATTCTAGAACTCCCAGAGCAGTGAATAGCACACAAAGGAACAGATATGGGAGCCAGGAGACACAGCCCCACACATTTACAGCATTCCCAGATTTACCATAGGAACCAAAAAGAATTTAGGGCGCCTTTCCTCCTCCGTTCAATTACTTCGTGCAGGAGTTTAGGTATCTCCCAGCCCAGGAAAAGTGTCTGACAGAATGCCAGACAACCGGCAAGTCCTGGACAAAAGGCAACTAGATGGAGAGAGTGACTGTGGTCATAAAAAATCAAAGACACAGCTCAAGCATTGTATTGCTGTTGCATGCTGGTTTCCCTGAGCATGGCCTGTTGAGTTCATCTGCATCTCCCATCGGTTGACTTCATAGTTACTGTATGATGTATGTGTCTGTGTTTCCAACTATGATACTCTGCACAGAAATGTGAGAGCACTCAGACACATTCTCAGTGCCGTTGCAGCTGCACACTCTCCCATTTGAACAAAGCTGTACCTACTACTCAACAGGTTACAAGTTACTTGAAGTAACCTGAAACCTCTATGCAGACGTTTACAATCAGCACAAGCAACATATTCAAGGTTCCTAACTTTCTATAAAAGTGAGATAAAGTACTTCACCTGTACTGTCAGAAAAGGTCTGAGCTTAAGTTACTACAGAGCAGTTGACACACAGGAAGTTAGTACAACAGAATTTGGGACACGGCTCATACAATACCAGTGTTTTCTGAACCGCTTGTGCCAGAGGTTGGCTCTGAGAATGCATATTATCCAGGAGACTTAGAAGTATTTTTTTCAATTTAGTCCTTCCCGATGCAGGTTGGAAATCTTTCTGGAAAAGGTGCATTCTAGTGACCAGCCTACACTGCTGTACTAAGCTCACCCTGTAGGCAGTAAGCACTCTGATGATTCAAGTGTCAAATACCTGTGCTATGGATCCTAGGTTCCAAACTTCTAATGAAATGTAGGAATCAATGTCACTCCTGATGACAAACAAAAATAACAGGTTCCTATTTAAAACACATACACAAAACAGTGATACAAAGCGATAAAGGCATTAAGAAGTAAGGAAAGCTCAGAATCAGGATTTCCTGAGTAGAAGTAATTTTATATTTTCGCTTATGTGTATTGCAATATAGTTTTTTGTTACACGTTGAGTATATTTCTATAGCATTCAGTTGGTGAGCAAGTTGGATGGTGCTGTGAGAATGCAGCATTGAGGCGTGTACTGTTATCCCTTCTTTTGTTACTAAAGCTGGAAGACATACAGAGACTCTGGGAAAAGCAGACAGACCAGTTGAACGCTACCCTAGAGTTTCCTTCTCCACTGAAGGAAGCTGGCAACAGGATACTGAGAGCAATGAGTACACCTGCAGTGCTGTGTCATCCTGGAACAGCAGAGTTCAGTCACAAGAGTAGAGAAAGTCTGTGCAGAGTTTCTTGCTGCTCTGCTTAGAATCCTCTGGTGTTCAGGCCGCTTTGCTTGAAAATAACATGGATTTCTAAAACTGCACTGTTGCCTGTGTGTCGATGTACTCAGTTTTTCTGATCTCAGTTCGGGTGACAGCATTACAGTGTGCAAGCAGCAATTGCGGGTTGAATCCCCATCAGTCCCACTGGCCTTAAGTGGAATGCTTCTGCATATTGCTTCTGCATTTTACTTCTGCGTTAGGATTTAGCCATCAGGTATTTAACATGTAGCTACTTGGTACGTATGGGGGACTGTATTTCAAATGCTTATAACTTGGTCAAAATTGGACGGTTTTAAACAGGCACAGGGAACAGCCCACATTTAATACTATGCTCAGACACCCCTTTGACAAATGGCAAAACCACCTACAAGTCTAGAAACTCTGTAGCTTACCAAAAAAAATTTATAATATTTTCAGTGTGATCAGAATCACAGTGTCATCCCCCCCGCCCCCCAGAAGTTGCGAAGTTAGTTTCACTAAAATTTACTTACATGCTTTCACCAGCAAAATTTGAAGCTGCACAGATAGTATTTTTTAACATTAGAAGCAACTGGAAACAGAGTTTTAAGGTGGAAAGAGCAACATTAATTCTAGGTCACATTACCAATACTCAGAGGAGAGCTTTTAATAGCAAATACCATTGTTCTCTTACATCTTTTTTTCACTAACAGGATGAGACGATTGCTAGAAGAAGGGAAGAACTTTTAGCAGAACGAAAACAAAAGAAACAGGAGGTAAGAAAAAAAGCTAATAAAAATCTTTTAAATAGAAGTATTTGCATTCATTTCATATCTTAGAAATTTCTAGAGCTTTTAGTCACAGAGTTTTCAGGGCAATGCAGAATAGTAAAAATGTGATAGACTGTCAGAAACGTCTACTTTCAAAAGTAATTTGACATGATGTTTAAATAGTTTTACAAACTATGAGTTTTAGACTCATGAACACTAAAAACAATTTTAAAAGAACACTCAATATGTGCTCCAATTCAGCAAAATACTTACAAATGTGTTTTATGTATCTGATTTGTAAGCATAAGAGTAGCCCCACTAATTGCAATTAGACATGTGTTTTAAGTATCCTGTCAAATCCATGGTTAACCCAGAATAGGATTGTACCAGGATTTCTGCCCAAACTCAATTACGTAGTATATTTATAAATGCGTTATTGTACTACTTGACTGCTCATGAAATTGTGCCAACTCCTCTTTCAGCTAAGAAGCTTGTTTATAACAAAGTCCTGCCAAACTACAATATAAAAAACATACTCCTCTTATCAAAACTGCAGAGTAGCACTTCAGTTTTTTAAGCACTCTTGGAACTGGTACAATGCTTCACTGTATGCTCTGTATTTTCTTCTGAATTTCTACTAGAATTTACTATATCTTTGCTATTGATAAAGGATACCCCAAAATGAAGCTGTGTTGAATTAATGATTTTTCTAATTAAAAAAGACAAGAATTCCATATGTTCCTTCAAAACGTCTGTATCATAGACATGAAACAACAAAATACTTTACCTTTATAGGCTTTAGCAAATAAGGAGCATTATGAAGCTATGGAGGAGGAAGATGAGAATGAAAATGAAGATGTTGAAGCTATACTTGAAGACGAGTTTGTAGAGGAAGAAGAGGCTGAAGAAGAACAGGAGACTGATGCTGTTGACCGCATAAAAAATGAAATTTCAGAAAAGTTTGATTTAGAAATAGATGGTTTACAAGGTGTAGAGGTATCTAATCCACTGCTTATGTCGTTAAATTCTATAATTGCATGATGCAAGAAGAGTTTTCAGGTTTATTTTAGTCATCAAATTCAAAAGTTATAGTGCTTAAACAATTGTGCTGCCGTACTCGTAATCTAAATATGTGAGCAAGATGAAGGCCGTACTGAGAAGGTATATACTTTAAAAAGTATATCATTTATAAGACTAATATTGTGTGGAAAAAAGAAAGGAAACTTTTGGGTAGACCTACCCAATCTCGCTTGGAGTCCTTATTTCCTTTTTGATAGGTCAGTTGATGCAAGCAACCAAACTAGAAAGTCATAAATATATAAACAGTATTTCAAAATCATTTTAAGTTCTTATTAGACAACTCTAATTTTTTTTTAATACAGTTCTTAGTAATGGATTTTTCTTGAAATTACCTATGCAGTTACCTGTGGTGAGGTAACCATCTGATCTAGTTAAAGATGTCCCTGCTTAGTGCAGGGGGGTTGGACAGGATGACCTTTAAAGGTCCCTTCCAACCCAACACATTCTATGATTCTACGACCTGATTTTAGATATCTGCATCATTGATGCCCACATCTAAGGCCTTACTGCCTTAGTGGCCATTTGTTTACTATAAACTAAGTGTTTTACTTCATGAGGAAACTAATCACAATTTAGAAGAAACTCTCTTCACTGACTAGAGAGAAAGTTTACAGAAGTAGATAGCCAAGACATAGATGTAAGATTTGCAAAATTAATCCGACCTTTACCAACATCATAAGTGTGACTGATTCAAGGTTCACTATATTTTAATAGTTAATGGATTAAATATCAGATGAATCGAAAATAAACTCCTAACATTCTTTGCAATACAAGGAAGCATAAGCTGTGTGGGAAATACTGTTTTGTGTTCAGAGATTCACCTTTACATTAATTTTGGAAGAAGATGAATTGAAAAGACATTCAATTTTCAAAAGTGACCGTAAAATGTCATAATTTTTTGAACTATTCAGTGCATACAATCATGTATTGCAATGATAATCACAAAAATAATTTTAAGGGTTCTGAATGAAGCTTGTTTCTAATTTCACCTTTCTGAGTATAAACTGAATTTGCAAAATAGAATTGGAAAGAATTCAGGATAAGGCCCATGAAAGACAATAAACAAGAAATCCCAACAACAGCTTTAGCTCTTTATGTGAACATTACAATGTTTCAAGTTAAAGCTAGTGAACTACTACAGTTCTTGGAGGATTTTTCCCTCTGTCATTAGGGAGCATACAGTTTGTTACATTAGTAAACTGATGAAAAATTTGATCAGAAAAGGAACAACCAATTAAGAGAGTCAGCAACTTGTGTTTCTCTCAAGTACATAAATCTCAGTGACAAGAGGGGTGACTAGTGTTTTAAGGGTTCCTTATTATATTGAGTTCTGCTTATGACAGTAAGTGGAAAGATCCAAGACTGTGGATTTATATAGATACTACATGTAAGTTGAGGAATTACACAGAAGTAGTATCGTATAATAGAATTACATATTGGCACTAGATACTACGAATATCCCCTAGTTACAGCTTACTGGGTATTTTTCCCATTGTTTTTTTAATTCCAACAACATTTATGCCTTTATAAATAACTTTGAATAACTTACTATTTCTGATTCATTGTTCAAGACTCTATTGTTCTCTGACTCTTTAATTGTTGCTCCTCTTTGACATTGTGGAATCTTGGTCTTTTATGGAAAACTAAAGGATGACATTGAAACCCAGTAACACTTTGAAAAGTATCAGGTTGCTAGAAAAAAACTCTGTAGAAAATTGATTGTTTTTATATTTGAGTTGAATAAGCCGGGGAATAATAAGTCACCAGAGAGCAGCAATATTTTTAGAGAGTAACTAAATAAGCCATCCTAAATTGTTTGGAGTAGGGAAAAAATGATATGATTCTTTTTTAATGGAAGATACTTCGCAAGCTTTCGTTTTGTCATAGTAGATTCCTCAAAGTTAACTGTCAGATTGTCCTTTTTTCTTTTTTTTTAATTTTTTTTTTTTAAATAGTGTGATACTTAATATAGGCTGGGTAATTGAAACTGCAGTGGGCAGGAAGACCAATTCTCAAATCAAATTTTGCTCATTTACGGTGACTGAGAACATGCTCAAGAAATCCTTGATAGTTCACAGAAAATCTTGCTGTCAGGCATTATTAAAAACCTGATCGTGCTTATGAGTCTAATATTTCATTATGTTTTCATTAACCAGGAAGAACTTGAAAAATTGTTAATTCCACAAATCAAGATCAATGGAGGACGGAAGCCTCACATCGTACGCTACCAAATATATCGCAAGCTGAATTCTCTAATGGAAAATCGTGAAAGCATTTTTGAGAAATGTTACCCGATAAGTTTGCCACTTGCACAAAAGATGCTAGTTTTCTCCTATAAATTTCCAAGTTCTTTTGGTCAGTGGGATCCAATCAAGGTAATGTTCTTAAATAGATGAAGAATATTTTCAAGAAATAATACTTTAAAAAAATATCTTTCACGTAAAAAATATTACCTGACAGTAGCAACTAATTACAGAAATATTTAATGAAAACAACATCACTGAATCAAAACTACACCACCGAATATGCACAAAATACAGCAGGTGTTGGTAATAAAAGGTGTTTGTCTTTCAGAGTTGCAAATAAATAAAGGCTGATAGGCATTTAGTAAAATCTTTTACATTAGCATTAGCAACATAATTAAATACCACTGAACCAGAAAGTAATGCTTAATTCTTAATGATCTGCAAAACACAGGACAACAGAGGTGGTCTTAAAGCCTTCCAGAAGCAGCAAAAACAAAGTGAAAGGATTTGGGGTTTGAACGTGTAAGAAGCCACACAGGTGGCCACCAACCCTAGCAATGGCAAAAAAAGTAAACCAACGAATCTTAAATGCATGTAATCCATCAGCAATAATTCTCTGTTGTCAAAATCTGCAAATTTTGAAGAGCAACAAATCTAATTCCATAACATTTTACTGAATCTGGAAATCTGGAAAGTCGAGGTCAGAAAGTATCTGTGTCTGTCCCCCAGAGTGGGCTGATACAGTTTTATAGGTAGCAAGTGAAATGTTAGCAGGTAAATTTTTTTTTTTATGCTAGAAATAAAAGCAGGTCGGACTGTGAGCAAATCAGAAAGAAAAATGAGGATTTATTTAAAAAATCCAAACCAGTGAAAAAGATACAGAAAACAGGAAGTTCCTGAAGCAAACATGCTTGGGCCTTCATTTTACTATGCTAATTAATCAAGTCACTTGTATTCCCTTTTGTATAGGCATCATGTTGTGCCTTCACCTGTTCCAGATCATGTTTATCTTTCTTTCACCTTCGCAATCAGAACTGTATACAGATCAGCTCTTATTGCAGCTTTATATAATCAAAATACTTACTTAAAGTGGTTTAGGATCAGAATTGCCTTTTCCATGACTGCATCAAATTGGCATCTAATAATCTAGGGATCTTCTCTCATTTCCAATTCCTGAACCCCAGCTTATATGTGAAATTCTTATTAGTCCCTACATATTGGACCTTGCACTTTGTTCTGTCAAATTTCACTACATTTTTGTCATTCCATTTCTCCGATTCATTCACTGATGCTGTGTAATATTTTTTTACCGACCAAAAAGTAAGATTTAGTTAGAAGAAAGAAGTCATAGAAAGCTATTAGATAAAAATCAGAGTGGTGTGCTGACAGTGGAAATGTACGTGCTGACAATAATGAATGGGAAATAGGATCATTTTGATGGTATTTTAGGATATAATAGAAAGGATGAAAATGATTAAGGACCAGAGGGGTTTTTGGTAGAAATGTAGATAAAGTATACACCAATTACTTTTAGATTAAATAGGGGGGAAGTAGTTATGCAACTGATTAGATAAGCAGAGAAAAAAAAATATGAGCTCAGGGAGGAACGGGAGCAGATATACAGTAGAACAGACTCCTGACGTCTTATAAATTCAGGGCAAGGACCCTGAAATGCCTTAACGCAGGAATAGGAACCTAAGAATCAGGGAAGGGTCTGGCATGGTAATGCCACGCAGTAGAACACTCTCATCTCTTGCTGTAACAACCAGATCAACTTATCTATATATTTACTGACTCCTTCAAAGAATACTAATATATTTGTTGAGGTATGATTCCCCTCTACAAGAAGCCGAGTTGGCTCTTTCCCGTTATTTCATATGTATGCCTGTAACTACTGGTTTTTTCCTTAATATATTTCATTTTGCTCAATACGGGGTCAGGTTTACTGGACTATGTTTGCCAGGATCCATCCTGGAGGCCTTTTCAAATAACAGTCACTTTCTCTACCTTTTTTGTGGAAGGCAGGCCAACATAAGCAATAGGTTATACACCAGTCAGTAATAATTTCATTTCTGAGACATTTTAGAACTGTAAGGTGAATGCCATCCGATCTTGGCAATTTTTCCTCCAGATATCACCAGTTTGTTCTAAAACATATTGACGCGTCAAGGCAGTCCCTCCACGAAGGGCTGCAACAGGGACATGACTAAGTTCTTCCACAGTGAACAGTGGTACAAGGAATTCATTTAGCTTTTCTGCAATGACCATTTCTTCCGCTAGTGCTCCTCTTAAATCCCAGTGATCCACCAACACTACAGACTTTCTAGCGGGCTGTCTGATGTGTTTGAAAAGATTTCATCAGCAGTGTATGTATTTTACCGAAAGCTTTTTTGTCTTGCCTTGTTGTGGTTTTACACTTCACCACAACGTAAGTATTGATACTCTTTTCTCTTTTTTTCAATTGTACATGACTTCTGCGGAATGCAATATTCTCAGTATATCTTCTATATGTCAAGCAGAGAACTGGTTTTAATTCCCAGAGGAATAAAAGTATTTTCTTTATTATTTGAAAATTAAAAAAAAGTGTTGTTATACTCTCTGACTACACTCTCTTGATGGACAGAAAGTGCTACGGTACCACCTACTGGAAACAGTGAATATTCTTTCTCTCTCGAATGTTTACTTCTTTTTGTACAAGAATTGCATATGTATGGAAGTTCGCAGACTTGCCAATATATTATGTCCGTATGTGTGAATTTCAGAATGCTTTGATGGTTTGTTTCACACGGTACTCCTCTACCTGCCTATAAAGCCACTTGTGTATCACGGAGGGAGAGGAGGCTTTGTCAAAGCTCATGAACTGTTTTCCATTTTATATATGCTACAGCTAAGTGAAGGAGATGTAATCAAGCCACAACAAAGCCATGAAAACACAGTCTTTCCTGTAATCCATCGACAATATATTTATTTCTTTTCAAGTAAAGAAAATAAAGAAACATTTATGAAAAATCCCTTCAAATATATTCGTCAGCCAAAACCTAAACCAGCTGTGCCAGTTAAGATTGCAATAGTGGGACCTCCAAAATCTGGAAAGACTACAGGTACGAGCCAGTATTATCTATAAAGCAAAACCTTGTCTAATGACTGAAGCTGTATCTGTCATTACTGCTATTTAAAAATCATAAACCATTAATATTGTTGATCTTCCTGCTTTTCTTGCGGGGCACAGAATCCTTTAGTTACCTTCTCTAGGGTCTCATTTTACAGTCAGATGTTTATGCACTGTCCATCTGAATTTTATCCCAGCTTCTTAAGAAGCTAGTGATCTGGACTACTTATACCCCCTGTACTATTTATGATTATTTTCTAATTGTTTCTTATTTCTTTCAGTCAATATGATCTAATGTAAAATGAAGAAATATTCCTAGGATCAAGGACCAGAACCCAAAACTCCACATTCCCCAGTCTGTTTCCAAACTTCTAGATTAAAACCCCAAGATTTTAATCTTTCTCCCCTCTCCTTCTTCCTCCATGACTCTTTCAATCCACACATCTCTGCCTTTAACTGGAGGAGGAGAAAATTCAGGAAAAAATTACACCCTAGCTTAATGATTAGAATAGGGTGTTAGAAAAAGAAGAAATGCATTCAAATTATCTCACGTTAAGGAGGAAATTTTAAGCGTATTTCCCATTTCCTGGATAAATGCTCTAACTGCTAGGCGGTTCTGTAAAAGAGGCAGCAGTGGAAGCATATTTTCTAAGATATTTTGTAATAATATGGACTATTGCAGCTGAGGTTTGTGCTGAATTGAATGCTGGTAGTGCACTGGGCATACTCCGCACATATGCAAAAGTCTGGGCCCTTTACGGGCCTGTGCAGGGTTAGGTACCCGCTGACCCAGATTATGCATTGGAAATGACCCAGGCAATGAGCCAAACAGTTAGCTTCTAAGACTAAGGACCTAAGACTAAGGACTTTACCAGACTGCTGGGTTGTGATGTTGCTTATATAGAAGTTGTGTGTTGAAATCAAAATGTTTTGCAGTTGCCAAGAAATTTGCAAGTGTATATGGATTACTGCGCCTGAGTATGGGAGATGCCATACGGCTAGTGTTAAACCATCAGCCAGAGAGTGAGCTGGCACTGAAGTTAAAGTGGCATCTTCACAAAGGACTGACCGTACCTGATGAACTGGCCGTCCAGGCTCTAGATGTGTCTCTGATGAATCACGTGTGTCATACCACTGGGTAAGAGTCTTGTTTGGGTTTCAGGGTATTTTTCAAGACGTGCCAGTCCCTTCATAAGCAGTGATTCCCATGTTATCACTGTAAAACAATTTCACTAAAACGCATCAGTGGTTTATGCGTTAAGAAAATAATGTATACAAAATTATATTCCTCACATGACTCTAGGAAACCAGACTGAAGCATAATTTTCTGCAATTTTCAAGTAAGTATATTTCAGTAAATCCAAGTCAACTGCTTTATGAAAGTTACCTTTTTTCAGTCAGTAAGCCAATATTTTCTATTATCCTTTGAGAACTACCATTTTATGTCTCTCGTATCAACTCCAGTACCAACTGGGACACATCTGATTCTCTTTGGTCATGCAGACTGGTTCAGTACTCATGGGTTTTTCTGGTTTTGTTAACAACTGAAGTTATTGAGGAGGAACTGAAAACAGTGAGTCTTTCCATCCCGTTCATATGTGATCCTGATTTGCTAGGCTCTTTCTCTACCGCTGAAACATCTTCTAAACTGGGCAGACTACGAAAGATTCATGATTATGATTTCATGACATTCAACTCATCTCCAAAAAAGAATTGTTAGAGGGAAAGGCAATTCTGGAATAATCTCTGAAAATTATTTGAGCTTGAAATCAGAATTCTTTCAACTTTTCTTTCAAGTTAAATACCGGAATATTGTTTCAATATATTTTGCCCCAGTATTGCCTAATACGTGACAAGCTTTTCTTCTTCAATATGATTTCCAAAACTTTTCAAGTACTGTAAATCATTTTACTTTTCACTTTGAAAACTACTCCTCCCAATCCCTATGGACATTTTCCATAGTTAAAAATATGTTTCTGAATAACTGATGTGTCAGAATTTTAAAGTTCACCATTTTTCTGAAGTCAGATCCATCCACTTACAGGCCTATACCTTTTGCCCTTCGTGTATTTCCTTTACTCTTTACTATTTGTTATTCATGATTTTTTTTTTTTTATTTGATTGTAAATTCTTAGGAGTGAAGGCTGTGTCTATCAAGTCAGGGCGGCGATAACTTCATGGCATGGCTGCAGACTTTTGTCTCTATTGAGAATCTACTAGCAATATACATAGTCTTAATGGTTAATTAGAAACTGACTTCTTAGGAAAACTGTCTTCCTGTTTCTGTTTGCACGCAGAGTTGTAATTGATGGATATCCTGTAACAAGAAAACAAGTAAACCTCTTGGAATCAGCTAGGATAATTCCAGTGAAAATCTTTGAATTAGAAATGGATGCAAAGGAAGTGTTCAGAAGAGCACTGTTGGACAAGGAAAGCACAAACAGGTACTGGTGCTCCCTGATAGCTGTACTTTTATCCACATGATAATTGTAATGTCTCTATTTATGTGTCTCAGTGCTGTACCCAGAGAGGCTGTAACTAAGCTGGTGCCTAACCCCATCTGTCTCCGAACTCCACATATGAAAAGACA
The DNA here is from genome assembly GCA_013400035.1 of Rynchops niger. Classification (NCBI taxonomy): domain Eukaryota; kingdom Metazoa; phylum Chordata; class Aves; order Charadriiformes; family Laridae; genus Rynchops; species Rynchops niger. The sequence continues at coordinate 114,509 of VXBH01004248.1, read as the reverse complement.
TGGGCACCAGTCCCTCTACATTGATTTCCATAGACCAGAAACTGAGACATAAGGAATTTGTGGCATGCTCTGGCCAGATCCCCCGACTGCATGACTGAGGTTGCAGATGTGCAATGCTGTCCACCCACTCCTTACCTTAATTGGTTTTCATGAAACTGTACATCAGAAATGTTACTAGTTCACTCTGCTGCTGAAGTTTATTGTTCATCAATTCAATTATCATCATAAGGGAAATGATACTTCCTCTCTCATAAGCTCTCTTTTAAGTCTTAATTTGAGTTCTTTTTAGAAGATGGAAACAATGTATATTTTAATAATGCATACAATTCATGAGTTACTCATCTAAACCTTTCAATTCAGCTCACTCCTTTGTTTTTCTAAGGAGATAAATATTCTGTTTAAAGAGCTGTTAGTTGTTTTTGAGGAAGAGCAGTAAGTACTTGATAAATGAACAGAGAATTAAAAAGAACAGAACATTCACCTTAAAATCAAATTGTATAAGAACCTGGTTCTCATTAGAGGAAGTGTTTCTAAGAAGTTCCAGATAGCTTAGAGCATTACTGCATGTCTCTTTCATTTCGTCTCTTTCTTTTTATCAAGTGATCAGTACAACGCTTAATTGTTTACTGAAACCCTAACGACAATTTGCATTACAAAAAATTAAATTAATGCTGTCCTTTTGAAAGCATTTACTTTAAACTTTTCATTTTAAATACCAAACTAATTGCATTTCGTAGGCTTAAATACAAATCAAATGTGCAATATCAGATATTTCTGAAAGGTACAACTTACAGAGAAATTAATCCTATCAAAACAGAAGTACATCTTTTTTTTTGGCATGATTTAAATTAAGAACGAGAACAGGAAATAATTCTGTGTTCTAGTCAAAATATCTCTTCGGGTCTTGCATAATATTTTTAGAGGTCAGACGGATTATTTTCATTTATGTATATGTATTTATGTATGACAGACAGTTTTCAAAATATATCCAAGGATTATGGCTATATCTTGATTTCTAACAACAGCATTATTCAAAAATAAGCCTGTTTTTCAATAAATGATTTATTTCCATTTTTAAAGTCTCATAGCATTTTGTCTAGGGTACCATTTAACGGTGTATTGGTAGGGTGTGTGTCGGTTAACATGTGCCGATATGTTCCACGTCCTTTACAAAATTACTGAGTTGTATTTGGGACATAAATAGCAAAATTTTTGTTCTTTGTTTCTGAACATAACTGTCTGATCCTAAGTATGCTGGTTTTCATATGTAACTGGTAATACTCTTAGTAAGAAAGTTGTGTTTCTCAAATGTGTTCTACAGTTTCAAGTAAGCAGAATTTTGTAAAAAGGACTTAGTGAGCACTATCATTTACACCTGAAATTCGATGAAATGATCTAATCTTCAGACTCATATTAAACCAGTGTTATTTTTCACTGTTTTCAGACCTCCCTACCCTGAGCATGACAGCTCACAGATTCTAGCTATTAAAAATTCCTTCTATAAACAACACATTGATGCAATTAGGACTTACTATAAGAAGGAGCATCAGAACTGGTGTGTGATTGATGCCTTTCGAAGCAAGTGGTGGATCTGGAACAAAGTACTGCAGGAAGTTCAAGTGGTTGTTAAAGAAATCCAGATATACCTGGAAAGAATAAGAGAAGGTAAAAGAGAACCAAAGAAGTTTCTCAGAATACTACTTGTTTCTTTAAGAATCTACAATGTAATGAGTGCTTTTCAACTTCAACTTGCTTTGGATGAAGCAAGTTTTGGGCACATACATCCCCTCGAATTCTTCAGTCTCATCTGGAGAGATCTTGAAGAGATCTCTTGAAGAGACCAAAGACAAAACCAACTACAGGACAGTCTGAGACCATCCTCCAAAGAACGGGGTAACAGAATACAGCTGAAAGAAGTCAGAGCTGCCATGGTCCATGGCAGATTCCTCAACATTGGGTGATAAATCACAAAGGATACCCCAAAGTATACAAGGGGAACTATGACTTGCAGCTTCACTTAAGTGTCAGTGGAGGAAGAAGGGGGGAAATGTTAAGTCCAGAATTAAGGTTAAATATCCCATTTGAGTTAACTTCTGTGCTGTGGGAGGAAAACCACTTTAGCCTAGTGTGGCAGAGTTCCCACTTGAATTTTTGTGTCAGCATTGGTCAGGATTAAATATGCCTTTTCAACATGGCTGTACAGTTTAACTAGGACTCCTCTGAAGGGCAAACAGACTTCCTTATCTTATACCCACCTTTTGGTTTTAACTTTTACAGCTCCGTGGCTGCACCCTTCTTAAAAATTGCAGTCATAAGCCAAAAAACCACAAACATTTAAGTTTTTCACATCAAGCTTGAAAAGCACAAATTTTAAATAGTTTAGGTTTTATTTGACATTTTATTCAAGATTTTTAATATATTTCATCCAGACAGATTGACACATTTACAAGACAGGGACAAATAAATGGGAGGCTTTCATCACATGTTGTACTCTTTTTCAACACTGTAAATAAAATAATAGCTGAAATGTTCCTTAGCAACATGGAGTAAAACAATAAATCATAAATAAAACTGTCCCAGTGAAAACAGACTAGTAAGTTAAGCATACAGAATATCCTACAACATTAATAATGACTATATTTCTTAAGTGCTACAAAAATTTTATTAAAATTAATTGGTAAAATGGGTTGCAACTTCACTTTAATATCAATCTATAAAAAATGCTATTTTCTCACTACTTCATATCATTTTCACATGATGAATTATGACATCTTCTAAACTGTAACATTTCTGCATAGAAATGTTTGATGTTTCTATGTCTTTCATTAATAAAACATTATCTTTAATTGCTTTTATTAACAGGAAAAGCAGCTGGCATTGCTGATTTATGTATCACTCCCGAAGAGCTGCAGTATCGGCTGGGGGAGTTTGGACAGTACTGTCCCGTCAGCCTTGCAGAAAAGGGCGAATTGGTTGACTGCTCCATAACGTCGTCATTGCAGTTTGCCGCAGAATTTCGAGGACACTATTACAAAATGGCTTCACAGGAAGAACTGGACGTAAGTGTCAAAAAGCAGGTCAGGAGAGGATTACGGGAAGAAGGAACATTGTTGGTTGGATTCTTTGATTCCCTAAACAGTCAATACGTAATCTGAATTAGACTAGTGTTGTTAGTCTTCAAGCTTTTGTTCTGTATACTTCTGCTATCAAACGTCAAAGCACACAGAATGCAGCAGAGAGTCCATTCAAACCAAAGCTCTTCTTCCAAATTGTCATAGATCAAACATTCATTTTAAAGCAACCATTCCCTCCTTTCTCCATCTGTTTTGGGGAGACTGGGGGTAGAGAGTGGCTAATGATAGCGATGGTTAGTGACGGATGGTGGGCGGATAGTGATGACTTCAAGTGAGAGTGGGCTGGAAAAGAAATGACTTATCCAAGAGCAGCAGCAGCGCCAGCACACTAAGAGAGGTGGCGTAGAAGAAGCGAGTACCTAACATGCATGAGCCAGTCCTCTGGAGTCTGACTAACGGTTTTACAGCGCTTCTTTCATTAAAAAAAAAAAAAAAAAAATTAATTTCTTTTTCTACAGAAATTCTTGAGCAGACCAGAGGTTTATGTGCCACCACTGGCACCTCACCCTCTCCCACTCCCAGATATGCTACCAAAGAAACTGACCGCGGCAGAAGTGAAGGCCTTATTCCCTATAAGTGCTGAAATGCAGGGATACTGTCCAGTCACTTACCTAGATGGAAAACAGAGGTACATCACTGCAGTTTTCATAATGTGAATTACAGACTATGTGTCCTGTATTAACCATTAACCAGGAAATACTTTGGAAGTACTTCTTAACAGTGTTCAGAGTTTGGACAGGAAAAGCTAGTACAATTCTCTATATCGTGCCTATGGCTTTGGAAATCAATGTAAACCTTTTGAAACCCATACGGCTGCAAGTTCTACAAGGATCTGTGTCGCCTTACTGTCTTTTGTGATGAAGACTGCTCAGATATAGTTTGAATTTTCTCTATCATAAGCCTTCAAAAGTTCAAACAATTCTCTCAAAACCTTAGTGATGCAAAACTAGCTTTTAAAATTTTTATAAGAGATCCATTAAGCTCCACCATAAAGTCCCACTGATTTCCTCAAGTGTGCAGGAATTCCTCATCAAGGTAAAACTGCAGTAGTCAATTCTATGCTGTCCCTTCTTAATCTCCTCAACAACTACAATTGGCATTTTAACTAGAGGAGCTCTAAAGAAGCCCCTTAATAAGCAGATTTTGAGGCAGAGGCTCTCTCAGGTTTTGAGCCTTGTAACTGTCAGTCATGCGGTGGATGATCCTATTGCTACTTTTTTGCAGGTCTTATTCTTGCTAAATTACCAGAAGGCTCCCAGTAGCTCATGAATTTACACCACACAAATGATGTTTTACATTTCTTGTGAATCAATGGTCTTTCTTGCTCTGTCTCTTCAGATACGAAGCTTTGGTGTCTGGCAACATTGAGTATGCAGCAAAATATCGAGATAAGCTATATATTTTTGAAAGCGAAGAAAAACTTCTGAAGTTTATGAGGTGAATATACCAACTGCATTTTAATCTTTAATCATGTCACGGTTTACGTATCTTGAAAGCACTTAATCTCGTTAGGTTACCAGAGAAGTACTGGAATCTGAAGCTTCCGTGTAAACTCCCTCCAATAAAGGAGCCAATGCTGCTCACTGCACTTCCTTTAGCTGGATACCTTGAACAGGCCAGTTTTTGCTTTTCTATTTCAATATGTGACTTTGCAATGTATAGTACATCCCACTCGGTTTATTTCATTTTTAATGCGAGTCATGTTTATTAATGGCATTATATTAAGTTGAAAATTGTGTACTTACAACTAAAAGGAATTTTTGAAAAGCTTTAAAATAACAGGTATTTGTAGCATTAATGGAAAAAATATAAGTAAGACCATCAGAGGGGAATAATAAACTACAATATTATATGACGGATTTTCTGACTCTTTTATCAGATCTTGTAAGATTACATTTTGCTTTGGTTTTTAACACCATGATAGACACGAGCCTATCTGGAATCCTTTAAGGATAATTGGTTACATTCTAAGGCATGAATATGAAATAAAAAACACTTATTTATGGTCACTTCCCACCCCATTTTATACTATTTGTTAACTTCTACAATTCAACAGTTTAGGTATCATCCTATATCGTTAGATTTGCAGGATCACCCTTTGAATGTATTTTTGTTCTTGATTTCTGTAATGGTTTTATAAAACTGTTTTCTTTCTTTAGGGAGTAGCAACTTCTCTAATAAAAGCTCTGCATGAAGTAGGCTGCTTAAAGCCAAAGTTTCCATTCCTAAGTGTAAAAAAAACTGCTCTGCTGTTTGTCGCCTGCCATTTAAAAGGTAGAGTATAAAATAATATGCTATAAATATAATGAATTCTATAAATGCGGTAAATCATCTGGTACAACACTGATAACCCAATTGTGTAGTTTTCTTATGTCCAACTTGGGAAAATAATATTATATAATGATTTAAGTACACACTGCCAAGTTTCTTGGAAATGGAGGACCAGGGAGGAAAATAAAGTTAACGGGATAGGTAGATAGGTAAGTGATCTCTCACAAATCATGAGACTTAAATGACATTTTATCACCAACAACCTGATGGCCTTGAAAACATTTCTAACAAGCACTGATGGGGTTTTTAAATAGAAAGTAAAATTTTGTAATCTAGGTGGTTCTACATTTTAAACTAGTCACAGACAACCTGAATTGTCTTAAATTAAAATTGACTAAAATTACTATAATAAAAGGCTGCTGAAATACTGTCCGAGAAACAGTTTAGGTATCTGAATGTTTGCCTTTTTTCAGCAGTATCAGGTGGTCAAATAAAACTTAACAACACACCCTGCCTTGCAGATAACTTGAAGACAACTTTCTGATCACACACATCTCCAACAACACACCAGCTAAATAGGTAAAGGAGAGGTCAATTTTCAAATTGTTTTGAAAAACAGCTTAAGTACACATAGAACACCTATAATTTTCAAGAAAAGCCCTTCTTTTGCATGGGCTCAGTACCGATACACAGTACTAAAGAATAGATATCCATGCAAGATTGAATTATATTTTTAAGTTCTCTGCACTAAAAAGTGCAGAGAAATGAAATGTTATTTATGAGTCTGCTTATTTGTGAGATTATCTGTGAAGATCCCAATATTAACGTGATTCGGAGTATCCATATGTTGATTACTTTTAACAACTTCTTTTTATTCAACTGACAGTCCAATCGACCACCTTACTTTTCCATAACAAACAGTCCAAAATTAAAAATAGGTGGTTTGTACTCAGCCCACAACATAATGATAACTTAAAACCTCTCAGTGAGCTACCAGAGGTTAGGACGACTCCTTCACTGAGGAAAGCTGTTCAAGCTTTGTCTCCTGCATTCGTATCTGCTATTTTTTAGAAATTTTGTTTGTTTGAGGGTTTTTTTGCAGTCCAAGATAGCAGTTGCAGCTAATAATTTAATAGTTTGCAATCAGCCTAAATAGTGCCAACTTTCAGGATTTCAACAGCCTAGTTTGTAGCTCTGCTGTGGCTTTGGTCTGGTTTCCAGTACTGCTGGATGCTGGAAATTTCTGGAGCAAGACTGCCACTTCTTCAACCCACCAGTTTTGCCTTTTGTAAGCTAACTTGTTCAGTGGGTGAACTTTACCTTGCCTTTTTGTTATTTCAAATCTTTACTTATTCTTTTAGATAATGGCAATCTTTATTATTTGTCTAAAGTTCTTCACATCCTGTGTTTCCTCATGCAGTTTCCAGAGCCCTCCAGAATTTTCTTGGACTATCACAGATTTTCGCTAGCATAGCTTTGTTAAGGAAGACCACTGAACAGTGTAGGTGCACCATCAACCCCTGTATAAATGTGCAGTTCTTAAGCCAGCAAAACTGCTTTTATACTGTAGTTTGTTTCATCCACAAAGACTGTTTTCATTCTACTGTTAGCACAGCTTTGCTAACGTAACAATGTCCACGCTAGGAATGCTTTGCTTATATATTGCATCATTAAATCGTTATTAGCACTGGATGATGAACTGCAAAGGTTATGCAAGTGCACAAATCTCTTCTCCTCATACAGTGGCAAACAGTTTGACCATAGGAACCCAGGAAAACCAGTTATCTTCTAATACAGGGCAGAACTGCTTCCAACTTTAAGATACAGCATTCGAGTACACAGAAAAAACTCCTTTGCAAATACAGCGTTATTTATTATTGTGTGTCTCTTCAGAGTAGTCACACTACCCTTGATCAAAAACTTGTTCGAAGTGCTTCACGTTGTGGTCCCCTGGAAATTTTTTACATACTATTTCTGTCTGAAGTAAGACTTTCTCATCTTCAATATATGTCACACTAATCTCACATTTAAATAGGGGACAAGAAACAGTAGTTTAGTTGCTCCTGCAGCTTTTTCTAGCAATACTGGATTGCGTTCAGTATCCAAGACGAGAAGGTAAGGGCAATCAATCATAAATGCAGAGAGATTTACTCCTGGAAAAAAGAGCAGGAAACCATACATCACTAAAGTGATTTAGTGCCCTTCAAACTTGACTCCAGTAAGAGCTCTACATACAGCTATGCTTGAAAAATCACTCAGAAACTCTTAAACGCAGTTGTCTACAATTTAAAGCTAGTGGGCTGAAGTGTCTCATGGCACAGTTCCTTCATGCTATCCAGATTTTGTAATGAGATAGAAAGGACCATTTACAGGGAAAAAAATGGTTATGATTTGGCTGTCTTAAATCACTCCTTCCCCTTTGCCTCAGTGTAACAATTAAAATAATAAAGAATACTCTGAGGACTGGCACTCAATACTAATGTATGCCAAAAGATGGCTTAGGGCAGAGAGGCAAGAAAGAAAAGAAACAGTACTATCTTCCCTGTAATGTTCTTGGGCCCTGATGTTTCCTTCCTCCTCTGAAATAGCAGTCAGCTCGTGATTTTTTATGGGCAAAGTACGTAGATCATAGCACAGTTGTGCCAGGGACGCAGCACCCCATGCCAGCCATGCTGTGCCCGGGCTGTCCCCAGCAGCGCCAGTTCAAGGGTACGTGCTGCGCCACCCACGTCGGCCACTGCCTCGTGGCTTGAGGGATGGCAAGCTGATGGTGGCTGAGCATGTGTTTTGTTATTTCTTCACAAACGCCTTGATCTTTCAGAGTACTGTTACCCTCCGGGACCTGGGAACTTCTGAAACACCAGACTTATGATTTGTTGTTGGTTTGATGCCACTGGGCACAGCCCCGGGCACTGTTATCTGGATGGATGCCCATCCCTGGAAGTGTTCAAGGCCAGGCTGGATGGGGCTTGGAGCAGCCTGGTCTAGTGGGAGGTGTCCCTGCCCACGGCAGGGGGGTTGGAACTAGGTGATCTTTTAAGATCCCTTCCAACCCGAACCATTCCATGATTCTATGATCTGTACCACGGATAAAAACATTTCAAAGTTTCTGTGACGCCATTCCACGAAGCTGACACTAAGACACGGCTCCGCTTCTTGCAGGCCACAATCCCCGGAGCCCGGCGCCGGCACGGCAGGCCTACCAGAGGAAGCTGGGGCACTTCGTGGAGCAATGCCGCCTCCTCCCCTACCTGGGGGCGGCCATGGCCGGATCCTACCGGGAGCCGGGACTGAGGCCCCCCGGCTTCGACGGCCGGCTGCGGGCTTTCCTCTCCCTCAAGGGCGCCAGCCCCGGCCTGCCATAGCGCGGGCCGCGGGTTCTCCTTCAGCCCCCCGGTGTGTACTTTCCATCATCCTGCCGCGGCGTGGCCGCTAAGCGACGCCGCCCTCCCTGGCACCAGTTTTTCTCGGGCACGAAATATTAAAGTTAAAACCTTTCGTGTGAAGTGGCGCCTCGCCCCACGCTCACCGGGGCGGAGGGAAGGGCTGAATAATAAAGGGCCGCCCTCGACGTCAGGACGCAAGGCGCGCGGCCTGCCGCCCGGGCCGGAAGCGCGGCGGCGGTTGGGCAGAGGGGGCTGGCGGCGGAGCGGTGAGTGCCGGGCGCCGCCGGGAGACACCCCCGCCCCGTCCAACCCCCCCCCCGGCACCTCTGTCGCCGGCGGCAGCCGGGCTGGGGGAGTCCGGGCCGGCGGCTCACCTCAGGCCGGGCAGCCCCCGGCAACGCCGAGTTGGGCCGCGGGCGCCTCCGCCTCGCCCCACTGAGGGGGCGAGCGGCTTTCCCCGGGGCGGGGCAGAGCCTGCGGGGGCGAGCTACGGAGCGCGGGGCTGCAGTGGGGCGCTGGAGGGAAGGGGGCCGGCGGGGAGGTCGCGGTGCCGCCAGTCCCCGCGCCGCGGGCCGCTTCCTGCCCGCCCGCCCGCAGCGGGGCCTGCCCTCCCTGCTCGGCCGTGCCGTGTTAGTCGTGGTCAGCCCCCCAAAACGCCGGTGTTGCTCCTGAGCCCCTCCACGGCTCATCAGCCGATGGACTGAGCGTGTCCGAGCGCGCTGCGGGCAGCGCGGGTGCGTTCCCCTTACACGCAGCCTTACGCTAGAGTTAGTGGGCTTTCTTCGGTGAGCACGCTGACTGGGATTTTGCAGTCAAAAATCGTGATGGAACGTCAAAGTCCTTCGAGTGGTCAAAACCCACAAAACACCTACTGCCCTGTCTGGTCCTAGGGAATGCCTGCAGGCAGAGTTGGCAGCAGCTCTTCAGGGGTTCCTGTCGTCCCTTGTAAGGCAGGGTGGGGTCAGATCTGAAGCCGTGCTGCAGGGTGCTCCAGTACCATCAGGCAGGCATCCTCCAGAAATGAAGGTTCCCAGATACACGATTTGGCTCCGGCATGAACTGTTTGGTAGCTGAATGGGGCTAAAGGTGGCCATCTCCCTAGCATTTAGGTATCTGAAGTCTGTGTTCCATACAGCATTCCTTCAGTAATCAGAACTGTGGCGCTCGCTGATTGATGTTTAAATACATGCTTGTATTTAAAATGTCAGCTTTATATTTTAAGATGGCAGGTGCCTAACCTGTTTCATGTTTGGCTCAGCTGATCCTCTTGAAATGGACATTTTTGGCTCATCTCCTCTGTAGTATTATTTGGTGGATTCTTCTGAAATTGTTACATTATATTTTTTTCTTATTAGTTTTTTTCTGCATTTTTACAATTAAAGGAGCTTGGCCAGCCATGTGAGTGTTTAACAGTTAGCATAGTTGACCCTATTTTAGACAGACCTCTTAGAAAAAGCTGCTGCTGTTCAGCTTTTATTGCCCGCCTCCATAGCCTGAGATTTAGCAAGTAAGTGTTCTGAAAGAGAAATTTTCAGAAGGATAGAAATGGATAAAAGAAGGTGTCCTGCTATGGATGGAATAAGGGGTGGAATGTCCTGGTTTGAGGTAAAACAGAACCAAATTTCTGATTTGTCATTTTACTTTTTAGCTGGGCCTCTTCTAACTGACTCAAGTCTGAAATTAACAGCACGTTGTTCAGACACTGTTCACTCTCAGAGTGATAAGACCTGATTATACCGGGGAACGGTACGCACAGAGGCTCTTGCTTAGACTTATTGCTGTAACAACCAAGGTCAGCTAACTTCGCTGTTTGCCCCGTTAGAGGGTCGGAAGCAGAGAAGCGTAGAGGGGTCCCACCCGCAGGGAGGAGCGGATGGGACAGGTGACCCAAAACTGACCAACAGGGTATTCCATCCCATCTGCATCACGCTCAGTATAAAAGCTGAGGGATCAAAGGGGCAAGGCTGCTCTGGCTCGTTTTTTCTTCAATGGCCGACGTCTGAGGAGGACCCTGTCTCTTCGTCTGCCTTTGATCCCCATCTGAGCATTCCTGACTCTAGTTCCGGAATTCAGCTCCTGTCCGTCACTGACTCCAGTCTGGGACTTTCCCTGTGTCTGCTGGTGACACGATCATCATCCTGAATCGTCCTGAATAATCTGAAATGTGGCATCTGCAGGGATGAAGCTGCAGTTGACCTTTTTTTTTATTATTGTTTGTTTCCACTTAGGAGTTGTGAACAAAGACTTCTTTTTGTCCGATTGTCTTAGTGGTGAAAGGGGTTTTCAGAAGGGGAGCCATTTTTTTTAGATGCTGTGCAGTTCACAGTACATCAGAGATAAACAAGTGAAATAATATGCAGTAGTTCTGATCTGAGAAGAAATTATTTGTATTCATTTCTTAGGATTTAAAAACACTTTGTGAAGAAAAGCTGTGTCAGCATCAGTGGTGATTTTTTAAAGAAAGTTCAGGGGCTTCAGAATTGTTTCACAAACTATTGAACTCTATTGCCTAGTAAAGCAAATGATATTTGGTGTCTTATAAAGCAGATTTCTACAATATTTCTTAATTAAAGCTATTCTGTTCTTGTAGGCACCTCCTTTCATATGCGCAGTAAAAATGGCAGAAATGGCTCACGGCGCTTCTGAGAAGCTGGTTGTCATCCACTCCAAAGCTCACAAAGATACCATTCTAGCTAATTTTGAAGAACAAAGAAAAAAGGATTTTCTTTGTGACATTACCCTAATAGTGGAGAACGTGCAGTTCAGAGCCCATAAAGCTTTGCTTGCTGCCAGCAGTGAATACTTCTCAATGATGTTTGTAGATGAGGGTGAAATAGGGCAGTCAATTTACATGTTGGAGGGAATGGTTGCAGACACCTTTGGAGCACTGCTAGAATTTATCTACACTGGTTGCCTCCGTGCCAGTGAAAAAAACACAGAACAAATTCTGGCTACTGCGCAACTGCTAAAAGTGACTGACTTGGTTTGGGCCTGTACAGACTATCAGGCCAGCTGTAGCCCAAGTAATGTGTTACCAGCTCCAGCTAACAGTGGAGCCTCTGTAGCCATTATTGCAAGCGACAAGAAAAATGAAGATCCACCAAAGCGAAAACGAGGGCGACCGAGGAAAGTCAAGAATGTTCAAGAAGAAAAGTCAGCCACAAATTCTGCCGAAGATGTGCAGCTGAGAGAGAACAACTCCGTGCAAAATAAGCAAAATTTTTTGAAAAAAGGCACTGCAGAAGAAGAAACAGTTGTCAGCGAACAGGGTCCAGTGAGGAAAGATACAGAAGAAACCGAACCTGCTTGTGGCTCAGAAGCTGCAGTCGACTTGTCAGCTGAGAAAGATGAGAATTACGATCCCAAATCTGAAGAAATACAGAGCACTCAGAGCCGTTACAGCAAACGCAGAATAAGGAGATCAATCAAACTAAAAGATTATAAACTTCTCGGTGATGAGGAGGAAAAAGGACTGGAAAAGAGAACTGATGGCAAAAGAAAACGTGCAGGTTCTGAAGCTCGCTGTAAAGACTGTGGCAAAGTATTTAAGTATAATCACTTCTTAGCTATTCATCAGCGGAGTCATACAGGTAGGCATTAAGAGACTGCTGCTTTTGGGTTAGGGTTTAGTGACTTGTTGCTAAATGCGACTTAGTCGTTGCAATGTGGACTGTTGTCTACAGGCAGAACTGTCCGAAATAGCATGCTGATGCAAAGTGTGGTGTGTCTCCTGTGTTTGCTGTTTTATTCTTGTCAGCAGATCTCATTAGCCTTTATGTCTTACCTTGATTGCAGTTTAGTTAATCATTTCTCTGTTTAAAAGTTGAATTATGTGGCAATACTTAAAGAATTATTTTATTGCTATGGGAAGCTTGTCTCTTAATTCTGGTTATCACTACTCAAAAAACATTTTTTAGTAGCTGCTATATGGCAGTCCATCTCGCTATCAGCTTAGAATATCTACTGAGAAATAATGCCGCTATATGTAGAAATGTAATCTTTTGCTTCTAGGGGAGCGCCCTTTTAAGTGCAGCGAGTGTGGCAAAGGCTTTTCCCAGAAGCATTCTCTTCAAGTCCACGAACGGATGCACACTGGAGAAAGGCCGTACGCATGCACCATCTGCAGTAAGGCTCTGACAACAAAGCATTCTCTTCTGGAGCATATGAGCCTGCATACAGGTAAATGTTTTAGGGCAAACGTAACCTCTCTCCCCCAAGAATTTGCCTTTTTAAGAAAGGTATTTCTGCTCTCTCTCGCGTGTGCTGGTTTGTTGATTTCCTTATGCTTGCTTTGAATGTGGCTTACATTTTAATAAGTGATTTTTCTTTACAGGGCAGAAGGCTTTTACATGCGATCAGTGTGGGAAATACTTCAGCCAAAAGAGGCAGCTCAAGAGCCACTATCGAGTACACACAGGTATAACAAGTCTGGGTTGAAGAGCTGGCTTGCAGGCCATGCTGATTTGTCCTCCTAAAGATTGGCTAAGGCTGAAAATTCTTCTTCAGCGATGTATTTAGTCTCCGCTACCCTGATGTGTGGTATCTTGATATAACAACGAATAGGGTGAAAAAGACAAAATGGTGTATAATAAATGGAATGTTTAGAAAAACAGTTAATCGAGAAGGACTCTTATGATGATTAAAAATTAGTTACGCTCTATTTGACGTGCAACTTGATTATTTTAGCCCTGCTGTCTGTGTTACACAGAAACTAGGAACTATGTAAACAATTGTGTCTGTTGCCTGTTGTGCAAGTTGTCTTGTAGCTTCCCACTACTTTAGGCTAGTAACGGCAAACAAGCTTCTAGAGTGTCCTCACTTCTGGAGCAGGATGGAGATTAAGCTACAGATACAGGAAGTGGTGGAAAAGCTCAGAAATTACAAAGCTTCAAGAGTTCCGGGGGAGCAAGTGTCAGTCCCCTCTTTTCCCATGATAATATTAAATAGAGAAATAGGAGTGTGACAATTAAGATAGGGAGGAGGCAGTGATTCACCTTTTGTTTTATCTCTATATTATATCAAAGTGGTTATTTTACAGGAAAGTGCTTTAACAAAGATCACTGAAGAGATACACTGACACTTTTTTTATTATTGCGACAAGGCCGTTCACTGCCGGAATGTAACCAGTGTCGTCGCAAATTCATGGATGCAGCTCAGTTAAAGAAACATCTAAGAACACATACAGGTAATAATTGTCCATCATGTTTGGGTTTTTTGGTTTTATTTTTCCTTGAAGTAATACAGACAAAACGGTGCTAGGCAAATGGCACTTGCCTCTGTGGGTTGAACTTCTGCTCTACTTGTACATAATGATGCCTGTATTGCTAATGAAGGGATTTGGCAAAAAGAAGCAAGAGCACAAAAAAGTTTGTATTACAACGGTGCAGAAGCGGTGCCTATTATAGGAAAAGCTTTTTTTTCCCCACCATTCTTATAAAGCCTGCCGTAGAAGATGCCAGTTAGCTCTCCTGTGGTAGAATCCTGGACTGGGAATTCCGTTTATCAGGAGAGGCGCATCCAGCATGTATGGGGCTTGGAGTGAGCTAAGTAGTAACAGAAGGCGTATGTCCTAAATAAAAGTTGGGCACCCCTGTCTGCGAGGGGTAGGTGCTTATGAAAAATGCTGCTGACCAGAAAAATAATTATTTCCACTTGCCTTTTTATTATGCTGTAATAAAACAGATGTTGGCAGGAGATGGGCTGGGACGGATGACTTAATGCAAGTGCGTCAGAGGGTGTTTTAAGAGATTTAGAGGGCAAGGTGATACTTGAATGGCTGGATAACAGGCATAAAAATGTTGACCTAACATCTTGTGATAACAAGGCATAAGCTTCTTAAAATAGGTTTTCTTTGAAGGGTAAGTTCATAAGATCACTTGTAAATGTTTTTTTCTTTTAAAATAGCTGTAAAAGGTGGTGGTTATTTCTTCCCCAAACCAAATTATTCTTAAGTATGTTGCCTGCGGTTGTAGTAAAGTATGCACAAGATCAAGTAATGTATCTATCTCATTCATTTCCTTCTCTTCCTCAGTGCAAATAACACAGCTTTAAATTCCCTGGGATAGGATGAGGTCAGAACTTGTGCCTTTGGGAGCTTTTGGTGTATCCAGAATAGCGTTAACTTGTGATACTTATAAATACTGCATTTTCTATTGAGGAGAACATATTGTTTGTTGACACACATAACAGTTTTGTTTCTGAGGCTGATACAGCTCTATAATTGTAGTGGGAAACGAGAAGAGGAAGCATAGTAGCAAGGTAAATTGCAAAAACAGATCAATTAAGATGAGTTCTAGCAGAAACTGGCTTGCAATATATTTTACTTCCAGAAAATACAGGCCAGATACCAGTATTAACAATGTAGAAATAGCAATTGATCTGTCCCATCTCAAAAGCAAGGAGTAAAATTCTAAGGAATTTGGGAACAGATGTTAACATTGATATGACTGCTTTGGCAGAAGAATGTCATGAGAGTACAGTCTACTTAGGAAGTTGCCCCTGTTTTCAGTAGGAGGCTGGGACTAGCAGATGAGAGATCCCTTCTGACAAATGTTTCTTGTTCTCTCATGCTTTGCCCCTGCCCTCCAAAGCCATATGAAAGCTGCCAAGTGTTGCAGTTCTATACTAAATGCGATAGAAAGAATGCACTTCCTTGGAAACTGGGTGCTGCCCCATCCCCGGTTTTAGCATGTTTGGATGGTGTGAAGTACCACAGTGGGATCTGAATTCTCGTGTCTAGTGTCTTTAAGAAAGTTCAGTGTGATAAGGATATATTATGGTCTGAATTACGATTTGCTTTTGTTGGGTAGTATCTGCTTCTTGTTAACCTTTTTGTTGCTTAATTTGGCTCCTCTGCTTCTGCTTAATTAGACACAAAAATTCCAAATGCAGGAAAAAAAAATGAAACCCAGAATTTATTCAACCCACCATAATTTCATTTTTTTCTGACTGGTGTTCCTAGGATGTCATAGGCTTAGGATGATGGAGCCTTATAGGAAGACAGCCAACTGGTTAAGATAATGGATTCACTTTTCACGTTTGGAAATCCAGGCTTACTCATCTGCATGGTGTTGCACGTCAGCCTAGCATTAATGCCTGCTAGTTCAGGGTCAGCCTTTTTCAAACTTGTCTGTTCCATATGGAACACCTGCATCTGTGTCGTAGGTATGTTTTTTTGTTGCTGTGAGGGTTTGGGTCACCTAATTCTTTATCTTCAAAGGGGAGAGAAACATCAGAGATGCACATTTAAAATACTGCACTGTCATTTAACTAGTGAGTTTATTCAATTACAGATATGTGTCCTGACTCATGGAAGAAGCATGAGGCTTTGACATTACACGCTTGATACTGTGTATGGTAAAATATAAAATGTTTAATATATTGATGGGAAGTGCTATATAAAAAGTAACCTCAAATTTCTTTTTGATAGGTGAGAAGCCCTTCACTTGTGAAATTTGTGGCAAATCATTTACAGCTAAAAGTTCTCTTCAGACCCACATTAGAATTCACAGGTAGAGTATGTCTAATTAGAAGTTACATTTTTAAAGAATGTAATGAAAAACTGATACCTGTATGTAGTGCTTGTTCAATTATAGAATGGTCACGGCTTGTTTGCATTTTGAATGGGTGGTTAAAGATTGATATTTTTCTTTAACCTATTTTAAAGAAATAATTGGTAGTGGAAAGTAGCGCACCGTTAAATACTAGTGTGCCAAGACATTGTAAGATTCCTCTTTTGTGTATTGTGTCTATTTAATGGCAAATACTTACTGCTATATTATTTACGTGAAAACTACCATGAATTTTTGGTTGACAGCAGAACAGTAGCCATGGTGTAACAATGTTACTGGAGCATTGTGCTGTCTTCCTGTACTCTATCATATCTCTTTAATAGCATTAGTTATCTTTTAGCCATGTCAGCATGATGTATTGCATAAGGATGTGTAAGATTTTAAAATCATTGGAGAACTGTTGTGGGCCTTATGTAAAAGAAAACATTTCCAGTAAAATTTCTCATCCCTTTGAGTTGGGCAGCAAGTTAGGATTTGGACACTTCTTTTTGTTTGAAGGCCCATGCTCTTAATAAACATTCTTTAAACGGTCAGTGCTTGCAGTTGTGCAAAGTTGTTGCATTCTTGTCGAGGTCCATCAGCATAGAATTTGTACCTCTGGTATTATGACAGGAGGTCGGTTTTGTTATCTCTGTAGCTCTTGAGTATATACTAATGAAAGTACAGTTTGTGAAGTCAAATAGAAGTAATTAGGAAGTCAAATAGAGAACATTTTAAACATCACTATTATTAAGTGCTTATGATTTAGGAAAACAGAATAATTTCAGCTTTTTATTCTATAATAAGTTGCAGAAAACATCACTATCAAAATGAGTATTTTAACGAGATCAAATGCATTCTTTTTCAGAGGAGAAAAGCCATATTCTTGTAGTATATGCGGAAAATCCTTCTCCGACTCCAGTGCGAAGAGAAGACACTGTATCTTACACACAGGCAAAAAGCCTTTCTCCTGCCCGGAATGTAGTTTGCAGTTTGCTCGTCTGGACAACCTGAAGTCTCATTTGAAAATTCATAGCAAGGAAAAGCAGTTTCAGGAAGCCAGTGTTGCTCCGAGCACAAACACTAATTCAGAAGTGAGAAACGTTCTTCAGCTGCAGCAGTATCAACTTGCCACCTCTGGAGGGCAGGAAATTCAACTACTGGTTACAGATGCAGTACATAATATAAACTTCATGCCCAGTCATAATCAAGGCATTAGTATTGTTACTGCAGAAAACGCCCCAAGTATGACAACAGATCAGGCTGCTAACCTCACACTGCTCGCTCAGCCACCACAGCAGCTGCAAAACTTGTTGCTTTCAGCTCAGCAGGAGCAAGCGGAACAAATCCAAAGTATCGATATGATTGCAAACCAAATAGAGACTGCTCAACCTGAACAAATGCATGTCATCACCCTTTCTAAGGAAGCACTAGAACATCTCCATGCTCATCAAGGCCAAAATGAAGAAATCCACTTAGCAGCATCTTCACATCCAGCTCAGCATGTGCAGTTGACTCAGGAATCAAGTCAGCAGTCTCACTCTAGCCAAGATACAGGCCCTTGCCATCAAATCAGTGAAGAACAGAATCAAAGCATACCTGTTTCTGAATCCCGTCAGCAGTCTCTGTCAGTAAATGAGTCATCTCATGAGCATCCTATTCAAGGACAGGCTTTCTGAAATGCTTATTTGTCATCAGGGGGCTAGGCTATAGCATGCTTCTCATCCAGGCAGTGATTACACATATTGTACTCTTTTTTTTTCTGCAGCGTAATCTCTCTGAGGATGCATTTCTTGGTGATTTTTGATGGGTGGCTTTCAGTTTTCTTAACCTTATTTATTTTAGACTTTTTATTTTTCCAGATTGGTATTTCTCTACCACTTAGTCCATACCTCACAAGCGATTAACCTGGTTTTTTTGTGCCTCATACACATCCATGCCTATTGAGGAGATATTTGGCCCCTTCTTTGCATTTCTGTGTGACTCTCCAGAGGAGTGTACCTTGCTGGTAGAAGAACAGAGTTTAAGATGTCTGCTTATCAGAAAGTACAACTTTTCTGATGAAGTCAGTGTTACCTGAACTACTGTCAAGCTTAAGAAAAATGGTACTTTTTGCAAAGCTAACACCATATGTCTTATGTTCAATGATCTTGCTCTCTGCAGGTTAACGCGTAATTTTCTCTGTGATCATTCCCTGAAGTGCATTTTGATTTATTGACTACCAAATTTGTTTGGTTTGGGTTGAAATGGTTGCAGCTTTTGACTGGCCCTGGATCTCCCCTTCTGTTTACTGTATGCTATACAAGTTTTGCTCCTTTTAAGTGCTTAAGCCGTTGCACTTGAATAGCGGCAATGAGATGCGGCGGTTACTCTGGACAACTGAAAAGCCCAAATTCTGCTCTGTTAGTTCTACCACTCACTCCCTGTGTGACTCTGGTCAAGGTAGCTGACCTCTGTGCCTTAGTTGCATCATCTAGTAAGTGGGGATAGCGTTCACACGCTCTGCCAAGCACTTTGAAGAGCTCTTGATGTTGAAGGCACTGTCTACTGAAGTGCAAAATTCTCTTCCTGACAGGACTCAGTCTAAGCTTCGGAGACAGTGTATATTTAAAGTGTTATTTTTTTGTACTTTGGAGAGCAGAATGTAATGTTACTTTTAATATATGTAAAAGCTGGTAATTGTTTTTGGGGGGACTTGAACAATGAGTAGAATCACTTCAGAGCATAATGAGCTATATAAATGGGGCATATTGCATTGCAGTTGGACAGCTATTTTTGCTGACTAGATTAGATGTGCACAGATGGTTTTCAATGACTGACTGACTGACTGCTAACACAAAAGATATGACATCTTAATAAAATGCCATGCCAGAATACGTGCTTCGCATTTTCAAGTTTGGCTACTGGTAACATCTCACAAAGTATATTACTGTGTTAAAATCCAGATGAAATGCCATTGGTACTTAAAGCAATGTGCTCAATCATCACTTCAGTTTTAACATGCCGTACTTGTGACTTATGTTGATACTTTATGTTTTAACAAATGAAAAATGTAAAAGGGAATCAGCAGGTGAATTTACAAGCAAATCAAAAGATCTTTGTACATGCTTGGCTTATATGACTGCCCAGAGAAAGTCACTGGCATAAAAGCCTAGTGCATAGAATGATAGGATAATTTAAGGTGGAAGGGACTTGCAGAGGCCAGCTGGTCCATCACCTTCCTCAAAACAGGTGCGCCTAGGTCACATCACTGTTGTCTGGTTGAGTTTTGAATGCTTGCAGGGATGGATATCCACAACCTTTCTAGGCCACCGGTTCCAGTATTTGACCATATCTGCAGTGAAAACAAGTTTCCTGTATTTAATTGGAATTTCCCGTGTTCTGGGTTGTGTCCATTGCCTCTCGTCCTACTGCTGCACCTTCAAGAAGTGTCTGTCTCTGTCTTCTTTACACTATGCCATTAGGTAATTGAAGACAGCAGTAAGGTCCTCCCAAAGCCTTCTCCTTTTAAGGCCTGAACAAACCCAGCTGTCTCAGCCTTTTCCATCATGTGCTCCAGCTCTTTAATCACCTTGGCATCCTTCTGCTGCCGTCAGACAAGTGTGTCAATTCTGTCTTGTTCTGGGGAGCACGAATTCTGGACGACATTCCTTGTTTGGGTCCAGACTACTCAGCTGGCTCAGCTGAGTTTGGGCTAGTGTCTTCATTTTGTCAAAGTACTAGATCAGTTTTTATATAAACGGATCATGAAAAGGGTAGACAGTGGGAGTAAAGCAATGCAAAGAAATTATCCCACAGCAAAACTCTAGTTAGGCTTTTCATGTTTCGTTTTTTCCTCTTGGAATGGAGAATTATAGTTTGTGTACTTGTGCCACCAAAAAGAACCATCATATTCTCCAGCAAGAACAGATGAAAAAATACAAGCGACGCTTGTTACGACATCTGTGAAAATCTTACTGATTAATTGTATAAAGTTAACGATAAATATTATGGAGGTTTCATCCTAACAACTTTGATTTTCTCTAAAATACTGTAATGTGCAGTCATAATACTGTCTGGTCGTAAGTTTACAGGAGCTTGCACTGAGTCCTTTTCTGCCACATACTTATGAATCCTGAAATGTTTAATAGCTGGTTACAAGCTAAATCCTAAGACTACCAGTAAAATAATACTTACCTCTTTTTTTCACCTTTGATTTGTTTGTTATGAAGTTCTTGCAGGATTAAATATGGTGCTGCAATTATGCTTGAGCCACTATCACGTAGTGATTGCTTGATGCTTTCGCTGTAAGTAAAAAGAATGATGTTTTGGGGTTTGGATTTTCCTTATGCTTTTCTACCAAATTACCAGTGAAGAAACGAGCTTCTGAGAATAGCACAGCAGTGATTCATCTTCCACTTGCGTTCCTTAAGCTGTCAGCACACATTGTAGCTTGCACTTGAGAAGCTCGCGTGGTTTCTCATACCACAAATGTTGCTTTTTTGACACCGTTTGCTTCCTTTCTAGTGAATGCATTTCTATTAAAGATGAAAAAAAGAAATCCCTCTTCTGTGTGTGCATTTTTAAGGCTGCAACTGAAGCCTGGGATTGCTTTGAATTTGAAAGGAAAGCCCTTCAGCTTTGCTGTTTAGTCCAGCTGCCACCAAGAACCATTTAGCAAAAAAAATGCATGCCTGAAAAACAGTTTCAAAGCAGTTCTCTAAATAGCTTTGCTCCTTAGCCAGTAAACACCTTAACTTCTCATTTTCTTACATAGAGTAATCTGTTTAGCAAATCCATCTCGCTGCTTCCTATGTTAAAATGAGATTAGGGTTTTGGACATAAAAGCGACAAAAGAAGTAGATTACAGAAAGATCCATTTCTGTGAGCAATTAACACCCTTGGTGTGTTTCTTCTACTCCATTTGTAAGTTACACGGTGTAGTTGAACTCTAAGAGGCTTTTACTATTCCTTTTTTGAATGCAGGTTTATGAAGTTTTGGCTTTTTCTGAAGATTTTGGCTGATTCTTCAGGTGAATGTTGAAGCAAATTCCTGAGGGGTAGAGCAAATGGGCTGTGTTAAGCAGGTATTTGAGTGTTGCATATATACTTACTTTGCTTGCCCGTTATATTCACGGTTTAGCTGCAAGTAGTATTTCTTGACCTCGGCAATCTAAAGTTCAAGAGAGTTTGCTGTTCTGCGCATGGAAGCCCCAGCGCTGGCAGTGTGGATTAGCCCAGCAGGCCTTCAGTCCAGCATCTTGTTTTTGACAAATGAATGTCAGAATATTTCACAAGCTGTGAAAGCGAATTATCCTGGAAGGAAAAGCTTCAGCCCAGCATGTGATACTTTGCAAGGGCTTTTTTTTAACTTGTTTTATGCTCTCTTTTCTGCTCAGAGGGACTTTAAAAGCACTATTAGGTGTTTTACAGCAATTACTTCTTGGCACCTAGGTGGAAGAAGAGATGACTACCTGGCCACAAACTCTTTCAAACTGAATGTATATTCACAGGTTAAAGTTAGGAGTGTTGAGCCTGGCATCGATCTTGCCAGTCACTCAGGAAAGAGTTTGGCTTGCATCTCTTTATTTGTAAAACGCTTGTTTTACTATCTTAGCTGGTTAGTCATCGAGATCAAGCTCATGGCTGATGTTTGCTAAGACCTATCCTAATGTGCTGGTTCGGGGTTTTTTTTTAATGCTTTCCCACTTCACCTTAAATGAAAGCTAGCATGGGATACATTCCTAATCATTGACCCAATGCCCACATGAGTGTCGCAGCCTGGTACGTTTTCTGTCTGCCCACGTCTTCCATTCCTGCAGCAGACAGACTGTCTCACTGACCGGGCAAGCGCCCACATCCCTGAGAAGCTGGGTCCGACTCGGGAGTGGCAGGGAGGAGACCGGTTTGCGAAGCAGGTGTGCCCTGGAGTCTGGGCAGCAGTCCTGGCTGCTTCCTGGATACCCGTGTCTTCCCCTGGTCAGAAGTCCATCTGTGCAGGTTTTTTCCCAACCCTGATGCTATTTCAGAGCGTATTCTCTTTAAGAGTGGGGAAGGAACTGGCAATGCTGTATTTGCCAAAGCTATGGTTTGAGGACCTCTTTTATCTATTTGTTTGAGGCGTTCAAGAGTCTGCTTCTTGCAGAGACCTGGAGTCCTGTGAGCTATGACAGTCGTGTATGCTCCATCCCTTTACAGATCCTCCATAAAACATGGTGAACAATGAATGGTTTTCTACAACAGATGGACCACTGTTCATCTCTGGCCCAAGCAATTCTTCCGAATGGAAAAAACCATCCAGGCGTATTCTAGGTGAACCAGGATCTCACTGTAGTACGCTTACTGCTCATTTCTGGCTAGTATTCTAATTCTACCCAACTGAAAGCATCTTTGGAATAGCACGATGCAGAGCTTTGCTTTAGTTAGCAACTCCACACTCTGTCCTGCAGGTTTTTCTAGCATCCACAGTTGTAGCCCACTGTCTGTGCATTCCTGAAGGGAACCGATTCTCGCGTGTGTTCATGAGTCTTCCCTTCAAACCACTGGATCCTCCTTGTCCTTGAAGGCAGTGTGCCTGTGGCAATTATACCAGTCACCTGGAGAACTTCAGGTTCTTGTGAACAGCCCAGTTAGTACATCAGTACAACAAACAGATTATCCCTTTGGCTTTGCTTTAAATTCTTTGATAAAGTGATGTCACCTGGAAGAATAAGCTTATAGAGGTCTTCCTTCTTTCTGGAGCTGAATCTGTCCTTCATTCCCTGGCAGTAGGAAGACCTTTCTTGAGGTCTCCCACGTTGTTTGCTTCGACTACTGGGTGATCTAAGAACTGAGTTTTTCCCTGCTTAGTATCTCTCAGAAAGGAGCTGTGGCAGCCCAAGGGCCTGGTGTGAAACAGCGGTGGTGGCCCTCCCCTAGTCATCACAGCACGGTCTTGTGGTTCAGCAGCTTCAGCAGATAAGCCGCGTAATGTTTCCTCTCCAGGTATTCGCTGCGAAGTTATTTGTCATTTGCATCTTCAGTAAGCACAGCATTATTCTTTACACAGCTTTGAGCCGGGTGATGCTGTAGTCATTTGACTCACCCTTCACCAAAATGTCACTGGGTGACCCCTATTGTCTCTCCTGCCAGAGCATCTTCACATGGGAGCTCTCTCTCAAACATTGGGTTTATTTAACTAATCCAATCTGCCTTTCCGTTCTCTTTTTCAGGCTCTTTCAGATGCTGTCTTGGACTGAAAGGGATTGAAATGGATGCAGCCAGAGAGGATTGGAGTGAGGAAACCCCCTAACAATCCTGCAAAAGGAAAACTCTCAGCTCTTGTGTCAGGGCACAGGTACATGTTTCAAAGGACTTCATGTTTCCAAGAACATTAGCTGTGCGGCCTTTGAAAGGGTTTCAGTATCATTGTTTAAATGTGCTGTACAACTTCTTGTGCTTTCTTGTGCTTTCACCTTTCCTGAGGACAGGCTGAGAGACTTGGGGTTGTTCAGCCCAGGGAGACCTTAATGCGGCCTTCCAGTACCTAAAGGGGGCTTGTAAGAGAGATGGGGACAAATTATTAGCAGGGCCTGTTGTAATAGGAAAAGGGGCAATAGTTTTAAATGAAAAGAGGGTAGATTTAGACTAGATGTAAGGAAGAAATTCTTTACTGTGAGGGTGGTGAGACACTGGAACAGGTTGCCCAGAGAGATGGTAGATGCCCCATCCCTGGAAACATTCAAGGTCAGGTTGGACGGGGCTCTGAGCAACCTGATCTAGCTGAAGATGTCCCTGCTCATGGCAGGGCGGTTGGACTAGATGGCCTTTAAAGGTCCCTTCCAGCCCAAACTATTCTATGATTCTTTCCATACTTTTGTTCATAGTAATCGTCGCTCTCCAAACCAAATGCAGCACGGCACATGTGCCGCAGCTGGCGGAGCACAGCAGTCGGTACTGGCAAGCTCCCGTCTAACTCTTAACACCAGCAAAACATTTATGCTCATCTGAGAAATATGAATAAGCTCGCAGAACAACAACATATTGTCATAAACAAGTAGCAGAAAGAGGCTGAAATGAATAATAATCATCCCGTTTAAGATTCTGGTGTCTATAATTTTGATAATTGGCAAGCTGTTGAATAGATTTTCATGTATCTGAATTAAAGTGATGCAGAACGAAGGGGAGAAAAATAAAGCCAGAATGGATAGAGACAGCAAGTAATCGGTGGATCTTGGCTTGCTCTATTTTTTAAAAAAGCCCATCATAAATTTGCAGAAAACACTACTGTACAGCTACTGATATTACTAGCTTGTTGGCTAATAATATTGTGCTTGTTTGGCTAACATTTTTTTCGTCTTGACTTTGACTATTAGTTGACTATTAGCAGCATGTTTATAGTTAATTCCTTTTCTTGCCCACAATGACAGTAAGAATTTCCATGCCTAAAAATTATCAGTAAAAAAAAAAGCCAGCTAAATATTTTTTAATTGTTCTGTTGTTCCATGATGTCACTAAAGATTACGCAAATTTTTGACGTGACGTACAATTCAGTCTTGTCGCTTCTAACACCAATGTCTCCTAAAATTCACTTTGCTCAGACATGAAAAGTGACCTGACCCAGCTGTGCTGACAGAAGCCTGTGATGACCCTACAGCTCTCCCACAAAACCACTTTCCCATGTGCCACGTGAGCCAAAAGAGCAGGAAGCTGCCACCGTGGCACAAAGCTTTGCTGTGGGAGCCGCAACCCCTCTGGAAGTGCCCCCTTGGTGTGCCCAGGCTGCCAGCGGGAATGATGTCCCAGCAGCGCCCAGCGAATGCAGCTGCGGGAAGGGGTTCCCACGTCAAAACGAGATGCAGACTTCTCGCAGGGTGTAATTAAACTGTAAATCTCATTGCCACGGGATTTTGCGGGTGCTGGATTTTTACATTTGTCTGAAAAACAAAGACGTTCACATGAAAAAGAGCCACCATGGGGAACTAAACAAAAAGCTCCCAGGAAATCCTTGAGCAGAGGCTCACCGGAGGCTGGGAGAGTAATGGGGAAGCACAGCTCTCATGTTTGCTAGTTCTTGCCACTTTTTGCTGGGCATCTGCTATTAGCCACTGTTGGCAACAGGATCTTCATCCTCTTTTAAATGATCCCATACTGATGGCATCCGTCATGAGCTCTGCAAAGAGTCCTTTTCAGTCCTCTGCCCTGCCACACGCTTTCTATGTAACCTTGTTTTCCTTCCTTCAAGGGAAAACAGAAATCAGAGCATTTTCCACCCTCTGACATGGTTGAAACCCACTTACGTTATGCTTGGGAAGTACTTAGAAATGCAGAAGAGGGGGTGGAGGGAATGTTGGTGTCTGGTGTTGCCATGGAGCTGGGCTCTGTTGACAGACTGGGACTCGTGGTGGCTAGGGTGCCATGGGCCCGCAGCGGGTGCCGGTGGCGCTGATGGTGGTGGGGCTGCTCCGGGACCCAGCTTTCCACGTGGCCAAGTGCGCAGCAGAGGTAACCCCTGGGCTTCAACCCCAGTGCTGGGCTGGGAGCAGCGGGGAGCGGTGTGGGCTGGAAGTAAATAAGCAGAGGAATGCCTGCACCCGGCAGTGGCTCTTAGGAGGAAAAAATTCAGATGTTCAGGTCTCTGCTCTTCTTTGGTGCTGCCAGGCGCAGGCATCGAGCTTTTATGGGCTNACTGCAGCATCCTCACCTCCTTGTTCCTACACCTCCAAGAAATTTTGTGGCTGTGTGATGCTGTATAAGATTTCAGGCACACCAAAGCTCTGCCCGGCTTGCTTGGCAGCTTACAGCAAGTCCGTTAATGTAGCTCTGTTGGCGCAAATGAGAAAGCAAAAAGCTGCAAGCCTCACGGGGTGTCACGGACTTTTCACAAGGAGCTCAGCCGTGCAGTGGATGGGGAGCACGCAGCCCACCGTGGGGTGGCACAAGGCTGACCTGCACGCCCCCCCTGCCACTAAGAGTTTATCTGCCAGGCTTGTTTCCCAGCATTGCTTACAGCTAATGAAGCTCTGCGGCAGCCTAATCAGCAGCCCTAAAGACAAGCCAAGCCGATAGCTGCAGGAGGGAGGTGCCTCTTGGCTTTTTTCCTTTTTTTTTTCCAGCTGCCATCCCAACAATAGCAAAAGGGACTCTGAGCTGAACAGTCACTTCTTTGCTTTATGCCTTTTAAGGCCAGCGGGGCTGGCTTTAAGCCACAGCTTGTGACACTTGTGTGCCACAGCCCACATGGAGATGAGGTGAAACTGATGGGCAGCAGTGTCCCGTGTCTAAATAGCGGTGTGCTCCTCCTGAGGCAACGGTACAAGCAACAGGGACGGGAAACTTTCACCTCACAGCCTTCACCGAGCCGCTCGCTTGCCCCAAGGCCCTGAGCCCAATCTCCTGGGACAGTAGAGGACTGTGACTCCCTACGTGTGCAAAGTGCACGCAAAAACACTGTTGACGCTCAGCAACATCTTTGAATGTCTCACTGCTTATACTCATCTCATGGCAGGGGAGTGCCAGCACAATTCAATAATATTCGTGAAGCAGCCCTTCATGTAAAGGAAGACACCCACTGCATCTGCAAACAGGGATTTAGAGCGATTTGAGCGTACTCCTGCAAGTGTCGGGAATTACATCGGAGGCGTGAGGGATGCAGTGCAGTAACTGGATTAGAACGTGGCTTAGGTTATAGTTCATCGGGGAAATACAAGCTGTGATAGGATATGGAGAGGGAGGGTGGGTATTAAACTTCTTGTAAGTAATTTTTTTTCCTTACCTTGAAAATCTAGGCTCTGAAGCTGAAGTTTCCAAGCAAGTTTGCAGATCCTGTAATACAGCCTTTAGTAGAATTTGCATGGCATGAATATTTAGAGGAGAAAAAGAAGGTAACTCTCACTTTCTCAAGTTGTTTCAGACACGAGTCTTTTCCCTGGGGCTGCAGCACCTCCCAGCTTAGTGCCATCCGCAGGTTTTGGAAGTGAGCTTTTCCACCCCAATTTATTTAATGTCCTCAAAGACCTCGAGGCAGGATGGGGCTCTCCGTGAGCTTTTCCTATACAGTCTGAGCTGCCCCTAAAGTGACACCCAGGTGACTGTTGTCACGATAATGTCCCCTAGCAGCGGGATTCGGACCTTTAGAGCACGTAACTGTGTGCAGCATCAGCACACCTCTCTGAAAGCTGCTGCCCAACCCCTTCCCGTTGGTGCAATTTGTGGTTTGAAAAGTAGGAAAAGCATAAAAATATCAGAGGCGTGATGGATCGTTACTGATTGCTTCTTCACTAAATATGTAAATAATCCCTGGAGGCTTTGTTTTCTTTCTGAAATGCAGGAGCTGAGAGGTGAGGTGTGGGCGTATGCCTCCTCGGTGATGTGCTTTGTTGATGGCCAGCTGCTGGGGAACGAGAAGAAGCTGCTCAAGTGGTCTTACTGTGAGTGGGACTATCGTGACTTTAAGCCCAAGGCACTTTACCAAGCGATTGCTGAGGATTTCTACAGCAAATACCTGAAAAACAGCCAGGCAAGTAGCACTGTTTTACGAGAAGATTACAAGGTCTGTAAGTGGCTGGAGAGGTTGTCAGATGAGAGACATTTGCTTTCTGCAACTACCTGAAAGGAGGCTGTAGAGAGGTGGGGGTTGGTCTCTTCTCCCAGGAACAGGCAATAGGACAAGAGGAAATGCCCTCAAGTTGCACCAGGGGAGGTTTAGATTGGATATTAGGAAAATTTCTTCACCGACAGGGTTATCAGGTATTGGAACAGGCTGCCCAGGGAAGTGGTTGAGGCACCATCCCTGGAGGTATTTAAAAGATGGGTAGACATAGTGCTCAGAGATATGGTTTAGTGATGGATTTGTCAGAGTTAGGTTGATGGTTGGATGTGATGATCTTAAAGGTCTTTTCCAACCAAAACAACTCTATGATTCTGTGAAAGGGCAGATACCATGAGGAGGAAGGAGAGCAAGAACAGCGGTGGCAGCTTCTTGGTTTCTGCCCTGTGATGGCAGAGTCAGAGCTGGGGATGGAGTGGCCCGTGGGGAGCATCCCCTGCCGAGGATGGCAGAGCCTCTGCACCTCTCAGAAGCCAGGAAGGGGCAAACACTAGCCCGGATGCCTGACACATACTAACTGCTTCAGGTATGAAGAGAATGCATTGCCAACCATGCTGTGACCATGCTGCTTCAAAATCCCAAACTGCCCATCCCTTGGGTGCCAAAATTCTTGGGTACCCTTATTCTCGGGTACCAAAAGCCCAACTGCCAAAGCTCTCCGTTCCCAGCCAAGATCCCCTGAAATGCTGTGGTGGCAGGAGGTGTGACGCTGCTGGCGCCAGCACAGTATTGAGAGCTGAGAAAAATATAATGTCATCCTAAAATGGCTATCATAGAAGATACAGCGTTGATGGTATGAAGATTTGACGCTGGCTGGGAAGAGAGAAATGTCCATTTTGGCAGGGTGGCTGGTATTCCTATGGACTCATTTACTCCTGCCTGTATTGTATGGGCTGCAACAGGCACGTAAACAAACGCAAGGGGAAGAAGCAGGCCCTGCCCAGTAGTTCGCTTTAACACACTGTTAGGATTATTTCTGCCCAGAATGAAGTTAAACATCCTCTACACTCTTGATTATTTAAACAAAATAGTAGGAATGCTGTTCTGCAGTGTCAATCCTGTGAACATTTTCTGAGCCCATTCGCGCCGGGCAGATGGACACTGGCCTGCGTTAAGAAGCAAGTGCATGACAGAGAGCTGGCATTTCCCTCACTGCATTTGTTCTTCTGCTTTAAACAGCACGTGTTTGTGTACCTGGAGATAGCCATTGAGGAACAGCCCGTCGGGAGGCTGCTCTTTGAGGTACGTTACGGAGGAGAAAAGCAAAAGCGAGGAAAAAGCGTACCCAGCTCAATGGTTTCACCTGCTGAAGGAGGGTGACAGAAATCTGCCCAGTGGATGTCAGCTAGGAATTTCACACGTTGTCAGCTAGGAATTTCACACATGTTTTCCTCTTCTTGCTTTTGCAGCTCTTTTCGGACGTGTGTCCCAGGACCTGTGAGAATTTCCGCACCCTGTGTGTTGGAGGAGCAAAGTCTCTCCATGACGGCCGAGAGCTCACCTACAAAAACTCCCTTTTTCACCGTCTTGTGAAAAACGGGTGGATCCAAGGAGGAGGTGGGTGGGTTTCCAGGTGTCCTGAGTAAATCTGAAGTGGGGGTGGGATGATCTGCATGAATAACAGCCTTCATCCACAGAGATGTAGCTGAACTGCATGACACAGCTAATCTCTGCAGGACAAGTTCTTAATTAATATATATATAAAAACCAGAAAAGTTTTTCTCTTTTAGCCTTCTCACTTTCTAAATATAGCAAAAGTTTGGATAATTTGTTCTTTTGATTATCGAAGACCTTTTCAAAAGAATTTAGGAAATTAATTTAAACCAATAACTCTTTTCCGTGAAGTTCTTTGGTAAGTAATTAGGAAACTAATTGGAAACATGAAAACACTAAGAATAGCCATAGAAAACATTACTTGTTTTATGGAGAGAGCAATTTACAGAAGCATTTAGCCAAGCGTCAAAGCCCTTCCAAACATGCTGATGAGTTGTTTGAACACCAGTGCTATGCCTGGAGTTTGGCACTGATGAGAAAGACACTATGAACGATGATGGGTCATGCAGTTTGCCCGACATACCCAGGGAAGTCAAGATAGTTAGGTGTATCAGAAGGCAATTCCTTCATTACTTCCTTTTGGTCTATCATCTATCTATCTCTGTTTCTTACCTACATTTGCCTTGCCTGCTCCAAACTTAAATCCATTTTAAGTTTATACTGTGAAGATACACTTCCTACTTTCCATGAATAACTATGCAGATATCTATGTAGTCTATAAAAGCAACCTAAAATTACAAGCTTGCTAATGTAGAGGACTAATCATAACCTGACTGGTGTAAGACAATGTCTAAATAAAGTAACAAAACGAGACTTCTTTAAAAATATAAATTAAAAAATACATGCATCAGGCTTCTTTAGTGTCTCACCCATCAGAAATCTGGTTCAATAGGAGTTTCTCTCATCAAATCTCTTTTCTTTGACAAGTTAGTGGCCTGAACTCACCCTAATACCACAGCTGCATTTTCATCCTTCCTTCTTCTAAGTCTACTCCCTCCGACAGGCATCCTTCTCCAGGGTGCCCCTTCCTCGGTTGGTCGCTGCCACCGCAGGAGCTCTCCCAGCAGGAGATGCTGGACCTTCTCAGAGGGGCAGTGACTAAATGTGCCACGTGAAATAGTTCTCCATAGACAGACCGGCTCTTGGGATGGAAGCAGAGCTCTTCCCAAAGGTCTGATAAAAATTTGGTAGTAAAATAGAAAGATGGATGCAGTTGTTCCCCCAGGCTGACAAGCAACCCACGTCTCTGACTTTGGCTGAGCTGCTCACTGACAGGCCCCAATAACGCCTGTGATAAACCTGGTCTCTGATGGTTACTTTTATCTACCCTGCAGACATCATAACTGGAAATGGAGACGAAGGAGAGTCAATTTATGGTCCCACCTTTGAAGGTATAGTTCCTCAGCTATCTTACTGCACAAATGGCAAATTTCTGCAAAAATCAAGTTGTTTACCTGATCTTATTCACAGAATAACCTGGGAATTTCCTTTCATCTCCATAAAGCAAAACGGTTTGCTTTTCAGTCAGAATGATTATCCACTTGCATTAGCATGAGTGGACTACTTCAGCAAGGTCACTTTTTGATCTGTCACCTTGGCCCCCTTCCCTGATGTCCCCTGCCCAAGGCTCAGCTCCACCAGCCCCTTCTCCCTGCCTGAATGAGGGTCACCTGCTCGCCAACTTCAAACTGCCAACACTCACCTTTGTGGAAAAGACCTTAGAAATGTAGAAGTGGATTAGCTACAGATCTCTAGGCACCCGATACTATGCATTTAAATGTATAAATGCATTTAAAGAAATGGAAGTAAGATGGCTTTAACTCTAGATTTCCTGGACCTCGGGCAGCTTTTCAGGCTTGGGGACACCACAAGCATCGCTGCCAACAGTTACGTGAGTCTGCGGATGTAAGGGGAGATACTTCTCAATCTCACATAAAACCATGAAAGTCAAGAAATGACAAACATGAGCTAAGTTTAATAAAAAGTGTTCCCCCATACTGGTATAAAATAATAAAATGTAAAGAGTAAAAGAACATTATAACATGCAATATTTAAGAAAAACAACTCATATAATTGACATAGACGTTTGGGATCTTCTGTTTAGATTAAATGCTACCCATAAAGATGTTTTATGACAGTTAAAGCACTTTTGAAACTGATTTATGTTCCCTTGTATAAAAGCTTTCCCACTGCCAATGGTGCAAACAAGATGACATTTGAGCTGGCTGGGCAGCAGCCAACAGTGAGATCAGAAATGCCAAGTGTAGCTGAAAACTTTCCTTCCCAAGAGGCTGGAAAGCCCACTTGTGAGGAAAAGCCGTTCTCACCTGGAGGCCCCAGGACGGACGAAGCAAAACCCCAGGACAGACGGAGACAGGTCACTAGCTCGCTCTGCCCGGCTGAATCGCAGTGGTGGTGGGCAACAAAGCTGCTGGAAGTGGAATCCCAGGGTGTGGGATTTAAGGCAGTAAATGCTACACCCTGCCTAGTGTGGGCAGGAAAGGGCAAAAGTCACTTCTTTGATGCTGGAGCTCCTGAAATAGCAGCACGGCTGGACTCTCAGGACATGCACATCTCAGAAAGAACATAAGCTGGTATCAGACAAAACTAGGGCTGGCTGTTAAATTGTTTGCAAGGCGCGCGTCACCAAGGATTTAAAAGCTTGTGAATCCTCTTTTCCAGCAATGTTGCCCATTAGATTTGTGCGAGCGCACATCTCACACCCTTTGCACTTTCTGTTTGGGTAGAAATCCTCCATAGAGGAGTCTGGGGGCACGAGGCATCTCTGCATCCAGGAGAGCTATGGCCCCACATGCGCAACCCAGGCTGTGGCACAAAGCCCCAGACCAGCGTACAGCATTTTGCTCCTGGCTCCATCCTCTTCCTCCAGGCAGAGCTTGTGCTTTCCCTGCACTACCCAGGAAACAAGCTGCCATGTCATATGGGAAGGTGACAATGCGTCAAAAATCCCTTAAGTCATTTTAAGGTGGATTTAATTTGGAATCTGTCAACCTTGAAAGTGTCCCTGGAAGAGTTTTATTACCCATACTGCACATACTCCACATGTTGATGTATTAAAGGAAAGGATTGCTAATTCTTCCCCTCCCCCTTTTTAATTAAAAGTTGCTTTTCATCTGTGAGAAAGGTCTTCACTTGGTTATGCCTTTATATGTGAATGCTTAGATTGCTTTCCCAGTACTTCCCGCCAAACTATTTCACACTGAGGGCAGAGGACAAATATCTTCGATATCTGAAAAGGGTGAGAGATGCCTCTGTCAGCCGATAATGTTCTGGGAGATTCTGTGCTTGGCACATGTCCAGGCACTGCAACGCTTGCTGAAATTAATGGGATGCAACCGCATTTTACTGTAATGAGCTGAAAGGACTGAGGTAATTACGGAGAATCACTCGGATTGGGAGCATCATGTCATAGGACAAAGCATCCTATGCCAGAATTAGTCTGCTGAAGTCATTTTGCAAACCACAAGGCAGCAGTCAGGGAGTAACTGTTCAGTTAAAATTTAATTACCATTTTTATGAATCGGTTTCTGAGAAGGGCTCTCAAATAGGGTAAAAAGAATTTTAAAAAAATTATAGAAAACAATAAAATCTAAATATTTCTAACGTTTCCTTCAAGCTTGTTGGGAGCTCCATGGGGCTCTCGACTGTTCAGTGTGATGAGGCCAGAGATGGGTTATGGAGGAGGTCAGGACCAGTGGACTCTCTGCTCCCCAACTTGTAGCCGGGCTCCACTCCCCAGAGCAGAAGGAATCAAGTCCTTACCATCATTCCCCAAACCCAAGGGTGCCTAATGCCTATCCTTCCCCAGTCATCCCTCTTGAGAGCCACCTCTCTCCCTCGCCAGTCCTTCCTCAGCTGACATTGATGATCCTCTTCATCTCCTCATGGCTCTTGCTCCCATTGTCTGCCTCCTCTCCTCACCCTGGAACAAAGCTTCTGCTCTGGGTGCACCCCAGCCTCCTGAGCTAAATATCTGCTCTCCATTGATTAACCTCTGTCATTTTATTTGGCTAAAGAAGTCTCCTGCTTGCCCCCCGATGCGAGTTGCCAAGCATCCCACCCCAGCCAGGCATGTCCTGCTGTCACAGCCCTGACTGTGCTCATGGGGGATCTTCTCCTCTTCACTGCAGGCAGCGGCATGAGGGAGGCAGAGCAGAGGCTGTGCTTGGAGCATCTGCTCTGTCTCCCGCCCTCCTTGTCCACACAGTGGGAATAATCCCAAGTAGCCACAGGGAAATGCTGTGCTAAGTGCCCCAAGCTCCTCCGGCAAGAGGCATTACAGGCCAACGACAGGGAGCCAGAAGCATCGTTGCTGTGGCTGTAATACTCAGAAATACCTAGAGTGCTTTTTTGTGGATATTTTTTCATTAACTTCCTCACTGGCTCAAGCACTAGGGAGTAGTGGGAAGCTCTTTCTAGGAAGGTCATTGACTCAAAGCAGACTTTGCTCATATGATACTTGATGAGACCTTTGCGGGAAGAGGAGAAGGGAAAGGGAGAGGGGAGAAGGAGGAAAGGGGAGCTTGCGGGAGCTGGCAGGGGGGAGCTGTGCGGTGAATAGCAGCAAAGGGAGCAATACAAAGTGCAGCCTTTCATCCCCAAACTCTTTCCCTAGATGAAAGCTTCTCCGTCCGTCACAAGGGAAGAGGGGTCCTCGGGATGGCCAACAAGGGCCGGCACAGCAACGGCTCGCAGTTCTACATCACCCTCCATCCAGCTCCTTATCTGGACAAAAAATACGTGGCTTTCGGGTAGGTATACACAAGCTTTCATGGGAGGTCACCCTGGCCCCGCAGGATGATGCCCAGGACGAAGCATCCATGAAATCCCTATGGCAGCTGCCTCTGGCCAGGGGGAGGATGGACAAGACAGATTTGAAGTACCTAATGACACCCATCCCTCCCTTTTTCTACCTTGGCCTGCCTTGCTCAAGCTGGAAAACCCTACGGCAAAGCTGCCGGAGCCTCTCCAGGATGATGGGTACAAACTGATGGCTGCATGGCTCGGTGCCAGCCGAAGGGGGGCCCTGACGGACAGTGGGGTGTTGAGCAAAGCCTCCAGGCTCTGCTCTGCCCTCACAAGCTGAACAAATTTATTTTAGCAAATGCGTGCTGAGAGTTTGTTCTCAGTAGGTCAATGTGTATGGCTGGTCTTGTTAAGATTTTTAGGTTTTCAGGAATATAATAACATTATTGCTCTGAGCAGTTTGCTTGATATAAGAGAGTAAAATATGTATGTATTGCCACAGAGCAAGAAATCCACAGCGCCAATTCCGTGTAATCACATCATGGAGAAAGATAGCATTTTTAAAGGAAGCAAAAAGCACAACTGTGTAACCTACAGAGAACAAACCAAAAGTGATTGCTGGCTGGCAGCTTTCACCTCCAGTTTCTGCCTTGCCATCAGCTCTGTGCAATCTGAAAGGTGTGGGATCCATGATCTTCTAGCCAGGCCCTCCTAAATCTGAGTGGAAGTTTAATTCTGAGGAAGCAAAAAGCAGCCACAGGATACAACAAGGACATCTGGGCACTTTCCAGCTCTGCTCTGCTCAGTCCTTCTGACATCCCCACTTGGTACCACTGTGCTGGATGGGATGGGGTGGGGTGGGGTGGGATTGGGTATGAAGCTTTCCAGAGCACTGCTGGCATCCATCGCCGTGCCAGTGCCTGCAGGAGACACAGCTCGTGCTCCCACAGCGTGGGAGACGGATAGGCTGAAAACCGTCCAGATTGCAAAATGTTGGACTGTTTTCAGGATTCAGATTAGCATTGTGAAGGAAGGGAACGAAAGATATTTCTCATGGAGTCACTTCTAATACTGTCACTACTGACAGCATGTCTCTTGACTTCTTTCTCCTCAAAAGTAATGGCCATTTGTAGCCAGGGCACACAGTACAATGCTTATTTCTTTAAATAAATGTAGCTGCATAAAGCCATAGTATTTTCACCTCTCCTAAAATGCCAACAAGAGGCTACTTAATCAAGGACTGGTGGCGTTTGCAACTCCACTGCAAAGAACAACTTTTTAAAGAGCAGAGCGGGTGCAGCCTGTCGGTAGGAAACTGGTGCCTGCTTTTCCTACGGCCCTGCACAAGCCGGAGGCTGTGGAGCTGGCTCCAGATGGAGACGGATCATATGTGCACTTTCTCCACCCCATAGGCAATTGATCGAGGGCACGGAGGTCCTCCAGAAACTGGAAGTTGTACCTACATATAACGAAAGACCTACAGTACCCTGCAAAATTATTAACTGTGGGACATTCAAGCCGTGATTGCCAGCTGGTTTTCCTGCCCGCTGTAAGGTAGAGCACTGTTTTCCGCTCAGCTTTTTAAAGACCTTGATGGCTTTCACTTAAGGCAAAAATAAAAGCACTTCTTGCACACGTGAATGGCTTGGAAACGTTCTTTTGGCTTAAAAAAAATGTTCATAAGCTGTTAAAAAGAACTTTTACAGGAGCATAGAAAAAGACTTGTGAACATATCTCAGTCCCAGTCTACAGTTTATGGGAAATGCTGTTAATACGATTATGTAGTGAAAAATAGATATGATAAAATGCACTTATGGCTGAAGCACGGATGGACAGATGGATACACACCTACAGAGATAAAGCCAGCTGTTCCTGGCTACATTCTGCTTCTACAATTTCCACAGCACAATTGCCCTGCCAGGTTTGCCCCATATATAATCTGCATACGGTAACTCAGACATCTCAGAGGAAAGGAGAAAACAACTGTTTGCAGGACTGCGGCCTCTCTGAATGCCATACATTTGATCCCACACTGACTGCTACAAACTAAAAGTAATGCCCTGGAAAGTAGGTTGGGCCGCATCAGGCCAAAAGCAGGAAATGGTAGAGCAGGCATAAGCTTTAAGTAATTATTTTTGGCAGACGATCTCAAATAACAAAAATGTGACTATTGCCACTAAAACAGAGAAAAATATTGTTTATAAAGTTACTGCAAACCAGGAAATTTTAAGGTTACGTGTGGATGCAAATATATAATACACAATGATTGCTAGTGTCAGTGATTTCTTACATGCGAGATCTCTCTGATGGGTCCAGAGGAGGGCCACGAAGATGATCAGAGGGCTGGAGCACATCTCCTATGAAGACAGGCTGAGAGAGCTGGGGTTGTTCAGCCTGGAGAAGGCTCCAGGGTAGACCTTCTAGCAGCCTTCCAGTGTCTGGAGGCGGCCTGCAAGAAAGATGGAGAGGGACTTTTTACAAGGGCATGTAGCAATAGGACAAGTCGTAATGGCTTCAAACTGGAAAAGGGTAGATTTAGATTAGATAGTAGGAAGAAATTCTTTACTGTGAGGGTGGTGAGGCACTGGAACAGGTTGCCCAGGGAGGCTGTGGATGCCCCATCCCTGGAAGTGTTCAAGGCCAGGCTGGATGGGGCTTTGAGCAGCCTGGTCTAGTGGGAGGTGTCCCTGCCCCTGGCAGGGGGGGTGGAACGAGATGATCTTTAAGGTCCCTTCCAACCCAAACCATTCTCTGA
This sequence comes from Rynchops niger, assembly GCA_013400035.1. Classification (NCBI taxonomy): domain Eukaryota; kingdom Metazoa; phylum Chordata; class Aves; order Charadriiformes; family Laridae; genus Rynchops; species Rynchops niger. The sequence continues at coordinate 77,526 of VXBH01004248.1, read as the reverse complement.
TTCTGTAATTCTATGTACAGTGCAGAGCTTGGGCACGGACGCTTCAGCACAGGATGGCAGGTAAGCCTTAAGAGAAATGAAGATGTGTGGAAAATCAAGACGCAGACTGGAAAGAGAGGACATATCCATGTGCATTGGAAGTTCAAAGGAAAGAGCATTCATTTGTCAGGCTTGGATGCAGATACAAGGCCAAACCAGCCCTGCGCTGCCAGGGCTACACGGGCACCATCGGTGTTTACAAACAGCTCTTGCCTCTGTTTCCAGCGCTGGGAAGAGCTGTGCTGAGTGACCTTTGTTCCTGGGCTCACCGTATGAGCCGATAAACCCACAAAACAGCGCCAGAGCAAGACGGGAAAGGCTGAATTAGAGAAGTATTAGGAGACCTAATTTTGTCCAAGCTTAAACCCACAGATTTCATGAAAAGGAACAATCTTTGCATTTATTTGCTAAATGGGAGTGAATTTAACAAAACAGCAAATGTTTAACTGAATGCAGGAAGAGGGCACGGACTTAAGAGTAATCTCCACATGCTCTGAAGGAGTACAGGGATCGTCTTAATTTTAGCAAGGGGATTAAGTTTTTTCTTTAGTTATGGTACAAAACAAAAAGATTCTTTAATCTAAAATATCTGTATATGTCTCTAGCTAGCTAAGGAGCCTTTAACACATTTTCTCCTTTTATTTTCTAAAGCACTTTGCAATCTATACTGTGACTGCTATATATGAACTAAGTCTTCTGTAGGAACATTTCAAATCAATTAAAAAGCCTAAAGAATAATTATTTTCACTTCATAGTTCTGTGCCAAAAATGAAAATACGGTGGTGTATTTTCTTCATAAAATAATACACTTCCTGACAAATTACTTTTCATAAGTAATAGAGACTATTGCTATGAAAAGATATGGCTTCAAAACTCAATATTGGGACCGAGGTTTGAGGCTCCTACTTCTTGCTGGGATTTTAAATTGTATTCAAACGTTTAAAGACAAAAGTCAGAAAAGTAATTTTAGTTCTGCAGGTTCTAGAGGACGATGTTAAAGACCAATTAATTGATTTTTTTTATTTGCTGTTGGCTTGGTCAGCCATGGCAGGTCTGCTCTGTAGCATAGCTGCACCCTGATGACCCCAGTGTCCCCATGAGGGACCAAGCCAGAGCACAATGTGTGCTTTGAGTCCAAACGACCTGATCCGAGCAACAGTCAGAGCCCAGGAACTCATGCTCTAGCAACGGGCGGTGTTCAGGATCCCTCAGGGCAGACAAACGCCTGATCATGTCAAGTATCTGAAAGCTGACCCTGTGCCAAATCACAGACCTGCTAACGAGCGTCATGGCTGGATGTATGACATACAGGGTGTTGTCGCTTGGGATCCAGGAGAGCCAGGAGGGTAACTGGGCAGGGGACAATTGGCTGAAGTGAACACCACATGGAAAATGTTATAACGAGAAGAGGAGAGTACAACCAGGAAATATTTTGAATTTCAGGCATAATGATCCTTCAGGCAAGCCACAATTACTGTTATTTGCATTGGTCACAACAGGACATTCTGCCAGAAAAAAATGTGGTTAAATCTTTCATCCGGTATTAAGGAGGTCACCTAAAAGAAAGAGCATGCCTTTCAACCCTGGTTCCCCAGTGCCTGCAAGTTGGATATGCTTAAGGAGCCCCAGGTGATGAACAATGAAACAGGAAAGGAAGAATCGTCTTAACCTCAATCCAAAATTATGTTTTGTGCCTTATTTGCTTTTATAACCTACATCTCTGATCAAATCACTAGGAATGCATTGCCTCTTCTGAGAGAGCCAGACCCAAGAAGTGGTGTACGCAAGCATCCAGAGGACACGCAAGCCCAGAGGCAAGCCATGGGTTATCCAAAAGTCCAGGAAATTCAGGGGCAGGCGGGGAGGTGAAGATGTCCATTGCCAACTGCTGGGTTTGGAGAAGGTCCCTTCCCAGCAACCATACACAAAAACTCCCTTCTATAAAGGGCAGATGGCAGCATCCTGAGTCCTGAGAAAACTATTATCTTACCAGATTACACAGTGTTTTATTTATGTAATGTGTCACTGTTGTAGGAAAAACTGGTCTCTCTCAAGTTTTGCTTTATTAGTTTTATGCTGAGCTTCTTACTCCAGCAAAACATTCTCTTAGGAACTGGTCTAAACGAAAAGTGATGAAAGAAGCCCTCAGACTACATACAAAGATATTTTCTTCATACAGGTGTATGTGTTAAAAGTGTGCTAATACACCATGGGCAGTAGGCTCCGTTACCCCTTCAAGCACTGAGCAGATAAAAGTTGGAGCGTGAAGTCATTAACTACAATGTCGTTTACCTTGCCTGAGGTCAGAGGGTTTCTGAATCTAACCCACGAAGGCTTCTAAGGTCAACAGAAATTGTGAGGTGACCCCTCACCTATGTAGGTACTCCACCCTGATCTGGGGAAGTCCTGGGATCTCTGAAGGATCTCTGTCTATTTTAATTGTATCAGGCGGGCCTTAAATAACATATTTAATCTTCCTACAGACCAACCTCACTTGCCTTTTTAGAGCATCCTGGCTATAGCACTCTCCTATTGTCCTTCGTATAATTACTGCCTCGGATACACTTACTAAAATACTGTTGACCCCCAGCTGAAAGTCAGAGATGAAAGAGTTCCTGCCACCAATTCCAGGAAGAAAACCAGCACTCCAAAGGACTGGGTTTGGAAGAACTTTACTGAAAATATCAACTATGCAGCATATCCAATGGATCAGAATAATGTGATGCAGCTACTGCACGAAGAAAATGGGTAAGTGGAATGATTTTACAAACTTAATAGGAAGAATCTTGCTATTTGTGGGCGACCAAGCCAACAGCAAATAAAAAAATCAATTAATTAGTCTTTTAGCATTGTCCTCTGTAACTTCCAGAACTAAAATAACTATTCTGACTTCTACCTTTAAACATCTGAATGCAACTTAAAATCCACACAAGAAATATGAGCTGCTAACCTCCGTCCCAATACCGAATATCCAATTCTGATAAGGTTTAGGATGCTAAACACTAATGGGTTGTCAGCTCAGCAGAGTTTAATCGTGCCCGTGCCTCAGATGCTGTGAGGGAAGAAGCACTGGTTTGCTTACCAAGGCGCAACGAGAGCCAAAGGCCGGATCAGTGCTCCCCAAGGCCAGACACAGGCAGGGGCTGTTGCCACCCCTGGGGCTGCAGCTCAGGCAGAGGCCAGATGCAAGAGCCTCAGCCCAAAAGCATCTCCCAAGAAAAAGCTGGGGAGCCTCCACTGAAGTTCCTTCTCTTCAAATCTTCCAGGCTGGCCAAGGCATCTTTTACCAGCCAGCCTTGAGCACAGAGCTAAACTGCTGGGAGCAGGGGGCATGCTCTGGCCCTGCCACCAGTCAGAGCCCACTGCTGTATTACACCATCACCAACAGAAAAATGCACATTATAAATACAGTAAATGGATGCACTGCTGCAGGAAGACTCCATCTAAACATCAGCCTTATTTTAATTTGGTTACCTGAACCAGCCTGACCTTGTTCTGTGGTTGGTCCCAGCTGCACAGGTGAAATGCTTATTCCTTCCATCCCATCTCGCCTCTCCCTATTGCCTTCCTCTCTTCTCAAGACATCTTTCTTTGGCTTGCCTTAGGCTAAAAGCATTGGCCTGTACCACTATCTCTAAAAGAGCTAAGAAAAATCTTCTAGCATTGTTATATCCTCACCACCACTCTGCATTTTTACCTGTTCCTTATGTTAAAAGCAGCCTTTCCACCCCACCTGGTGGGGCTGAGCACAAGCCTGTACCACAGCATGTGTGAGGGGCACCAGACAAAACTCCACCACGGGCAGGTGCCAATGTCCTCACCCGGAATTTCTGCTGGGGACAGACACTGGGCACCTGAAATGACACTTAGATGTCACACAGCACTGCATGCGCAACCCCGTATGTGCCTTGGGGCTGTACCCAGCCCTGATCAGACACACTTCTACAGCAGGACTTACTGTCATACCGATCTGACAACGCAAGGGTCAACTAAGGTTACGAATCTCTGAGCACGGGAATCGATGCGTTATTTCTGAACTATTCCAAAGGTGATGAATGGCACCAGAATCCAATAATGCATCATTATATAATGGTATGAAATACCCTAAAAACTCTTTGGATGGTGTATTTCCCTTGTTAAGGGAATACACCAAGTAACTTCTCTTTTCATGCAGGCAAAATGACAATTTGGAAATGAACACAAATGTTTACAAACTGAACCAAATATATGTTCCCTTCAGTTTATCTACTAAATTATTTTTTTCATTTATTGCTACCATCCCAAACTGCAGTACGCTCCTCTGGAACCTCTTCAAAAGCCCTGTTATCACATCTTGCCCAGCATCAATTGATACAACGCGATCTGCTGCAAATCCTAGGCATTTACTACAGTTGAAATGTGCTTCCCTAAAAAGGACATCTGCAGACCCTCAGGTTTCACCCATTTTTGCCAAAGACTTTACATAAATTTCCAGTAATGCAGTGCTGGAAATTCCTTATAGATTCAAAACAGAGGTAAATGCCTTACTAACCACTAAGTATATAACAGCACCACGAAAAACGAATAGAGTGATGAATGTGATATTTTGAATCCAACAACAACAACCCAGACTGCTATGATCCTGCTGACTGTATGCTACAACAAAGTCCCAAGATGCTGACTTTAAGAAAAAAACAGACAAACCACATTTATCATTCACTTGGATTCTCACCAGCCCCCAGGATTATGACAGGCGTGTTTTCACTTGCTTGTGGAGACGAGCTGTAGCTGTAATTCTTGCCCTGCTGCTAATCTTACTTTTGTTTTATTATGTACTTCATTTTCTCCCATTTTTCCATATATACACACACTGATTAGAGTCTTGTCTTTTATCATCACATTTAACATACGTCCTATTTGTTTTCCTTCTCAAAAGGAGAGATTTTTAGTATGCAGTCCTCATAAAATGCAGATTGCAGCAATCACGACACTTCATGCGTCCAGCACATCACTGAACTGCCACTGCATCCCTCATAAAACCCTATGATAACTGCTGGAGATATATTTAATATCATAACTCGCAAGAATGGCAAAAAGGAAGAGAGTTCAAATAATGCTGGATATCTAGTGAAATTACAAGCAATCCTGTGAATCAAGCCCTGAACCCAGTAGAAGTTCCTTGTCCCAAAAGGACATAAAAACCTCTGCAGGCATGGCCAGGAGGGATGAATGGAAGCCATAGGAAACTCCCATATTCAATGCTCACTGCAGTTTCAGTTATGTTGCCAAATGTATTTATGCCGCTCCTCAATTTATTTTACATGCTGCTTATTCAAAGTTAGGACAGAAACACAGCATTTTAATAATGAATGTGAAAATTATTTCTTCTCATTAAAAGGCCAGCAGCTTTAATCACACTGCAGGAAGAACTGAACTATTTTACACTAACACTCCTGTAAAGAGTACATGCATAATGAAAGATAACTAAAGTGAGCGAGTGACTTCAGTTACTTTATCACTTTTCAGAACTAGATTCAGATGTCACTGACATTTACATCCAGCAAAACATACTGGGTCATTTCACTGCAACTGCTACAAGGTTCCTGTTCATATCACAAAATTTATTTCCTGCTGTTTTCTTTGCAGCCTTTTTTCTTTGTATTTTCACTCTAAGTCTCCTTTGCAGGAAGGCAAAGCATTAGCCACCTTGCCCATAGCAGAAGCACCACAATATATGATGATGGTACAGGTGCTTGTCAGAAAAATCTATACCCAAATTACATATTACCAACGGTCCTACAGAGCTTTCCAGAGCTCACACAGTAATCACGATAGGTAGCTTGCCTTAAAGTTTCTGGTGTTGTATTGGTCCCTTGGCTCTTGGCAATAAAATACCTTCAGGAAAGAAAGTAAAATGGAAGATTAAGCTAGAGATTTATTTGTCAGTTTCCTCTTTACTGCCCAAGCCCAGCTCATGCTTAGGAGAAACAGGGGAGAATTTTCCCGATTACAACTCTTCTGTTTCATCTGTCCTTTCATTCTGATGGTGCCTTTCTCAAATCAGGACCATAGTAAAATTTGCTTTATAGCTCTAGCTTGCCTTTTTTTGATTATAAGCATGAATGTTTGCCTTGGTTTCCCAACATTTGCCTGTGTTGGCATTGCACAAAACGTTGAGGCAGACTTACACAAACTTTTATTTGTAGAGTCCACAGTTGATGGTATACATTGACTCAAGTTGCCTCAGGGAAAAACAAAGGACAGGCAGGCAGAAGGTGACCCTCCTCTGTGACGAGATCCCCAAATATCCTTCTCCAGGTGCTCTCTACAGCATGAGAAGAGGTGACAAGAGTGAAGACCAAAGTTACAATTTTTACTATGCTTCCTCTCTAGTACTACAGACATTATTTTATCATGGACTTCCAGGGTGGTGTTCCCACCTGCGACGGCACCACCACTGACTGGAGCACAGTGCGGCAACAACATATAACTGCTGGATGCTGTTAAGCTTCACGTGTGATTGTTATTGACTAATATTTATTTTAACTACTACTACGTACTATCTGCTAAGCTTTTTCTGGGTCGAAAAGGGGTAGGGGTAGAAGAGATGAACTGCACGCCCGTGAAAATCACTCCGTGAGAGAAATCCACCACCAAAAAACGGCACTGGAGTTGTCAGGGGCACAAGAGCTGGTGCCGTGAGGGCAGGGTGACAAGGCGGCAGCCGCTGTGCCACGACAGCTTCAGGGAAAGTCGCAGCAGCTCAGACGACTCGCAGCTCCGAGTCGAGTATGCGGCCCCCGGCAGCACCCCAGTCAGGGGAGGAAACGCCTGGGCAACACGGAGGATCGACAACCCCTCCCGCCTCACGTTGGAGCAGCCGCAGAGCACAGGCCGGCCCTCCCCGGGCGGCTAGTGTCTGCCGGCTGTGCTGGTCTCTTTCCCCGCCGCTCGGTGCGACACCCGCAACGGGCCACTCACCCACCCGGGCTCCCGGGGGAGCAGGTGAGAAAAACAGCCAACTCCCGACGGCCAACGGCCGCCCCCCCCGCGCGCCTCTCCTGTCACAGGGCGCCTGCGCGAGGGCGGAACTATCCCCGCCCTCCGCCGCGCCTCCAGCCAATGAGCGGCCGCCGTTCTGCCAACGCAGCGAGGGGGGCAGAGCCTACGCCGGGGTGGGAGGTGGTCGCGCGGGAAGCGCTCCCCGGGTGGGGAGGGGGCGGTGGGGACCGTACCATTAAGCGTCAAATGGG